>CM050902.1:602500-1010000 GCA_027726005.1 Juncus effusus
GCTGGTTCCTCGGCGCCACATTAACCGAACCACTCGGCGAACTGATCTGGCCAAGGCGGGCGAAGGAGTTGTGCGTCGTCAGCCATGAGTACCTGTTGAACGGCAATTCTGTCCCCTACAATCCAAAATAAATCAAATACAGAGTTTTGAGAGGTTTTTTTTTTTTGGGAAGAAATGAAGTTTTGAACTGTTGAAACACCTTGGATTTGGGATCTGTGGGTTGGATTCGAGTGCATCTCGGCCGTACGTTGCCGTTTGCGATGCAGGTTTCGCAGTGGAGTCCTGAATCGCAGTTTCGATCCGCCACACATGTAGATCCAACCTTGGCAGCGAAAGAGAGAATAGGCGAGCAGAGAAGGCAGACTAGTAGCAGGTAGAAGAGGGAATAATCTGTGGAATAACTACTGTTCCTCATCTTGTTGATCCAATTCCCGCTATTCCACAAGAGATAGAATAGCGGGAGGAGGAATAGAGAGAAGAGAGGGAGGGAGGAATAATTTAATGGAGTTTACAGAGCATGGGAATATTTCTTCTTCTTCTTGTCTTGTATTTGGTGAAGACGAAATGTTCCAATTCAATAAATCAAATAAAGACAATAAATATTAAGAAAGAATTCAGCGAGACATATGAGATCAAACCTTCTCTAACTTCTATAAAATAAAAAAAAAGAACCTTCTCTAACTGACATGTGGGCTCGCAGAGTGTGGAGCCCAATTGTCAGTGAGAGTATGGTCTTTTTTTATGATTTGTTTTTCGCGGGTTAAAATTCAGCGCCTAAAATATTTCTGTGGCTCTTCAGACGAGGTGATGACGTCATCTGCTAGCGTCACCTTATGGGCCTGATGAAACATGGGCTTTTCTGTCTTGTGTGGCTTTAGTTTTATGGACCACTCTTTAATTGATTTATGAATTTAGGTAATACAAAAGTGCTAGACATGCACCATAATGATGATATTAATATTAATCATTTGTAATTAGAAATAAATAGAAAGATACATTGTGCCTTGGACTAACAAATGATTCTGCATGTGCACGACACATAATTAATAAGTGATTTTGAATTTTATCACACGTAAATGATTTCCTTTATTTCAAATTTTTATGAAAACGAAATAAAATTTACTGAAAATGAAAAGCATTCACCTGAAAATCAGCTTTTTATATCAGATATTCAAAAACTAGCCTGCTTTCATGTCTCAATGGGACCAAAAAAACAAACTCAAACACGACAAGGCCTAACAACACACTCCATTTCACCCAAAGATTAAAAAAATACTAATTTAGGTCCCCCCTTCAAATTTCAATTATTTTTAAACATTATTATTACGTGGTATCATTCGAATTATTTTAACCATTAGATATAATTAATAATTTTTTATTACTATAATATTTACGCAGACTTTTATGTGTTTGTTTATTTAAGTATTTTTGAGCAATCATAGAGCGCAATATCATGATGTGGATTAATACTACCGAGTTAATTGAATTAATATCATTGGTTGGTACGATGATGTGAATTAATATTATCCTAGTTGATAAAATAAAGCTGAATGGAATAGAATAGCTGATTAAATAAAATTAAATTAAAAGCAGAAGTAATGGGCCGGGGCACATGCAGCCAATGAGAAGGAGGCCTTATAGGTTACAGTTACAGTTACTCGCCCGTGAATCCAATTCTTCTCCCTCCGTGCCAAGTCATCTCCATCTCTCTTCATAAATCCATTCCACTCAGCCCCACCCCACTCCACTCCACTCCGGGCCCTTCTTCCTTCCTGTTCCTCACACACACACAGCTCACCACCATTGCGATCCTCTCCGTAATCTCACTCCAGCCTCTTTGCTCTCTGACGCACACTCTGATGAGAGGGTTGATAATTTTGCTGCTGGCGGCGGCTCTTATTGAAGCGTCCTTCCTTTCAGTGATCGCACAAGGTACAATCTAGTTAATACTTCTTTTTCGTTCTTCTTTGTTCTATCTGATTTTACTTTTTAGTAAGTTTGAATCAATTTCATTTGTTTTGGCGAAATTTGTCTGTGTTCACTGTACTCTCTCTCTCTCTCTCTCTCTCTCTCTCTCTCTCTCTCTACTAATCCAGCAATGTCGCATTCATTACCTGTTAGATCAATTGATCCGGCCACTAGATTGAATTTCAGTAGAATTTGCTACACATATTGTATTATTATTATTTCTTCATCTTTTATTAAGATAAGTTTATAGTGGAAAATTCTCAGTCTTATCTTCTGATAATTGCAAATTTATTTTGTAATTTTGTTTATTTTAGGGGTGATAGTGATAGTTTGCAAAAAGACAAACAGAAACTGCTCGTCTGTTTTACTGTACTGTCACATCTGTACCATTTATTATTTCCCCCGTGCTATTTGAACTATTTTCCTTCCAATCCAATTTCCTGATTCAGTAATTATTCAATTCAGTCAACCTGCATCCCCATTTAATACTCAACACAAATAAATTAACCAATCCTTGTTTCTTTTATTTTTATTTTTTAATTTCAGAATGCCCATTGGATTTGACCTGGTCAAACTTCACGACGATCAGCATTAAATGCTCGGACCAATCAGATCACACCATGTGTTGCCGCTACATTAACGCCTTAATCACAGTCTCAGTCTCTCTCTACTCCTCTCAGACCGGTACGCTTGGCGTACCGCTTTCTCTCTCTGAAACGTGTGAAACCCTGATTTCCCAAACCCTAATTTCCCACAATATTTCTGCGCAGTCCTTGTCTTTTTGCGGGCTTGGAAGTAAAATACCTGTCAGTTATAACTGCCAAGGAATGAATACGGTTCAGGAAATTAGTTCGTCTCCTAATTTTATAGACATAATTAATAATTGTAAGAATAATGATAGTAATAATAATTTGGGATTATTAAGTAATGAGGGGTGTAAGAGGTGTCTGAACGCTGATTTGTCTTATTTGAGGCATTTAATTGGACAAAATGAAAATAATAATAATAATAATAGTACGATGAATATTTGTAGAGACGCTTCTTTTGTAGCAGTTGTGAATAATATAACTAATTTAACTGCTGCTGACCTGGCGACTTGTTTTTTCACTGTACAAGGACTTAGCCTTATTCAAGGTAAGGTTTCAAGTAAAAAATTTAGTTAATTATTTTTCTTTTATTTTTGTTTAGTTTATTTGTGTATTTTTTTCAGATAATTCTTCAGTTTTGGGACCTGCAATTGCGCCGAGTGGAGATTTATTAAGCGGAAATTCTCCTTCGGAAAATTTAACTACAGTTGCATTTAATGCACATCATCATCACAGTTTTAAACTTGTTATGATTACCGGAATCGGAATTATGGTTATGAGTTTATCTATTTTGTTGATTTTGATTTTATTTCTACTTATCCAAAAGAAAAAGAGAGAATTGTCAAAAATGGATACGAGTAACAATAATCATCAAAATAGTCATGAAGGTAATTATTTTAAAATTGTTTTTTATTTTGATAATTGATAGAATTGTTGGAACTAATATTTTATGAATAATGTATATATTTGTAGGTATAAGTTCAATATTTAGGAGATTTAGTTACAAGGAAATAAAAAGAGCTACAGGAAATTTTAGTACGAGTTTAGGCAGGGGCGAAAATGGAATTTTATATAAAGGTCAACTTGATGATGGATCTAAAGTTGCTATTAAATGCATTAAAAATAATAATAACAATATAAATGATAATTTTAATAATAAGGAAGAGTTTTATAGAGAGATGGAATTTCTTGCGAGACTGCATCACAAGCATCTCATCTCGATTAAAGGATTTTGCTTTAATAGAAATGAAAGGTATATTTACTTATTTTACTAAAAATGTTATATTTAGGAATTATTTCACGAATTAAATATTATTTTTGTTAATAAATTTTATTTTCAGGTTTTTAGTATATGAATACATGGAATACGGAAGCCTAGAGGATCATCTTCATTGTAAGATAAATATTCTTTCATTTGTTTTTCATTTTTATTAATAATTCTTTCTTTTCCTGTACAAATTTTGTTCCTATTTTTTATTTATTATTTATTAACAGCGTCAGATAAGCCGCCGTTGAGCTGGCAGACTAGAATCCGAATCGCCATTGACATAGCAAATGCTTTGGTGAGTAAATAAACTTTACTTTTGAGGGGTCTTTTCATAAATTTTGAATTTTTGGAGAGTCTTTTTCTAAATCTTATCTAATTCTAATCTTGTCCTGCAGGAGTATCTTCACTGTTATTGTGATCCAACGCTCTGCCATGGAGATATTAAATCAAGCAATATCCTCTTAGATTCAACTTTTCGTGCGAAGGTACATCATTTATTTACTTAAACCATAATTATATCATTAATTATTTATTTAATTATGTTCATATAATTATTTTACACCTAAGTCAAAATTCACAGGTTGTTTATTTTGGTCATGCACAATTCTCTCTAGACTTAAAAATCCACGGAACTGCAGGTCAACTCTTCAAATAAAAAAATAACATTTCCCTCGCATTTATTTATCAAAAACCCTAATATAATATTTATTAATAAACTATTACAGGTTACATAGATCCAGAATATTTAACCACAAATCAACTCACCTCAAAAAGCGACATCTACAGTTACGGCATCCTCCTCTTAGAACTCATCACCTCAAAACCACCACTCACAAACAACAACAATTCCCTCCTGGACTCGGTCCACCAACACCAGTCAGAAATCTCAGCATTAAATGCAGTATACTCACTGCTGGACCCCACCGTCAGAGACACATGCGAATCATCAGAACTAAACACATTATTAGAAATAATAACTTTGTGCACCAAAAAGGAAGGGAGAGAGAGGCCTGGAATGAAGCAGGTCGTGAGACTGCTCTATGACAGGTGGGACCCGGTCAACTACCCGGTCAACAGGGAGTTTGACCGGGCGGTTGAGGTTGAGGAGGGGCAGTACGGTAATTTTGGTGGGAATGGGCGGGGAGTTCTGCAGAGCAGTTCGAGTACGTCCAGGTCGTATTGCAGTAGGAGTCGGCTTTTAGAAGGGGGGAATGGATGTGAGTCTCCTGATTCGCCACGTGGCGTGTTTTGATTGGATGGCGTGATGTGAATCGTGATGTCTTTTTTGAGGTATGTGGATGGATATTTATGAAGTTTGTTTCGTGTAAATAATGAGTGGATTTAGTTTTGTTTACCTTTTTATGCTTTGTTATTAATTTTAGGAGTTGGGAAAGGTTTCTCGAGTTACTTGTGTTTTCCTTTGAGACGTTTTATTTATTTTTTTGGTGAAAGAAATAGTTTAATTTTAATTATAGGCCTTTAATGTTATATATAGATTTGGGCCGTGGGCCGTAGATTAGAATATCTGAACCCGTTTTAAAGAATAGAATCCAAACCCGACATGGATAATTGATATGATGCTCGTAATTAGGGTCAATGGTCAACGGTGCAACTTTTTCAAGAGGAATACAGCACACGTGCTTCTTATTTGGTCCCACACGGTTCAGAAGTAATTAAATCATCTGCCAAATGTTTCTTTTCAAACAGTCAATCATCACCAAAATGTCATTTTAAACACTTAATTGCAAAAGTAATCGTAGTATTGTTAGTATTACTTGATCTATTCAATGTGTATATGATGATATTGATAGAACTATGACAGTCCAAAAGATGATGAAAAATCATTGGTATGTTAAGGGATGTGTCCATTTTTTGAGAGAATGGGGAGATGAAAAACATGTTGAATTGAAATTTGAAACAGGTAATTAAGACTTTGTACTCTAAAATCAGTGTGCTTATTACTGCTTACACATGCACCATTAATGGAATTCACGAGATTTTCCACCTAATTAAATGTAATTCAGGGGTTGTACTCGGTGGTGCAATGTATTTAATCATGTAAAAATAATCATTCATTGCCCTTAATTTCTAAATTTAATGACATGATAATATAGTTATATAGTACATGTAGTAATATTACTATCACATAATATAAACCTCCCTTTCTTGGTACGCATAGCAATTTCCAAAACCCTTCTAGTTCTACCTTCCCCAATCAAAACACAAAAAAAAAAAAAAAAAATCAAGAAACGTAGACCATTTCCTGATCTTCTTCTCCTAATTTACATCCTCATAACAAAACGAAAGGAAAAACCCAATTTTTCTAATTCTAGTCTCCATTAAAATAACTCCACACCAACCTAACGTGACCAACTCAACTCTCCCTATACAACAAACCTCTCTTTCTATTCCTCTCTCCCCACTAAACCCCACTACTCCTTCCATTAAACAAACAAAACAAAGCAAAAAACAAATAACAAAATGCATGCAAAGACTGATTCATCAGAGATAACCAGCTACGGCTCGTCCCCACCTCGCCGGCCGTCGTACTACGTCCAGAGCCCCTCACACGAGTCAACTCCGGCCCACAGTCCGGCCGGCTCGCCTCCCCGCTCCGCCCACGGCCACCACTCACGCGAGTCCTCCACCAGCCGCTTCTCCGGCACCATCAAACCCGCCGGAGGCTCCGGCAAGATCAACCCTAACGACCCCAATGGCACTGCAAGGTTGAACTTGAATCCCATTCTCTAGATTCCAGCATTTCTTTCGTTTCTTGGTTTTCTTGAAAAAACGTTCAATCTTTGTATACGTTTGACTTTGGATTCTGAAGGTATAATGGAGAGAAAGGAGGGTTGTGGAGGGAAGGAAGGACGATTACAGAGGAAGACGGGCTGCTGAGAGAGGAAATGGAGGATGAAACGGAGGAGAGAGAAGGGATTCCGAGACGGTGGTGTTACGTTATAGGTTTTGTATTGGCGTTTCTCATTCTCTTCTTCTTCTTTGCACTAATATTATGGGGCGCAAGTCATAACAAACATCCAGTCGTCACCATGAACGTATACGTTCTTGTTCTCCTTCTTCTTGAGTTTTTCATGTATACCCTTATAAAATTATAAATTATAAATACATCCTTGAAAATCTGAAAATATATTGCATGCAGAGCATTACGTTTCATAATTTTGTGGTACAAGCCGGTACGGATGCCTCGTTGGTACCGACTGAATTAAGCACGTTAAACTCGACTCTCAAGCTTTCTTATCGCAATACCGGTTCCTTCTTTGGAGTCCACGTCAGCTCAATGCCACTTGTGTTGTATTACAGCCAAGTCGTTCTTGCCACTGGAAATGTAAGCATCTAAAAGAATAAAAAAATATATATGCATTTGTAATTTATAACAAAGGTTAATTTCTCATCAAAGTTTAATACTATGCTCAAAGTTTGTTGAAGTTAATGAATTTTTAATTTATCGTATGTTATGTAGTGAGATTTATATCAAATTGGTTGCCACAATTATCATTTAGGATTAAAGCAAATCAGTCCACAACATACAATTCGAATATGTGACGACCAAAATATTATATAATCCATTTTTTCTTTATTTAAATAAAAAAAAACCCAGTTATTAAATATGTTGAATTAATTGACAACTTCAATATTATATCAATATTACGTCAAATCATTGAAGAAAATTTAATAATGTGATATAGTTTACTTAAAATGAAATAACAAGTTGAGTGACCAATTTAAACAGATAAACAACTTCTACCAAGCAAGAAAGAGTCAGAGAAGCATGAACATAATAATAGGAGGAAATATGGTGCCGCTTTACGGAGGCGGATCCACTCTGAGTTCCACAACCGGTAAAAATAGTGTGCCCGTAAACCTAACCCTAAATTTCACATTGAGATCTAGGGCTTATGTGTTGGGCAAATTGGTCAAGCCTAAGTTTTATTCCATTGTGCAATGTGATATAAAATTGGATCAAAACAAGCTTGGGAGTTCCATCTCTTTGAAGAATTCTTGTCAGTATAGTCACTAGAATATGTGGAAATTTTGAACGATGAGAACTTGATTTTATTTTTATGATTTTTGAGTATTTTTGGCTGTGTAAACATTGGATTTGGATGTGAAATATAGATTTTTTTTTGTGTTTTGTTGAGATAGTGAATGTTTGGATGAAAGTATTGATGGATATATATGCAAAAGTTGAGAAATTTAGTTTGTGATTGGCAGAAAGTCAAAGGTGTGAATAGATAAATCATTAATGTAATAAAAAGGTTAACAGCTGGAGTAAATTGAGCAATTTGATTTGGTAGGTCCAAGCTGGAAATTTATTATGACTTTGAGACAAGTGCCTCATTTATGACTCATTTTCTATTAAATTTCTTTAATCTTAAATTTCAACAATACTATCTTAGATCTAGTATCATTAATGAGTTCATAAGATTATAACTTGTATTTGTCCCAAGATTAATATCTACATAAATGTATCAAGGGATAAAAAATACGGAATTAACCAAAAATCAAACTGTAAAAAACATTGTAAGTTTTAAATCTTTCATTTCAAAGAAAAAATTGTCACATAAAAGTTCAAGCTTCATTCAAGCCGCACTAAAAAAATTGCGACAAGCGATTCAATACAATCAACCCTTTCCCAAATCCAAATCATTAAATGAAAACGTAAAACACAAATTTCATTTTATAACTTAAGAAAGTATTAATTAGTATTACATTAAATTTAAGACAAAGATTTCTCAATCGCTTTAACATAAACAGACTTTGGAAGCGTACCAATCAAACTCTCCACTTTTTCGCCGCCTTTGAACAACAAAACCGTCGGAATCCGGTCGATTCCGTAATGTGTTGCAATTTGGGGGTAATTATCAGCGTCAATTCGGTAAAAATTTATTCTTTCAGTATATTCTTCAGATATTTCTTCAATTATTCTTCGAACCATAATGCAAGGTCCACACCATTGTGCCCAAAACTCGACTAGAACTGGTAAATCGCTCGCAAGCACAAATTGGTTCCAATTGCAAGCAGTGATTGTCTCATCTAGATCAAAATGGAAAATCGATGAAAAAGATTGTTTAATTAGTTGTAGCATAGAGATTAATTCAGCAATCAATTGAAGAAATGTTGAATTTCGCCCCTTATTTTGCTCGCTACTGCAAATTTGAATCAGTGCATCCTATTTTTTACAAACCAATTTGTTGTTTCCGGAAAATTAAGCCCTCAATTGAGTCACAAACACAAATTCCCCAAATTACACCATCAAAAACAAACAAATTAACAAAAGAAAGCTCACAGCCGTCGGATGCGGAAGCAGCGACCTTATTACTCTCCAATCCATGCCTTCTCCTCCTCCACCGCCTCACGGACAGCGCTCCGCCGCAAAATCCGGCAGATTCACCGGCGAAGAAGAGCGAAGGTCTACACTTCATCGCCATGTACCTGGGCAGACAGAACGGCGCTCGATAAGCTACTGCAGCCATGTTTTTTCATCTGAGAAAGAAAGAAAAAGAAGAAGAGAACTGAAAAACAGTCAGAACTCAGAGGAGAAGAATCAGATGGTCCACGTGTCGATACCATCAGCACTTGATGTTAAGTCACTGACATGTGGGACTACACTGTCAGTGGAACGGTTCATGAAGACGGAGTTCATGGAGTATGCTGATAATTGGGCCTTGTGTTGTTTCTTATTGGGATGTTATTGGGCCTGATTTAAAATTATTTGTTTCATTTTGAGAACAAGTTCATGGAGTATAATGCTAACTGTTTTGTTTCTTATTGGGCCTGATTTAAAATTATTGGTTTAATATTCAGAACCGCCTTAGAATATTTGGTAAGTTTTTCTTTCCTTTTTTTTTTCTGCATTGCTTTTTTCTTTCCTTTTTTTTTTCTTTTTTTCTTATTAGGCTTTTATTGAGCCTTATTTAAATTTAATTATTTATCTTATGAACCGCCTCAAAATATTTGGCAACTTTTTTTCTATCCTTTTATTCGTTTATTTTTCGAGAAAATGCTTTCCTTTTTTTCTTATGGCAAGTAAATAATATCTCTCTGATTTCCATTACTGACAGCCCTCTGATTTGGTAATTCCTTTCCTTGGACTCCAAGTATCCTCTCATCCCTTCATCTATAAATAAACACTCCTTAAACAATTTCCTTCATTCACAAACTCAATACATCTTTAATTAATTACTCCATTGATGGCAGAAACTAAGCAAGTGCAAGAGAGGTTTGAGGGTTTTGTGAAGTGGTTCAGACCACGAAGGGGATTCGGATTCATCACGCCTTGTGATGAAACCAAAGAGGATCTGTTCGTGCACCAGTTGGAGATTATCTCAAGCGGCTACCGTACTCTCTTTGACGGCGATTTTGTCGAGTTCTCTGTTTCTGAAGACCCACATGGCCGTCTCATGGCTTCACAGGTCGTGTCTAAAGGAAAAAAGGTCCAGCAGGCTGTACAGGGTGCGTGCTACAATTGCAATCAGTTGGGGCATTTTGCGAGAGATTGTCCTACTGATTTGAGAGTGAAATTGAGCAACAATGGTGGTAATAATAATGGGAGTAATAATGGGGAGATTGTGAAGAGAAGTGAGGAGTGTTATAATTGTGGGGTTGTTGGGCATTTTGCGAGAGATTGTAAGGAGGGAAAGAGAGTTATTAATGGAGGTAATAATGGTGAGATTGTGAAGAGAAGTGATCTACAGTGTTATAATTGTGGGTTGATTGGGCATTTTGCGAGAGATTGTAAGGAGGCAAGGAGAGTCGTTAATGGAGGTAACAATGGAGAAAGGAGAAGAGATAGGTGCTATAATTGTGGGAAGATTGGGCATTATGCTAGGGATTGTCGTACTGTTTTGAAGAATTGAAGATTTATTTAGTGAGTTTAAGAAAACATATTTTTGAGGATTTTGTTGGTAGTTTTTTGTTTGATTTGGTTGAGGAGTTGAAGTTCTTGAAAGATGTTATTTTGTTATGTAATGGAATTATTTTGGAAGGAATTATTATTATGTTTTTTAAAATTAGATATTGTTAATTATTTTCAATATTTTTATTTCCAAATGCTTTTAATGATTTAGGGGCATTGAAAAAGTTGAAAACAATGATTTTTACCACAAAATCTTACAAATTTAAAGCAAAAATGTAGAATTATAAAAGGAAACAAGGAACAATATAAAGAAACAAAAATTAAATAAAACATATTATATAATTAATATTAATATTAATATAGAATTAAAAGAAGAAAATAATTGATCCACTATCACTGAAATTGGGCCCCACTTCCAGTGGCACAGTTGTAAAATCAGTGAGAATAATAATAATAATAATAATAATCCCCCTCTTTCTGATCCTCCCATTCTCATCCGTTTCTTCTTTTATTCGATTCTCTCTTTTTCTCTGTTGATCGAAGAATCTGCGCTAAAGAAGAAAAAACGATGGACAAGAGCAGCAACACCGGCGGCGGCGGCGGCGGAGGGAAGGTGTCGTTCAAGGTGACTCTCACCTCCGATCCCAAACTCCCTTTCAAAGTGTACGCTCTTTCCCCTCTCCTTCTCCTTTTTTTTCTAGGGTTTTGATCTGATTGTGGTTGATTTGATCTGATTGTGGTTGATTTGATCGGATCTGGTTGCAGATTCAGCGTGCCTGAAGGAGCGCCCTTCACTGCCGTGCTGAAATTCGCGGCTGAGGAATTCAAGGTGCCTCCTCAAACCAGCGCCATCATTACCAATGGTAATTTGTGCAATCTCTCACTGATTTTCTCACTAATTTTTTTAATGAGTGTTTTGAATTGTGATCTGTCAGAAATTTACCAGAAATTGAATTGTTTGGAGCAAGTAGTTCTAGAAATTGAATTGTTTTTGTTCAACCAATTCCTGAAATTGGATTGTTTTTTTTTCAACCAATTATAGAAATTGAATTGTTTTTTCAACCAATACTTGAAATTGAATTGATTTTGTTCAACCAATTCTAGAAATATATATTTTCTTTTTATAGAACTTTTTGGGTAATTTTATTTCAATAAAGGATTTGCTCATTTTGTTTTTCAGATGGTGTTGGTATTAATCCTCAGCAAAGTGCAGGTTAGCTCCATTATAAACCTTTTTCTATTATTTATTTCATTATTTTTCAGGCACAAAGCAAATTGATTTAGAGCATATCTAATTTTAGGGCAAAAGTATTTCAAACATTGTCTGTTTTATCATAATTCGAGTGCATAAATTAATTGCCGTACTTTTATTTTGTTTTTATTTTACAGGAAATGTATTTCTAAAACATGGATCTGAGTTAAGGCTGATACCTCGTGACAGAGTTGGAGCTTCTCTATCTGTTTAGATTTTTAATTGTCTAATAAATTTAAAAAGAATTAATTGTGCTGCTATTATGTTGTGAATCGTAATATTTTTGGGAATTTAACTTAAAATAATATTGGAAATAAATATTGCCCTCCGGCTCCTAATATTATTGTCATGCTTTATCTATATATACATAAATAAATCTATTGATATGTATTTCTATTTTTTTTTTTTTTTTGGGACAAAGGATGAAAAAGAAAATCATAATTCCCAAATAACTTAATAACAGATTGCTAATTTTCATTTTGGTTATGTCCCTTGTATTTGTTTTGTGATATCCATCCTGGTCCATTTCACCCATACCAAATTCAAGTGAAAAAGTTTAAAACAAGTAAAATCGTTATGCAAAAAATGGTAATAACCATAAGATGTATAATTTAAGCAGTTCAAAAAATGAATTACAATATAGTTAGAAGTATTATTATCATTAACTATACATTTGTTTTAGTTTGTCAAACCCAACAATTATAATTAAAAATCCACTAGTTTTCATGACATAATTCAAAGTATACAAATATAAAACAAAAGCAAATCATTGGAAAAGTTCAAATTAAACAAAGACTCAGATTGTTCAAGAGACCTGATATATCAGAGGGAGGTTTCCCGTCGTACATCATGACGACAATATGTTTAGGTAATAGATAGTGCATAAAACTGAAAAAGAGTATATACGTAAATAGTGAAAATAATATATATAAAAGAAATAGTATCTTAAAAAACAGAAAAACAGTATATAAAAATTTCAAAGAGTAAATAACGCATAAAAAACAAAATTATGTATAAAACAGTAAAAATAATATATAGAATAAAAATAGTATATTGCAAAGTGGAAAAACAATATATACAAATTCCGCCGTGATTTGGGCGTGATCTAGGCAGTCGCGATTTCACATTTCTCATTGTTGAAATTATAGAAATAACCCATTAAAGTTAAAATCATAAAATGTTCAACCAAATATATAAAAACAATACATTAATTCAAACATCAAATTGTTCAAATTACACCAAAGCATGTAACATGTAAGTAAAATAGACTATCGTGTAAATGATATTACAATTGCTACTTAAAAATATAGTTAAATTTGTCCCCAAAAGATATTGCATTTTTTGACTTGAGTGTCATCCTGAATTTTGATAAGAAAATACTGAATTTGATACAAATCAAATAAAGGATTTATCATAAATATTGTATTTCACTTTACAATCTCCCAAAATACACCAAATCAAAATATACAAAAAACCAAATTATTATTCTTTAGGAGGTCAAAGTAGTAAAATAACCAATTAATACAGTCAAATACACAAAAAAGAGGAAAGGCTCTTCCCGCCATGGCTCCTTCACCAAGTGTCACCTTTCCATTGTCTCTTCCTTGCACAAAATCCCCAGTTCACTCATTGATTGAGAGATTTCCTCCCCAACCCTAACCCTAATGACGACGCCACTCCGGCGGAAGACGGCGGCGGCGGCGGCCAGGGAGTGGGCGGTGATCGCCGGAGACGGGCGGGCATACGCGGAGGAGATCGGGAAGTACGGCCTGATGCGGCGTACTGGGCTCTTGTCGCGCGATCTGAGGGTGATGGATCCGGTTTTGAGCTACCCGTCTTCGATTTTGGGCCGGGAGAGGGCGATTGTCGTGAATCTGGAGCATATTAGAGCCGTTGTTACTGCTTCTGAGGTTTTGGTGCTGAATTCCAGAGACCCGATTGTTGCGGTTTTGGTTCATGATCTTGGTTTGAAACTCTCTGCTTCTCATCAGAAGGTAATTGAATTGAACTTCTTTCTTATTAAAATTGAATTTCAACTGATTTTTTTTTTACTGTTTTTAGGATCAAGAGGCTCAAAGAGCTTCGAATCTTCTCTCTCTCCATGAGAAAAACTTGCCTTTTGAGTTCAGAGCACTTGAAATCTGTCTTGAATCAGCATGTAAATACCTCGAAACAGAGGTAATTAACTCTATAAATTCCTACTTTAATCTAATCTTATACTTAAGCTGGTTTCGATTATGATTAAATTTTCTGTAAAATCAGACTTTGACACTGGAAAAAGAGGCTTATCCAGTTTTAGATGAACTGACTGGTAACGTGAGCACTTTGAATCTTGAAAGAGTCAGACAAATAAAGAGCCGATTGGTCGCAATTTCTGCTCGTGTACAAAAGGTCACTCTATATTCCTTAATTTCATATTTTCTATATTATTATAATTAATTATTATCATTTTATGATTTTTCTTGTTTAATTTGAAAAGGTGAGGGATGAATTAGAGCATTTATTAGATGATGACATGGACATGGCCGCAATGCATTTATCAGAGAAACTTGCTTACCAAGTTTCCATTGGCCAATCTTCACGATTTGATCATCTTGACAAAGAAATTGAAGAAGAAAGGTTTTTATTAATTTCTATCCTAAAACCCTAAATAACCAAAAAGTTCATGATCTTTTTTTACCTATTTTTTTTTCGCAATTGTTTGTGTAGGATTGAAGAACTTGAAGAAGAAGATGAAGAAGAAGAGGAAAAATGGACGGAAAGTTTAAGTGGATTTAGGCCCAAAATAGATGAATTAGAGATTTTATTAGAGGCGTATTTTGTGCAAATTGACGGCACACTTAACAAACTATCTGCAGTAAATATTTCACAAATTTTCATCGTATTAAATTTCAAACTATCAATATATTTTTCAAAAATTAGTTCGTAATTATTCGTTAATATTTTATGTGCCTTGTAAAGCTTCGTGAATATGTGGAAGATACAGAAGATTATATTAACATTATGCTTGACGATAAACAAAATCAGCTTCTCCAAATGGGCGTTTTACTTTCCACCGGTAAACTTATCGCTTGACATCCTTACTTTATTGACTTAATATTTCCCCAATATTTAATTTTTAATCAATTAATATGTTGATGTTTCAGCTACAATGGTCATAAACCTTGCAATATCGATAGTAAGTTTATTCGGCATAAATGTTCACATTGAACTATATAAAGCGCCTACAATTACTTTTTGGCAAACCACATATGGTGTTATAGCTGGAAGTTTGGCTGTTTTTATAATTGCTGTTATTTGTTACAAAAAGAGTGGCATTCTTCAGTGAATTAATCATGATATAATAAATAATAATTTAGAAAATAATGTAACATGATGATTAAATAAGTACGTTCAGAAAAAAAAAATGTAAGATTTCACTTATTATGGACGTTTAATTTCATTGTGATTTTGAGCTTGAATTCTTATTGCTTGCCTGAACTTTCTATATGTAAATTGTTTCAGTAATAATGAGAGAGTAAAGAAAACAAATGCATATTTCAAAGTATAATATTGCTATTCAGTAATGAAAATATGTTTTTTTGTCAATATAAAGAGAGGTGAACTTAGTTTAACTGAATAAATATTGGGGACATGTGAGCCCTCTCTATAAAATCAAAAAATACACAGCTATGCCAAAGATTTCATCTGAAGAAGAATATCGTTATCTTTCTAGATGAAACAATTCAGACATAACGCAAGGCCTTTCTTACAATTTAGATGCAAAGATACATATTTTTTCTTTTAGGAGGGTTTATTTATAATTTAATCATGATAAACTTTTTAAATACAACTGCCCTTCCCCAGCTTTTCCCCGCCCAAATAAACGAAGTCAAATCTCTCTTATTTTTTCAGTACTTCTCTTCCTCAAATAAGCTCTCTCGCCGTGACTTTTCTCTCCGTCCAAATCCCGCCTAGCCATGCCCATGACCCTAATATTCATACCACATGCAGCAATTACACTCTTAGATTTAATATTTCTAAACTTTTTTCAGAAACAAAAAGAATTTTCAATTCGGGGTGCTAACTCGAATTACATTAAAAGAATCTAAAAAGAATCATGAATATGAGGACGACACGTGGCAGAAAAATAGTGGGTTTGAAGAAGAAAACGCGTTTTGGCAGCTCAATACGCGTGTCGGCAAAACGCGAAATTTAATGGTCGATGTACAAAATTTATGAAATTGTGCATTCTTATTGTTAAAATGTGAATTCTTCATAATCAAAGGGTTAATTCTTCCTAATCAAGCATATTTTTTACCGCTAAAAGGATATATTCTTACTGTTAAAAAGATGAATTCTTTCTAAATCAGGATTCTGCACTGAAGTAAATACGACGACGTTAGTGATTTTATGTGCGTGGAAGACGCGTGAAACTGGACATATCCAGCGTTTTTTTTTAAATGTCTAAAAAAGATAAATGGTAGGGTCTGATTCTTTGTGATTTTCGGACTCTTGATTTGAGTTAGAATTTCTCTTTTCAATTTTGTGTTATGTCTTCAAAACGAGGTTTTACACCTCCAGTTTCTAGATTTCCCGCTGTAAGGACTTTCTAGGAGGAAGAAAGCGGGTTCGGCTCTGCCTGGTGTAAAAACAATGGTTGGTAATCACAAAAGACGGCCGATCCTACACAGAAGAAATGGGGAAGCATAAAATCATGAGGAGAATTGGTCTGCAAGCTCGTGACTTGAGTGAGACTGCATGATCCTCCTCTCTTATCCTTCGTCTATTTTAGCGAGAGATGAGGGTATTATTGTAAACTTAGAGCACATTAAGACCGTTATTAAAGAGTGTGAGGTTTTTATACCTAATGGCAATGATCCATTGGTTGAGCCTTTGGTGAAGGAGCTTCTGTGCAAGTTGGTCATGTTACAATACCCAAATGGAGTATGGTTATTGTCTTAGGGCTCGTTTGACAAGTAAAATTAGTAGAATGGAATTGAATTTTAAGATGGAGAAGTAAAAAATTCTGAAATTAATTAATTTTAAAGTTTGTTTGGATGTTAGAAGTATAAAATTTTGAAAAACATAATTCCTTGTTTGGTTATTTGTAAGAATCTGGAATTATGTTTGATTATCCAATTAGTTATAATATAGATACGATAGTTATAAACAAAAAAATAGATATGAATATAAAGTACTTTAGAATATAATAATTACGAGAGAAATACTCATTTTGCCGTGAAAGTTCACCAATAAATTACACTCATCATAGAAAAAATATAACACAAAAATTCTCTCTTAAGAAAATATAATTTAGCACTAATTTAGAATATAAAATAATAGAATATAAAATAAAATAATATTGATTTGAGCCCAATATAATTTTAGTGCAAAATTCTCTCAACATTGTGTGTTTTATCATAATTCAATGTGCATAAATTTATTGCTATTTTTTTGTTTTGTTTTTATTTACAGGAAATGTATTTCTGAAACATGGGTCTGAGTTAAGGCTGATACCCCGCGACAGAGTTGGAGCTTCTCTCTCTTTTTAGATTTTTAATTGTCCAAACTTAAAAAGAATTAATTAATTGTGCTTCTGTTATGTTGTTTATCGCAATATTTTTGGGAATTTAATTTGAAATAATATTGGAAATAAATATCCCCCCCTGGTCATAATATTATTGACATGCTTATCATACATAAATAAATCCATTGATATGTATTGTTTTTTGGAGTAAGGGTGAAAAAGAACTCAACGAACACGGAAATAATTCCCAATTTTAACTTGATAACAGAATGCTGATTTTCATTTTGTTTCTGTCTTTAGTATTTGTTTTGAGATATCCATCCTTGTCCATTTCAGCCAGACCAAATTCAAGTGCAGACGTTTAAAACAAGTAAGATTGTTATGCAAAAATGGTAATCACCATAAGATGTATAATTTACTAATTTAGGCAGTACAAACATCTTTCTACTGACTGTTTGTGATCATATTTTTAAATAATAATAAAATTATTATTTAAAAAAGAAGTATATATAAGCAAGAATGGATCACTATCAACAGACTGAAAATCGGATACCTCCATTCCTCACAGAATGGAGGGATATCTCCATTCCTCAACAGAATGGAGCGATGGAAGGTGTTTATATATAACTATTTTGAATCACAATATAGTTAGAAGTATCATTAACTATATCTTTGTTAGGGACCTCATACATCCGATTTATTTGTCATCTAATGTCGTCGAAATGCAGAAATGTATAACATAATTAGAAAAATATATATTGCTATAAAAAAATAGAATGAACATATAAAAATATATATTATTATTATTATATAAAATGTATTCTCTTCCAATTAGTTCTATACAAAATTTTAATGGGCAACTGAAAAATGTATAAAAAAATATATATAATAGGATGATTTTTAAACATATTTTCCTTTAAATTGATGGAAGGACGTCATCCCAAATTATTATTCTTTAGAAGCCAAACTAGTAAAAACACCCACTGAATTAATACAGTCAAACACAAAAAAGAGGAAAGGCTCTTCCCGCCATGGCATCTCCACCAAGTGTCACCTTTCCATTGTCTCTTCCTTGCTCTCACTCCCTCTTTCCGAAAATCCCCAGTTCACTCCATTAAATGAGAGATTTCCTCCCAAACCCTAACCCTAATGACGACGCCAGTCCGGCGGAAGACGGCGGCGGCGGCAAGAGAGTGGGCGGTGATCGCTGGAGACGGGCGGGCATACGCGGAGGAGATCGGGAAGCACAGCCTGATGCGGCGTACTGGGCTCTTGTCGCGCGATCTGAGGGTGGTGGATCCGGTTTTGAGCTATCCTTCGTCGATTTTGGGCCGGGAGAGGGCGATTGTGGTGAATCTGGAGCATATTAGAGCCGTTGTTACTGCTTCTGAGGTTTTGGTGCTGAATTCCAGAGACCCGATTGTTGGGGTTTTGGTTCATGATCTTGGTTTGAAACTCTCTGCTTCTCATCAGAAGGTAGTAATTGATTTCTTTCTTTGAATTGAAGTCGAATTTTAACTGTTTTTTGCTGTTTTTAGGATCAAGAGGCTCAAAGAGCTTCAAATCTTCCCTCTCTCCATGAGAAAAACTTGCCTTTTGAGTTCAGAGCACTTGAAATCTGTCTTGAATCAGCATGCAAATGCCTTGAAACAGAGGTAATTAACTCTATAAATTCATACTTTAATCTAATCTTATACTTAAGCTGGTTTCGATTATGATTAAATTTTCTGTAAAATCAGACTTTGACACTGGAAAAAGAGGCTTATCCAGTTTTAGATGAACTGACTGGTAATGTGAGCACTTTGAATCTTGAAAGAGTCAGACAAATAAAGAGCCGATTGGTCGCAATTTCTGCTCGTGTACAAAAGGTCACTCTATATTCCTTAATTTCATATTTTCTATATTATTATAATTAATTACTATCATTTTATGATTTTTTTTGTTTAATCTGAAAAGGTGAGGGATGAATTAGAGCATTTATTAGATGATGACATGGACATGGCCGCAATGCATTTATCAGAGAAACTTGCTTACCAAGTTTCCATTAGCCAATCTTCCCAATTTGATCATCTTGACAAAGAAATTGAAGAAGAAAGGTTTTTATTAATTTCTACCCTAGACCCTAAACCCTAATTTTTATTTAATTATTTTACGATTATTTATTTTAGGATTGAAGAACTTGAAGAAGAAGATGAAGAAGAAGAGTAAAAATGGACGGAAAGTTTAAGTGGATTTAGGCCAAAAATAGATGAACTAGAGATTTTATTAGAGGCGTATTTTGTTCAAATTGACGGCACACTTAATAAACTATCCGCAGTACATATTTCACGAATTTTCATCATATTAGATTTCAAACCATCAATATATTTTTCAAAAATTAGTTCATAATTATTCGTTAATATTTTATGTGCCATGTAAAGCTTCGTGAATATGTGGATGACACAGAAGATTATATTAACATTATGCTTGACGATAAACAAAACCAGCTTCTCCAAATGGGCATTTTACTTACCACCGGTAAACTTATCGCTTGACACCCTTACTTTATTGACTTAATATTTCCCCAATATTTAATTTTTAATCAATTAATATGTTGGCGTTTCAGCTACATTGGTCACAAGCCTTGCAATATCGATAGTAAGTTTATTCGGCATAAATATTGACATTGAACTATATAAAGCGACTAATGTTACTTTTTGGCAAACTACGTATGGCGTTATAGCTGGAAGTTTGGCTGTTTTTATTATTGCTGTTATTTGTTACAAAAAGAATGGCATTCTTCAGTGAATTAATCATGATAATGATAATTAAATAATTAATTTAGAAAACGTAACATGATGATTAAATAATTAACTTTAAAATAAAAAATGTAAGATTTAACTTATTATATATGGATTGTTTTAATTTCATTTTGGTTTTGAATTTAGATAATTAGATGATAATTTAGAAAAGAAATGTGTGATGAAACTTATTATGCGGATAAAGTTTAATTTTTAAGGTGTAATATAATAGTCCTGCATGTATTTGGTGACTCTTTTCTGAATTTTTATTCAGACTAGTATTATTTATCTTTCCACCCTACTTTCCCCCCTTTTTATTAGATTATAAACATACATTGTGAAATAAAAGATTTTACGAATTATTATTACTACTATTACTAATTTGTTTCCGAACTTTATTTTTTTATTTTTACATTTGGGTGCATTTTATTTAGCTAAATATTATTTAAGAAGAAGAAAAAAAATCCATATTCTAATATATTATTCAGAATTTTCTACCCCAAATTGTAATAGAGGATCCCATTGAGTACGTAAGTAGTTAAATCTTATTCTAAATAATGAGGCTTTCAACTGAAACTTGTACGACTCAATAGTGAGTCAATAATCCAACTAAAACTTGTAATGGATATATTGATTATAATATAAAATAACAAAAGATTGAAAAACAATTCGACACCAACAGCACATACCAGATCCAAATACTAAACCGTGAAACAAGTACAATTATTTTGCAAAAGCATTTGCATCACCGCTAAGTGTATACTCATCAACTATAAAAACCATAATTAGTACATATTTAGGTTGGTGTCTTTCCTAATATAGAATTATGATTCAATTTCCTAACAACAACAAAAACTATCTCAAAATAGGCCAAGAATATATTTAAGCACATATCACCCAATCAATCATCACAAACATATGCTTTACACATACAGATAAACAAGAGGGAAATAGGAGTCACTGAAGCTCTCCATTTATCAACAGAATGGAGTCGCGAAGCATGACTGCCCTCATTTTCTTCTCTTGCTTTCTCTATCTCTTTCACCCTTCCATTGCATCCAATAATAGTGCAAAAGACGACCTTGATGTATACATAGTGCTTGTGAAAGACCCAGACGATGGTGCTAAGGTAGGCCAACATCATCACACTGAGAGTTGGCACAAGTCTCTCTTATCAACAGTTATACCAGACTATTCTTCAAAATTTATCTACTCCTACAACAGGGTCGCAAACGGGTTTGCAGCCCGGCTAACGAAATCAGATGTTAAGGCACTCTCCAAACAAGATTGGTTCATCAAGGCTTTTCCTGCTGGTACATATAAGCCGGCAACCACCCATTCATCGTTCTTCCTTGGGCTTCAAAATTCAAATAAAAAGTCAGATAGTGTATGGAATTCCACTAACATGGGAGAGGGGATCATAATTGGTGTCCTTGACACGGGCATTTCACCAGGCCATCCTTCTTTCAGAGACGAAGGGCTGCCACCCCCACCTGCCAAATGGAAGGGCCATTGTGACTTTAATGCTTCAGTGTGTAACAACAAACTCATTGGAGCAAGAACGATTGTAAATGCAAGTGGAGATTTGGATCATTTTCCGCCAACTGACATGGAAGGCCACGGAACACATGTCTCAAGCACGGCAGCTGGAGCATTTGTTAATCATGCAGGAGTACTAGGCAGCGGGGTGGGTACCGCTTCTGGGGTTGCGCCGCGGGCTCATCTTGCATTTTACAAGATTTGTCTTGCATTGGACAAGTGCAATGGAGCTGACTTACTTAAAGCGATTGAAATAGCTGTTGATGATGGCGTCGATGTGATCTCAATGTCCTTTAGTGATGATTCGCTTCAATTAAAAGAGGGTCTTCGTCTCTCCAATAGTGCGATATCTATTGGATCATTTTATGCCATATTGCATGGAGTTTTTGTCAGTTGTTCTGGAGGTAATAGAGGACCAGTTTTTGGAACACTCGATAATGATATTCCATGGCTCCTCACAGTTGGGGCGAGTACCACCGATCGAAGATTTTCATCAATTGTGGAACTTGGAAATGGAGTTAAAATTAATGGTGAAGCACTTTCGCAGCCTAAAAGTTGGAGTGAAGATATGAAACAACTAATATACCTTCGTACATGTGAATACAATCTGGATAAACGTCAAATTCAAGGAAAAATTGTTGTTTGTGACCCGTTTGACTTATCGACGAAAACTCCCAAGCAAGCAGAGCAACCGGTGATTGATGCAGGAGCAGCAGGCCTAATTATAATAAATATTAAAGAAATAGGGTATGGAACAACAACTATAAAAGAAGACAAAAATACTTTCATTTTGCCCTTATATATATTCAAATACTTGATGTTTACCCCTTTTCAATTGGGTACAGTGCAACGAAGAAGCAACAAATACTGCCGACCACATATGTCAACTATGATGATGGTGCAAAGATCATTTCATACATCCGTTCTTCTCCTAAGGCGAGTGCAACTTTCCATTTTAAGGGTAGCGTCATGAATCCACGATCTCCTGTAGTTGCGGGTTTCTCTAGCAGGGGTCCTAGCAGGGAAATACCGAGAATCCTGAAGCCTGACATCGTGGGTCCCGGTGTTGATATTGTTGCAGCTTACCCACCCAATGCCTCGGTGGTTGATGGACCTGCTGAGTCTCTAGAATTCACGTTTATGTCTGGAACTTCTATGGCTACTCCGCATCTTGCTGGAGTTGGAGCGCTAATAAAAAAAACACATCCAGATTGGTCACCTGCTGCAATTAAATCATCCATCATGACAACGGCATATGTGCTCGATCGTAGTGGGAAATCAATAATCACCAATGTTAATGACCACCCTGCCGACTTCTTCTCGTTGGGTGCTGGCCATGTAGACCCTAAGAAAGCCATGGACCCAGGTATTAAAGATTGTTTGATCAAATAGTTTATTTTACTTTCATTATGATATCCTCTCTTAGTATTGGCTTTTTTATATCTTTTGATTTTCAATATTTTTATCAGGACTTGTTTATGACATGAAACCGGAGGAGTACATCCCTTTCTTATGCGGATTGAGGCTTACCGATGAAGAAGTCAAGACTATCATTTCTCCACTACCGGCTGTGAAATGCTCGCGAGTGAAGAGTATTTCTCAAGAGCAGCTAAACTACCCGTCTATGGTGGTTTCTTTGAAATTGAAATCTACGATGGTGATTCAACGGACGGTAAAGAATGTGGGAGATGCAAAGTCGACGTACACGGCAAAGATTGATGTTCCTAGTGGTGTGTCTGCTCGTGTAACTCCTGCAATTTTGCGTTTCAACAAGAAAAATGAGATGAAGAGTTTTAATGTTTCCTTCACATGGAATAAAGGACAGCCTGCTTACGCAGAAGGACAACTAAGTTGGATTTCAACACAACATATTGTGCGGAGCCCAATCATCATCAACAAAGCATTTTCAAATGGATCTACACTTCTTCCCAATGGAGAGATGTTCTATTCAGGATATTTATAGGCCATGAGAACTTTTTTCATCAATAAGTGAATATTTCTCTATATCCTATTTGTTTTTTGGATGTATATTTATCAAGGCTCTCATTTTCAATAATTGGATATTTACAATTAGTTATTCAAAATTAAGAAAATTGGAACTTCGAAAACAAGTTAATTAATCACCACACCTTCTTAGACTGTTTAGCATTTATTTTGATCCAATCTGTTAATAATACTTTGATTACCTAGATAATAATCTTAGAAGGTCACATGTTGACTTATATATGAAGGTTTATTTAACACAAATTGAAGGCATCCTTGACAAATTATCAATTGTAAGTCTTTTCCTACTTTGAAAAAAAAAAAGACTAAATTTTATCCAATTTCATTTTTTTTTGTTTTTTTTTTGAAGCTATGCCTCACTGAGATTCTATTAATTAAATTAAAAAGTTTATAGAGGTACAATAGAGAGAATAAAGAAAAAGACTACGAAAGAAAGAATAATTAAATTCCACCACTGATGAGAAAATAGAAAAGAAATAAGCTCGTGAAATTGGTAGTCTGGCCTCTAGAGTCTAGCAGAAAGTTCTCTAGTTTATGTTCTGCTGAGCGATCTCCGCTAAGACATTCTCTTGTGTTGACATTCTGTGACGGAAGATGCTTCGGTTGCACGTCTTCCAAATGCTCCAACAGATACTTAGCCAATCCGTTCCCCATGCATTCTGTTGTTCCTTGTCTCGTGCCAATCGTTGCTCTCTCCAGAACTCCGCAATGTTGATGGCTGTGTCGGCATCCAAACATAAAAATACTATTAGATGATAAGCTGAATCAATTACTTCAAACATGAGTAATGCTGAAAAGCACAACAGTTATCGTGACTTTTTTTTTTTTTGAAAAGTAGACAAAATGCCTACGCAGACTTGTATTAAAAAAGAAGGATTACAACTCCTTTGCGGGAGCGAGCTTATAGATGTTTACACATAAATACAAAAGTTTCTAAGACCTATAGTTCCTAGAAATCCTATAAGTGTCTTGCCCACCAGTCAGATTCGGCGATTGCAAGATTACTTATAGTTTCTTGCCGGCTTATGTTCCTTCCAAATTCTCCAACATGTGGCTAACCATAGTGTCGCCCATTTTTTCCCTCTTTCTTTATCACATTTTTTGGCCACTTGCAGCCATAGTTCTTTTGTTGATAGTGACTGCATCGTCATGGGTAATTCAATGTGGCTGAGAATATTTCTCCATATACTTTGTGTAAATGGGCATGTGAGGAACAAATGTTGGTGATCTTCTATCGTCGTTTGACGACAAAGAGTACATCCTGCCCTGATTTGTGTTCCTCTCTTGAGTAGTTTGTCTTGTGTAGGCAGTTTTTCTTGAATTAAAATCCATCCAAATATTTTGATGCGTAATGGTGCTTTTATTTTCCAGAGTTTGGCAGACGAAAAATCTAGTATACCTGGATTTTGTAGGAAGGAATATGCTGATTTTGCTGAGAATTGTTTTGCTGCTGTTGTCATTGGCCCGCTCCATAAGGGCATGTCTCCTCTCGGGTTCGGAATGAATTGCATATCATTCTCTAATATTTGCCTTAGTTTGCTAAGTGAATTCTGGTCTGGTATATAGTCCCAGTTTATCGCTAGTTGTCCCGAGTGCATGGCTTCGAAGACATCACCGTGCATTTGCTTAATGACATCACCGTGCATCATTTATCGTGCCAAAAAGATGTTGTGTGGCCATCTGATAATTACATGTAAGTATTAATGTGTGACACTTTGCTTAGTTTGCTGAGTTCCTTAATGAAGAAGGAGTTTTTTTGCGTGATCCGTCCATGCTGAGGTTGAAATTGCTGCCATATATATTGCGTATTGCTTGTGCCCATTGCCCTTGTCGGTTGCTTCGAAGTTCCCATATCCATTTCATCACGAGTGCCAAGTTGTGTGAATGGAGGTCCTTCACTCCTAGACCTCCGCTCGCTTTAGGTGTGCAAACTTTTTTCCAGTTTACTCGATGTTGTCCTGGTTTATTCTGCTCATTTCCACACCATAGTAGTTAAATCTTATGCTAAATGATTTGGCTTCCAATTGAAACTTGTACGACTGAATATAGTGAGTCTATAATCCAATTAAAACTCGTAATGAATAATTTGATTATAATAATTTGTTTAAATTCTGAAGTTCCATAGTATAAGATAAAATAACAAAAGATTGAAAAAAAAATTCGACACCAACAACACGTACCAGATCCAAGTACTAAACCGTGAAACAGGTACAATTATTTTACAAAATCATTTGCATCACCGCTAGATGTATACTGGTAACCTATAAAAACCAAAATTAGTACATATTTAGGTTGGTGTCTTTCCTAATATAGAATTATGATTCAATATCCGAACAACAACAAAAACTATCTCAAAATAGGCTAATTATATATAAACACACATCATGGCCCATCGATCGTCACCAACATATGCTTTAAACATACAGATAAACAATAGGGAAATAGGAGTCACTTAGCTCTCCATTTTATCGACAGAATGGAGCGTCGAAGTATGATCGTCTTCATTTTCTTCTCTTGCTTTCTCTGTCTCTTTCACCCTTCCATTGCATCCAATAATAGTGCAAAAGACGACCTTGATGTATACATAGTGCTTGTGAAAGACCCAGATGGTGCTAAGGTAGGCCAACATCATCACACTGAGAGTTGGCACAAGTCTCTCTTATCAACGGTTATACCAGACTATTCTTCAAAATTTATCTACTCCTACAACAGGGTCGCAAACGGGTTTGCAGCCCGGCTAACGAAATCAGAGGTTGAGTCACTCTCCAAACAAGATTGGTTCATCAAGTCTTTTCCTGCTGGTACATATAAGCCGGCAACCACCCATTCATCGTTCTTCCTTGGGCTTCAAAATTCAAATAAAAAGTCAGATAGTGTATGGAATTCCACTAACATGGGAGAGGGGATCATAATTGGTGTCCTTGACACGGGCATTTCACCAGGCCATCCTTCTTTCAGAGACGAAGGGCTGCCACCCCCACCTGCCAAATGGAAGGGCCATTGTGACTTTAATGCTTCAGTGTGTAACAACAAACTCATTGGAGCAAGAACGATCGTAAATGCAAGTGGAGATTTGGATCATTTTCCGCCAACTGACATATTGGGCCATGGAACACATGTCTCAAGCACGGCGGCTGGAGCATTTGTCAATCATGCAGGAGTACTAGGCAGTGGGGTGGGGACCGCTTCTGGAGTTGCACCTCGGGCTCATCTTGCATTTTACAAGATTTGTGCTGCATTGGACAAGTGCAGTGGAGCGGACTTACTTAAAGCGATTGAAATAGCTGTCGATGATGGTGTCGATGTGATCTCAATGTCCTTTACGGCTAGTGATGATGAAGCACTTCAATTAAAAGGGGTTCATAATCCTCTCTCCACTAATGTGATATCTGTTGGAGCATTTTACGCCATGTTGCATGGAGTTTTTGTCAGTTGCTGTGCAAGTAATAGAGGACCAAATTTTGGAACAATTGATAATGATTTTCCATGGCTCCTCACAGTTGGGGCGAGTACCACTGATCGAAGATTTTCATCAACTGTGGAACTTGGAAATGGAGTTCAAATTAATGGTGAAGCACTTTCGCAGCCTAAAAGTTGGGGTGAAGATATGAAACCACTAATATACCTTCGTACATGTGAATACAATCTGGATAAACGTCAAATTCAAGGAAAGATTGTTGTTTGTGGAGTACCGTTTGACTTAAGGTGGAAAACTCCCCAGCAAGCAGACCAACTGGTGATTGATGCAGGAGCGGCAGGCCTAATTATAATAAATGATAGAAAACTAGGGTATGGAACAACAACTATATAGAAAATAAAAAATACTTTCATTTTGGTCTTATTCAAATAATTGATGTTTACACTTTTTCAATTGGTACAGTGCAATAAAGACCCTAAATATACTGCCGACCACATATGTCAACTATGATGATGCTGTCAAGATCATTTCATACATTCGTTCTTCTCCTAAGGCGAGTGCAACTTTCCGTTTCAAGGGTAGCGTCACGAATCTACGATCTCCTGTAGTTGGAGGATTCTCTAGCAGGGGTCCTAGCAATAAATTACCGAGAATACTGAAGCCTGACATTGTGGGCCCCGGTGTTGATATTCTTGCAGCTTACCCACCCGATGCATTGGTGGATGAAGGAGCCGCTAAGTCTCTAGAATTCACGTTTATGTCTGGAACCTCTATGTCTGCTCCGCATCTTGCTGGAGTTGGAGCACTAATAAAAAAAGCACATCCAGATTGGTCAACTGCCGCAATTAAATCATCCATCATGACAACGGCATATGTGATCGATCGTAGTGGGAAATCAAGAATTACCAATGTTAATGACCACCCTGCCGACTTCTACTCTTTGGGTGCTGGCCATGTAGACCCTAAGAAAGCCATGGACCCGGGTATTAAAGATTAATTTGATCAAATATTTTATTTTACTTTCATTATGATATCCTCTTTTATTATTGACTTTTTTCTATCTTTTGATTTTTAATAATTTGATCAGGACTTGTTTATGACATGAAACCGGAGGAGTACATCCCTTTCTTATGTGGATTGAGGCTTACCGATGAAGAAGTCAAGACTATCATTTCTCCACTACCGGCCGTGAAATGCTCGCGAGTGAAGAGTATTTCTCAAGAGCAGCTAAACTACCCGTCTATGGTGGTCTCTTTGAAATTGAAATCTACGATGGTGATTCAACGGACGGTAAAGAATGTCGGAGATGCAAAGTCGACATACACGGCTAAGATTGATGTTCCTAATGGTGTATCTGCTCGTGTAACTCCTGCAATTTTGTGTTTCAACAAGAAAAATGAGATGAAGAGTTTTAATGTTTCCTTCACATGGAATAAAGGACAGCCTGCTTATGAAGAAGGACAACTAAGTTGGATTTCAAGTTCAACACATACACAACATATTGTGCGGAGCCCAATCGTCATCAACAAAGCATTTTCAAATGGATCTACAGTTTTTCCCAATGGAGAGTTATTCGAATCAGGATATTGACAGGCCATGAGAACTTCTTTCATCAATAAATGAATATATATCTATATTCTATTTGTTTTTTGGATTATATTTATCAAGGCTCTCGTTTTCAATAATTGAATATATAATTATAACTGGTTACTCAAAATTAAGAAAATTGAGACTTCGAAAACTAGTATATATCCTCTTCGGTTGCTAAAATTTTAAAGCAAAGTCATTAATCTCCACATTCTCCAATACTGTAGCATTAATTTTGATCATACTTTGATTACCTGGATAATAATCTTAAAAGGTCAACTCCTGGATAATTAACCCCAATCTCTTATTTTTCATCTACTTTTGCGTCTCCTCAAGAGGTCACATCATCATTTTTATCTCCACCGTTCGATTAATTTTTTTGTCAAATCTTAGTCATTCATTTTCTCAAATTTATTGATATTTTATGACAACATATGTGTGATTATTAAAATATAATCATATGATTGGTTAAATTGATGTTTTGTGTTCTATCCCCGATTTAGTGAGAACCCTTGTAAATTTGTTTCTGACCATCAGATCATAATCAGATGACTTTAATGAATCATAGTTCAAAGTTATGTTCAATTATTAATAACAATAGTTAATGAAGAGTTCACTCATTAAAATATAAATAATTTTTCTTTTCTTCTTTAAAAAATTATAATTCTTAATGAAATATTTTATTTCTCATGTTAAAATAATCAAATATAAATTTGTTGGAATTTTCTCTTTATTTTGAGTTCCATATTGTTATGGTTCTAATTTATTTATTTTCTTGCTAAAATATGTGAATAAAGATTATATAAAAGAACATATAAAAAAATGATATGTTTATTAAGTTATACCTTATACCTTATTTTTCATCTCTCTTTTCTCAAGAGACCTATCGTCAATTTTATCTCGACCGTTAGAACAATTTTTTTTTTCAAATCTTAGTTTTTCATTTAAATTAATGTTTCGTGTTATATCTCCAATTACGTGAGAACTATCATATTAAATAAAATTTCAGAGTATTAAAAATTATATTATATGACTTAATATATTACGGATAATATGTATCATTTTAATAACTAACAAAATATAAATAAGAAAAATAACGGTGACAATTTTTTCAGAAAATGAGTCATGTTATATTTTCTTATATATAGTAAACATACTTTTTCTATATATATAATACCATATTTCCTTTTTACAAATCATGGTAAATATAATTATTATTTTTATAATTTTTAAAGTTAATCATCTATAATTAAGTCTTATGGGTTTTCAACTAAAATCTATGAAATAAATTATCTTTTATTTTTAGTTTTTAGATCTCCTTCATCGTCTGATTAATACTTAATTTTTTTCTTATATAATATGTCAATAGATAGGCACAAGAAAACTAAATAGATAAAAAAAGAGATGATATTTTAATCTTAGAAATCTTAATGCAAACATAAATTAATTAGATTGTAAATTAATAATCCAAATTATTTTTTGGATTATTATTTTTTGTTTTTTTATGAATTTTTTATTTATTTTATTTTTTTCATATATGTAAATTTATTTGTATAGAGTTATCCATTCTAATAAAATTAGATGTGATATAAAAACTATTTTTTAATGAATAATAAATGGATAAAATATTTTATGATATAATTCAAAATAATTTTAAACATAACTAACTTACATAACATAATTATTATACATAATTATAATTTATACATAAATTTTAAATAAATAACAAATTTAAATATTCGCAGCGAAGCACGAGCATGATCCTTGTAATCTTAAAAGGTCACATATTGACTCATATATGAAGCTATGTCTCTTAAGAAAAAAATATCTTTCCAGATGAAACAACGCAAGGGCTTTCTTACGATTTAGCCCAATTCAATAATCAATAGTTGAAAACTTCTAAAATCCATCCAGATTCACTCATTACAAGTTACAACTGCTCTCCTGCCTAAATGTATCTCGTCTTGAACTTTTGCTTGTATATTGTATTGATACTAGAAGAAATGCCGCAATTCGCTGCGGTTCAATCGATATATTTTTTGCTACCAATATTCACTAATTATCAAAATATTTAAAAAAAATATTAAAAACAATACAATAAAAAGACATATTAAAAGAACAATATAGTTGCCGAAATATATACAACTATAAGAGATACAAGATTATTATTGCACATCACAATACATCAAACATATTAAATGAAACAAAAAAGAATTATGACACATATATATTTCTTGTCATTTGTAAACAGATATAGTAAAATATGTAGGAAAACTAATGGTAAAATCTTTATCACAACAATCATAATTTTTTTGGGGATAAACATGTTATTAATATATGTACTTAAATAGTGTCACTCCCCGAACCCGGAACGAGACCGCCGCTATATTACTAAAATTAAATAATAATATAGGAAGCGTTTTCCTGATAACACAACATTTAATACCTCGAAGATTGACGCGCGGCTCTAACTTGAACTTCGAAATACTCAATTCAACCTGGGCGGAAAAATAAACAAAATAGAAACAAATGGGGGTGAGTACAGGGGTACTCAGTTAGGGTGACAAAAAAAATCAAAACGAAGCCCAGTCCCCTTCGGCTAAAACAAATAACTGATCAAAAGAAATAAATATCTCATAATAAAGATTAACATAATCCCCAAAAATAAATCTTATTATTATATTTATATATCTATATGTACTTAATATTCGTAAATCTCTTATAACATTTAACCTCTCACAGCCTTATTACTCATTTAATTTATTGATTACTCACCTTATGTTCAATTAATAAATCTTCTTATTTTAATCAATTGATCTTTATTTGCTTTAACAATTTATTTTCTTATTAATGAATATGTTTAACATCGTCAAATTAATCATTTAATTTACTCTTTAATTTTCTTAATCTTTTCACTTTTCAATTATTGAGTGAGATGCCTGATCTCGCTACACAAGAGATCTTACTATCCGTCAGGTTGTCCAAGATTGCTACTTAGGAATCCCTAATGTTATCGCAAAGTCTTGCCCAAGATTGCTACTTGAGAACTGACGTGTTGCTAAAGCCTTGCCCAAGATTGCTACTTGGGAACCGGCTCTTTTTCTGTCAGATCTGGCTTCTTTTCCTTTCTTTTCTTTTCTTCTCTTATCTTCATTTCTCTTTTCTTTCTTTTCTTTTCTTTTCTTTTCTTCTCTTATTTTATTTCAGTTTATCTTATCTGATTATATTTTCTTCAATCTTATATTATTAGCTCTTATTTTATCTCATCTTATTTACAAATAGAGTTGTAACTTAATCTTTAGAGATCAAAACATGTTGAAAGTTCTACATCATATGACATATCAAGTTTTTTTCTCCAAATTACCACAACTTATTTTCTTCCAAAACATATACTTATATATCTCACAAAAGAAATAAAACCTATAAGTCATACAAATTTTGATATTATTTTTTTTAATTGAGAGTTCCAAAACATATACTTATATATCTCACAAAAGAAATAAAACCTATGAGTCATACAAATTTTGATATTATTTTTTTTAATTGAGAGTCCACACTAAATCGAAAAACAGAATAACGAACACCGAATAAACCACTCAAATATAGCCACATCATAAGTTAACATATATAGAACTACAAACTATTAATATTTAAAAAAAAAATGAAAGGTTCTAGTTTTGCCACAAGAACTATTTCTATGGCTAGAGTTGAAGGGTGAGGTGGCCTCTTAGAATTGCCTAAAGGTGAGTGAAAAAATATAGGGATAATTTCATATATGCTACTACAAAAACTTGAAATATCATATTTGTCATTATAAAAACTTAAATATCATATTTGCCATCATAAAAACTTAAAAATATCATATATGCCATTACAAAATCTAAAATATCATATTCGCCATTACAAAAACTTAATATATCAAATTTGCCATTAAATTTACTCAAAACTTAACACCATCTATTTTTTCCGTTAAAATTAACGGTACAATCTTATAATTACCATTATATCCCTAAATCCATTTCATGAATTAGATTTATATTAAACATCTCTCTCTTTCTCTCTCTCTCTTCATGATTTAGATTCACATATAAGCAAAAAAAATTCTTTCTTTTAATTTGAAGTCAAAAAAATTTGACATGAGAGAAATGAATTGATTACTTTTTTGAATAATTTTTTCTCTCGTGTCAAATTATTTCGACTAACAAATTGAAGTGAAGATTATTTTTGTTTATATATGAATTTCAATCATGAAGAGAGAGATAGATCATCAAATGAATGTTTAATATGAAATCTAATTCATTAACTAAATTTAGGGGTATAATGGTAATTATAAGATTGGACCGTTAATTTTAACGGAAAAAATGGATGATTTTAAGTTTTGAGTAAATTTGATGGCAAATATGATATATTAAGTTTTTGTAATGGCAAATATGATATTTAAGATTTTGTAATGACATATATGATATTTTTAAGTTTTTACAATGGCAAATATGATATTTAAATTTTTATAATGGCAAATATGATATTTTGAGTTTTTGTAATGGCATATATGAAATTATCCCAAAAATATAAGGGGGGTTTAATTTATTTGCTCTAATGAAATTGCACTGACCAGCCATTTGGCTAAATCTATTCTGATCAACTATAAAAACCATAATAAAAAAAGAAAGAGTTGCATGAAATAGGGACTATACAGTATTGTACATCTTTTCATATATGTCATTATAAAAACTTAAAATATCATATTTGCCACTAAAAACTAAATAATATCATATTTTTCATTTCAAAAATCTATCAAATTTGCCATCCTAAAATAAAAATAAAATATTAGCTTAATTAAAATTGAAAGATTAAATCATGTTTAGTTTAACGAAAATTAACAGTTTTGATATATTTGATACTCTTTAAAATTTAGGATGGCAAATTGGATAGATTTTATATTTTGAAATCACAAATATGATATTTTAACTTCTTATAATGACATATATGAAACTCTCACTAAGAAAAACAAATCTCGGATAATTACCACCGGCGTGACACACCACCAAATTCAATCCTGTATAAACTACATAACTCTACAGTCTGTGTAACGAATCATTAACTTAAACAAACACCAATAGTTCAAATTTCAATAACATAGAACCCACTGAACAGCGGACTGTTACACAGAACACACAGAAATAAGTAGAATACAGGTTTCCGTCTAACTACGTCTCCACTGTGAAAAAGAAATCATTTAAATAATACAGTTGGCTGGACAAAATTAAAAACAAAAGAAAATGATTGTAAAATAAAAATTATTCCAATTTAGACCAAAGAAACTAAGAAAGGCGGAAAAGTATAAATCCCTGAATTTCATTGCAACAGTAATTGGATGAAATCAGGCGCAGGATTTCCATCAGAGAACCCAGAACCCTAGTTACTAATATTCAATTTTGATTTATTCATTTATTAGGGTTCGTTGGGAGTTTGGTTGGACAGTAATGATAGATCTTTTCTTGCTCTGATTCTTTCCAAGGTGAACTTGAAAAAATTGCACAAAATCCATCTTTTTTAGCTACTTTAAGTACAAATCGAGCTGAAAGATTTTGATTTTTAGTTGTTCCAGCTCCTCTTACTGAAACCCAAATCTTAATTTTTTTCATTTTAGTTCCGTTTACTGTGTTATTTTAGGTGAAATCAGATGAAACAGAAATCACCCCCCTTTTCATGATTTAGTACAAAATCGAGCTGAAAGCTTCAATCTTCAGCTCCTTTTGCGCAAGCCCACATCTTAATTTCTCATCAATTCCCCTTTTCATCTTTCATTTCAGGTGAAATCAGACTCCAAACCAAAATCCCTCAGCTTTAAAACAAGACAATTGAACCCAAATCAAACCAAAATCCCTCAGCTTTAAAACAAGACAATTGAACCCAAATCAAACCTCAATTAATCCACTCCAATCCAATCCAATCTAATCAAAACGAGATGCAATCAAGAGGCAGAATGCAAATCGACAGAATCCGTCCCGGTCCAGTGGGGCCTGGTTATAACAGGGGCCACACACAAGGCCACACGAGCTACAGCCACAGAAACTCGAAGCCTCTGTACCCTCCTTCTAGAAAGTACGAGATCCTTCTAGAAGCCGGCCGGCTCGCCACTGAGTACTTAGTCTCTACTGGAGTTCTCCCTCCCAATTCCTCTCAAAGAAACCATAATACCAACACCAATTCGCAAGATTTCAAGGGGCCAATCGGCAATTACCAAGATTTCAAGGGGCAAATCGGTCAAAACGCACCGAGACGGTTCGACGACGATTACGACCGGCACAGAAACAGAAAAAACAGCAGAGCAAAAAGACAAAAACCATTCTACAGAAAGGATTCTTTCGATTGGGACAGAGATAATAATAATAATAATTCCAAGGGGCGGAATAGTAATTCCAATTCGAGGAATAACAGTTATTCCGACGAGGAGGAAGAAGAACAGTACAGAAGAGAGAGAAAGGAGACGAGTCAGAACGAGGTGGGCAGCCGGGTTAGCGGGTCGAAACCCGTTAAGAGAGAGAAAGTTGAATCGGGTTCGGATTTGGAAGATACCGGGTCCAAAGCGAGCTCTTGTAGTATTAGAAAGGAGCAAACTGGAGAGATCAGTAATGTTGAAACTGGAGAGGTTAGTCAGGTCGAACTGGAAAAAATTGATAATAATAATAATAATGATAATGATAAGAATAAGAATAATGATAATAGTAATAATATGTCTAATTTGGAGCCGCAGTTAATTGATGATGGAAATGATGATAGTGTTAATGAAAGTAAAACTTTGCTTAAGTATTGTGAATTTGCGAAAGTACCCACAAAGCCACGATCTTTAGCGATTAGTAACAATAATAACAGGGGACAAATAGCGGATGTGAATATCAATGAAGAAAAAGGATCCGATAAACCGATAGAGAATAAAGAAAATAGTTTCGCTCAGCCAATCATATTAGAGGAAGAAGAAGAAGAAGAAGAGGAAGAAGAGGAAATTAAAAAAGAGGAGGAAATGGAGATGTCAAGTGAGAAGGGGAAAATGGAAGATCTGGATTTTAAGACGTGTGATCTTAACTTAACGGGTTTGGGTGAAATTACGGAAATACCCGATGACCCGGTACCCGTTATGGAGGAGGAAAATCGGGAGAGTAAAATGAGTTTTGGAGATTTTATGACTCGTGAGGATAGTAATGTTGTTGATAATAATGTTGATGATAATGGTAATAATGGTGGTAGTGAAGTGAATGAGAGTGATAATGTGGTGCAGGTGATACATATAGAGGACGACTCGCCAGCTCAGCCAAAGTGAGTTAAATAATTTATTAATTACATCCATTTATTTGCCGGTAATTTTTTTTTTTTTGCAAAAATGTTACACAGCATGGGTCTATTATACTCTATAGTGCGAATATTATTTCTTCAGTTAACTATATTCAGTTGTAATATTTGCACGGTAGATATCATGCTATGTAGCATTTTTGTATTTGTTTTTTTTAAAGGTAATAATTAATGATACGGAATTGTTGTACAGGGAAAATGGTGAGGAAATGGTAGCGTATCAAAATACGGAAAATATTTTACCAAATATAGTAAATGATGATGTCATGCCGACCATTCAAGACGGGTTCGGTCTCACTCTTTCCGATTATCTTGGAGCCGATATTTCGGGCTATCCTATTCAACCTGATTTACAAGCTGGCGTATGTTTTTCATTAATGGATTTTTAATTTTTTTTTTATTTTGGAAGAAATTTTGAATTTAATGTGATTTTTGGGTGTCTTTTTAGGTCATGCATGGCGTGGATGATCCTATTTATGGTTCTCTTGGAGATATAGGTAACATTTTATTTTTACTTTTTGTATTTTTCATACTTTGTTCATACATCTTACATTTTATTTTACGTATTTATGTTTTGTTTATTTTTAAAATATAGGGTTTATGTGGGACCAGCCAACTCAGGACTATGAGAGATTCTTCTGATAATGCAAAGTGGTTCTTTAGTTTTTAAAATTATATATTGATCTATTAAAAGGATTATTTAATTTTAATCCTTTTTAACTATCTTGAAAAGAGAGTAGTTATAGGTTTTGGCTTGCTGAAGAGTGTGCTAGTGTGTTGTAATTTCTTCTTTTTTTTTAATAAAAATTCGTGGTGATAATTTCTATGGGGAAGTTCTTCCATTTATCACATTATTAATTTCTTATCATCAGTTTGATCATTCAAATAATTAACTTATTATTCTTAATATTCAGATGAAATTGTTCTATTGATATTTCCAAATTCCATCTTACAAATCCAAAATTCAATTCCACTTAAAAAAAAAGGATTTATTTCAGAAATAGATTTTTCATCTCAACAAATATCCTTTTACAACAACAAATTATTCCCAATTCCTGCAAAATCTACAAATATTAAAAAAAATGCTATTTCACTCATCAGTTGACTTGTCAACACTATCAGACGCCACATCAGCTTCCTCCACAGATTCCTCCAAAACGGGTTGAGTTTTACTCAAACCCGACCCATTAGAAACCTTAACGGATGCAGGTCTAAGAACCCGGTCTTTAAGAAGGAATCCTCTTTTCACTTCTTGCAAAACAATTCCCGCCTTAAATTCCTCTGATTCTTCTCTTCCAATTGCCTCATGAACCTTCAAAAAAATAAAAAATATGACAAAAAAGTTTATTAAATACATATATATAATCAAAATAATATAGTTTATATACTTACAGAAGGATCGAAAGGTTTGCCGGCCGTTTCTATCACACTAACTCCAAGACTTCTCAAAGTCTCAACAAACTGTTTATAAATCCCTTGATAGCTCGTACCGATTTTACTCTCCTTTTCCGTTTCCGGTACCAAATCCATTTTCACCTTCTCAAAACTGTCTATAATCGGCAACAGACTCTCAACCACATCCAACTTAACATCAGACGAAAATCTCTTTCTGTCCTTCTCCATCTGCTTTCTGAAATTATCGAACTCCGCGTTCAGTCTCAGAAATCTGTCCTTTTTGGAGGCTATTTCAGTAATTGTGCTTGTGAGTTTTGAGGAGGTTTGTTCCTTGGAAGTTTGGATGGCGCAGATTATTGTCTCCAGTTCGGAAATGGACTGGAGATCTCCAGCCCAAATGGCTTCTTTGTAAGACTTGATGATTTGTTTCATGTCTGGTAAGTCTTGGAGATTCATTTCTTCATCTCCATTTATCGTCTGAAGAATACTGGAAATGTTTAGTTTAGCTATCACTATATTGGATAAAAAAATAAATAACAAATGAAAAAAGTTTAAGGTTTTTATGAGATTTATTTGATCTTTTATAATCAGATCCTGTATTCAAAAAACATAATAAAGCCCAACATAAGTTTTCATAGTTTAACGAAACTGAGGCGGATTAGTCATTTTATATTTGTTTACAATTCTTGGATAGAGTCAGTGTTGTTCAAAATGCAATGAATTGCTGCATTCTAATTAAATTAAATATTATGCATACTCAAGATTCAAGTTTGCTAATACTATAAGATGTTCTGTAATAATGAAAATAATACAACACATGGCGAGGGACAAAGAGTAAAGCTTTAGGGCAACATAAAGGCCAGTAGTACGTGAAATATTTCTAAGAAAACATTTCCTATTTACAAATATTTCCTCTACCTTTTCTCAATCCAATTTCGAACAACAAATCGACACACTAACTAAATCAACTGAGAAATTGAAAAGAACAAAATCAATGAAAAAAAAAAAAAAAAAGATGCACCGTTGGGTTTGTCTCCGCAACTTTCACCGCCGCCACTAGAGGTCTTCTAGAGAGTACTAAACTAGGTTTTTGGCGGATTGGGAGAGACGCTAGCTTCAGACTTTTGTTCGCTCTGTATTGAGAATGATAGGAGAAAGGGCGAGGCGCGAAGGAGAGAGCTCGGTGGTTCGTTAAAGCTGTCGCCATTTTTGCGCAATTGGAGCTCTCTCTCTCTCAATTTTATTATCTTTCTAGCAAGAGAGGAGGCAAGGCACTACTGAAGCTGGGATTGAAGTTTCTGGAGGAGGAAATGAATAAATCGGGAAATGAAATTCCGGTTTTCCAATCGGGATTTCAGTTCCCAGTTTTTTGGCGGGGACTGACTGTTATCCATCCGATTCAACCAGAATTTTCCGAACATTATTAGCCGTTGATCTACAATCGAACGGTCAGAAGTAATAGATAAGAGTCATAGGCTCATAGTTCTCCGTCCAAAGGAGATATATATTTATCCATCTACGCCTGGTCCATGGAAAATAGAAATATATACCACCGCTTTAACTGTGGGGCCCACAATGACTGGTTTAAATTCTACAGCCGGCTTTGCGCACCGAGTCCATGTGATTTATCACTCAGAGGGGAGAAGGGAAGAGAAGCGAGGAAGAGAGGATGAGTGATTAGCTGCGCGAGGGAGGAGGAGAAGGAGGACCAAATCAGAGGTTACAGTAATGGCCTTCAATGGAGGTAATTACTTCAATCCAGTATTTTGTGTATTCGTTTTCATTTTGGTTATGTGAATAGTTTTCGTTCGTTTTTTGTTGAATTCCAGCTCGAAATAGAGGGATTTGTATGGTTGAATTGAAATTTTCGTATTTTTAGAGGATGTTGCTCATTGTGGAATGATTAGAGACTGAAATTCGATTGTTTTGCTTGTTTGCTCATCTAACTGTTAAATATTTCTTAGTTTAATCAAAGCACTAATCGTGCAAAAATTGGATGCAGATGTCTCAATAGGAGTTCCATCTGAGCTTCAACTTTTGTCCCACAAGAGAAGCATGCAATATCTCATACCAGATCGACCTTGGCTCAGTAAGTTCATAAAAAGATTTAAAAATAAATAAATAACTCACTTTTACTCTAATATCATATTAATAACTTAATAATTAGCCCCAAATTTATGATCTAATCATTTAATTAACAGATCTATATGGAATAAGAGTGCAACCAATTGCTCCATTTGGAAGTGTGAGCAGTCAGCCATTTTACGATTCTGCCCTCATTCATCGCTCTTTACCAGATGAGCTCCTCTTTGAAGTAACCAAATATACTCATTTTAATAATTAGTATAACTATGAGATAACGATTATTAATTATTTAATAACAGGTTTTCACTAGAATGAGTGCTTATACATTAGGAAGAGCGACATGTGTTTGTCGCAAGTGGAAATACATGATTCGAAACCCTAGTTTGTGGCGCTCTGCTTGCCTCAAAACTTGGCAGGTTAATAATAATTAATAATATTAATTTATATTTTAAAAAAGGATTATTTTTTTTAGATAAATAATTGGTTAAGGTTTTACAGATATGTGGAGCGGAAACGAATTATAAGATATTATTATCAAAGTATGACGGCTCTTGGAGAAAAATGTGGGTCTATAGACCGCGTATTAGGACCGATGGTAAGTTAATTAAATTGTTATTATTTTTATTATTCATATAATTATGTGATTTTTTTTAATTATTATTGTTATGAATTCTCAGGTTTGTATGTGAGTAGAAATACATATATTCACACCGGGATTCCAGAATTTAAGTTCACAAAAACTGTTCATGTGGTATGTTAATTAGTTTATTTATTTTGATTAATTTGTTTATCTTGATTAATTAATTTATTTTGATCAATTAATTAATTACATCTTTTTCCATTTTTCACTCATTAGGTCTGTTACTATCGGTACCTGAGATTTTACCCAAGTGGAAAATTCCTCTCCAAGGTAATAATTAATCATTGGAAGTTTCTAAACATGCCCTTCTAAATATTCAATATTTTTTTAATATTTCGACAGATTTCTTCTCAAAAAGTAAAAGAGGTTGTCAAATACATGCATTTCCGCTCGTCAAAAAATGACTGTGTTTTTAAAGGCGATTATGTATTAAAAGACGATGAGGTACTTAATTAAATTAAAATCTTTGACAAATTTAATTAAAGTAATTGTTGTTTTTTTTTATTTTGATTATCAGATTGAAGCAGCTCTAGTTTATCCAGGCTTGAGATACACTCTCCTTAGAATGCGTCTTAGGTATTATTATAATAGCAAAATTTGCAAAGAAGCCCTTGCATTATGCTTAAATTACAAAAAGCCCTTTCATTATTAGAAATTACAAAAAAGCCTCTCTATTCTTTAGGAAATTGCAAAAAAATAAAATCTTGCCTTTAGTTTATTCACTCCAATTTTTTTTAAATATTTTTTTTTTAATTTCCTAAAGAACATAGGGGTTTCTTTACAATTTCCAATAATGGAGAATTTTCATTTGCAATTTAAGCATAATGGAGAGCCTTTTTTCAAAGTAAATTCTCAGTATAATAATAATAATAATAATATTATTAGTATTAGTATTATTAATATGAAAATAGTAATAACAACAATAATAATAACAACAACAACAATAATAATAACAATAACAATAATAATAATTATTATTATTTTGATTTATTTCCTGAGGCTGAGAGGCACGGTGGTGGGGGCGAACAACAGGCTGGACGTGTTAAACATAGTTACAACAGGCGTCAATACAAACGAAATAAAAAACCGCGACAACTTATTAGGAATAATGTCGGGCTGGGATGAAAATGAGTCTCATGATCCTGACGTGCCGGCCGTCTCGCATAACAGGGGCACAACTCCCTTTGTTTTCGTGCCTTTCGACGAGGTATCTTTATTGGGAAATTCTTCAAAAAACCCCCTACTTTTCTGAATTTTATCGAAAAATAATGTATCATATGTATGTTAGGTATATATTAATATGCATGAAATATGTAATGTTTGATTCTTATATGTAAGGGTAAAATGGTCTTTTTACAAAATATAACCACACAGTAGATGGAAAAGTGGATGGAGGGGGGTAAGAAATAATTCGTTTCAGTTTAGAGGAGATGTTTTTATTTATTTATTTATTTATTTATTTAGGGATATTTGACTCTGAAATTAAGTCCCTACATTATTGAAAATTGAACAAAAGCTCCTCTATTCTTAAGAGTTAGAGTGTGTTCATTGACGGTATTATATTAAAACTAATAGCAGGGAGTTTTTATTTTATTTGTTAAGATTGGAGAGGTTTTTTTGGCAATTTTTAATAATGTAGGGACTTTTTTGCAAATTTATTTGTTATGAATTACTTTGTTATATTTTGATTTTTTAATTACGATTTTTTTATTTTTTGTTTGATTTGTGAAGGCTGAGACATCGGTGTTGAATCTGCCGGTGGAGAAGATGGATTTCTTTGTGCCTGGTTGATTTGTTTAGTTGTATAATTAATTAATAATCAATGTGTGTGTATAGGCGTTTTTCCTTTTGTGATATATTTTCCTGTGTGTTCAAATACATGTTATTCAAGGTTGTGATGAATGTTGTTTGTTTATGATGTGGACTGTTGTATAAAGTGGATTATGTAAAAAAGAGGCAAGGATTATGTATAATAAACTACCAAACATATGGTACTATTATTTATTTCAAGTTTCTGTGTTTTCAGCAACCATTTTCAGCTCAAGTTCTGAATTTATATTGTCTAAGATTTTATGACAACATGAGTATGTAAACAGAATATTATCACATATTTTTAACACAATAATTTCACATAATTAAACATAGCAGTCTAGTTTCTTTTTCAATTTCAACAAGGGAAAAAAAGAGCTACTGTTAAAGCTCCAGTTTCTCACATCAGAATGCCTTACATTACATACACGCATGTATAAACGACACAATTTATTTATTTCTTTTACTCTTAACGGCACAATTTATTAAAAAATTTCATGAAGGCACAAATTTATAATTATCAGATAGAAGATTTTGGCTGATCCTTGTACACAATCGAGCTCCATTTCGGATTTTTAGGCAGATAAGTATCCTGCCAAAATCAATATTAAAAAAAAACTTCCAATCAGTTCCATCTAACCATGAATTTCAAATCATTCAAATCAAATCATGTAATTTTATTCGTATATATCAAAAAAAAAAGTAAAAGGCAAAGATATAAGATGAAATAATACGGAGATATAGGAGCAGGTAGGAATGACACTCAACGCCCTGGACTCGGCGTAGTGAAACGCCGCATCACAAAGCTTGGCGGCGAGCCCCATGCCTCGTTTGGTCCTGGGCACGAAGGTGTGGACCATGTCCATGCAAGTTGTCTTCCCGTCCTCTCCGACTCCGACGAGGCGGTACTGGAGATACGCCTCCTTATCCTCCGTCTCGAACTTGGATGCCTTCTCGTTCAGTTTTATTTCTGGTTCCGCCATTGGAGTGATAGAATCGATCTCTTGATTGATTTGGTGATTTGATCGGTGAGAGGATTTCGAGTTGTGTGGAGATTTGGATAGAATTGGTTTACAAGAACCGCATAGATTGGTTTTATCACTCTTTTAAAATATATGGAATGTCAACTTGGTCCTTGATTGTTATTATTTTTAAGAAATCATTTTGGTCCCTTGAATATTCAAAAATAAAATATATTACAGTATTTTCTTTCTTTAGTTTATGTACTTATTATATGTTATTGCATGTGCTCAAATTTCCATAATTTCGACTTCCTTGACTAAAATTCATGAACTGAAATCTCAATATCAAACAAAAAACATCATCCCAAAATATGCTCACGAAAAAAAAAAACAAATCACAAAAATAATAATTTAATATAATTTAAAGTCTTAATAATAATTCAATTTAATTAAATCGGTCTACTGCCAATCTAAAAAAGACCTTATTACTTCCAACAAATAAATAACAGAACGTCTATACACGTTCCTGCAAGGCTTCAACAGCTTTAATTTTTAAATAACAAGCATACAGAACCCACAAACAAAATAATCGAAAACAGAATTTCTCATATAGAAGAATTCACAAAACAAAATAGCGTCCTTCAAAAAGAGCAATAGATATGAACCAAATATTTCTCATGAATCCAAATTAATTAAGATGAGTTGATTTAATCGGCGCGGGATTGGCCGGCGCGAGAAGAGAGAATGATTCCGACGATGAGGCCGTAAAGAGCGAGCGCTTCGGCAAAAATGAGGATCAGAATCATTCCAACAAACAGCTTTGGCTGCTGCGCATTCGCCCTAAAATATTAAAATAAATAAAAATTGACATCCCATTAGAAAAAAAAAAAGGTTAAAAAATGAGAAATATGGAAATTTCCAAAAAAATTGCATTATGTCTAAATTGCAAAAGGAACCTTTATGTTATTAGAAATTGCAAAAGAACCCCTCCATTCTTCAAATAATCCTTATCGTTATCTCCAACATTTTGAAGAACAGTGGGGCTTTTTGCAATTTAGACATAAAGCAGGGACTTTTTTTGCGAAATTTCGCAAAAAAGAAACCCTAACAGTATTTGATTAACACTGGTGGAGGACTCAACATAAAAACACTATTTTTCAGAATTTTTAAAACAGAGGGTTTAATTTTACAAAAAATACTACACAACATGATAATAAAACATATTCACAACATGATAGGTTCTATACAGCAAAAAATATTGTAACTCAATATAGCTAATTAAAAAATAATATTTCCACTATAAACCCTATCATGCAGCCATCATACTTTATTGTCATGCTACATAGCATTTCCTTTTGCAATTTAGTCATAAAGCAGGGGCTTTTGACTAAAACTAAAAGAACATTTGCGTTACGTCTAAATTGCAAAAAGAACCCCGCATTACGTCTAAATTGCAAAAGACCCTTTACGTCATCAAAAATCGCACAAGATCTCCCTTGTTCAAATAGTCCCTACCATTAAGATCTTTTTTGAAGATTGGAGGGGTTTTTATGCAATTTACTCATAAAGCAAGGACCTTTTCCCAAAATTCCCTAAAAAGAACAAACCCTAATTTGAACTCTTCTTTACCTGACACCAGCATCACCGACGATTCCGATGGCCATGCCGGCACTCAACCCGGCAAGCCCACACGCCAGGCCGGAACTGAGATGCGCGTAACCGTCAAAGAGATAATAAGATTTTGCCTTGGGGTTGATGCCGGTGCTGATGATGACGGCGATGATGAGGCCGTAGATGCCGAGCACTCCGGCCATGACCACCGGCACGATCGACTTCATCACGAGTTCGGGCCGCATCACGCCCATGGACGCCACGCCGACTCCGCTCTTGGCCGTTCCGTACGCTGCTCCCATGCCTGCGTTGAAAGGAAATAATCAAGATTTGAATGATCTTGAGTGTTTGAGACGAATATATTGTTTTGGTTGTGATTCTGAGTCGCTTGTGTGGAAATGAATGATTTTTTGTTGATTTTGTTCATTTGATTGAGTGATGGACTGAAGGAAAGGATGGATTTAGGAGAGAACAGGTTAGATTGATGAGATTTAAGAGAGAAAACAAATTGAGAAAGGAAGAGTGAATTAAATGTTGAAATGGGTGATTTTGTGTTGTTTCTTTCATTTGATTCGAGTAATTGAGCGAAGGAAAGCATGGATTTAGAACAAAAAGGTTCGATTCACAAGATTTGAGAGAAAACTAGATTGATATAGGAAGAATGAATTGCATGAAAAAAACGATCTTGATTCGTTTGAGATGAATCTATAGTTTTGTTTGTGAATTTCCATCGTTTGTGTAAAGCGATGTGGAGTGGAAATGAATGATTTTTTCTTTCTTTTTTTACATAATTGAGTAAACAAAAGCATAGATTTAGGGGGAAATGGTTAGATTGATGATATTTTAATAGAAAAACAGATTGAATGAGGAAGAATGAATTACATGAGAAAACGAGAGCAGCAGCTGCGCCGAGAAATCCGAAGAACGGGGCGGTCTCATCTCCGCTGAAGCTCGTCGTCGACATCTTGATCGATTGAATCGGCTTAAATGAAGAAATAAACCTAGATCGAGATTTGACAGATTCGAATGGTTTTGGAAATGAAATCCAATGATTTGGGGAAGAAGGAAGAGAAGTTTGAATTTATCTTTCTTCTTTTGTTTGGGAGAGAAGAAGAAAAATAATGAGAGGTGAAGAAAAGACTGGATCTCACATTCAGGTTTTATTATCTCAATTCATTAATAACTGGATACCTCCGGTTTTTATATTATAGACGGAGAAGGTTAGTAGTAAATTTACCATACTAGTTTGACTCCAGAAAATTACATGAAATTGTTATTATATTATGTTAACAATATAAATTATGTGTGACGCTGACAGATATGTTTGTGATAGAATATGATTTTTTCTACGTCAAAGTATATATTCAAGCAATAATATTTGTTGAAGGTGTTGCTCACCTTTATACTTGAGAGTTTATTTATATCTTTTATTATTGAAATTAAGATAGAACTCACGTGATACATGAATACGAGAGATCTGTTTAAAACTTCTAAAAAGTTACAAGATAAGTAAAAAAATGGTTTAGTTAAATAAAAAAGGTCCTACCGGGATTCGAACCCAGGTCGCCAGATTCAAAGTCTGGAGTGCTAACCACTACACCATAGAACCGATTGTTGTTTCATTTTTCTAATAATATTACTTAAATATATTCATCAATACAATCTTCCCTTTTTTTCATTTAATTCACAAAAATTTCCCACAGCATATTAATCCTAGAAAACCAATTTAATATTATTTAAATACCAGATGTGTAATATTAAGAACTAATATTTTGGAAAAATATTTCTCGGTTTTGTGTACATAATTTATTTTTAATTACATTACATACAAAAAATTATACAAACATCCAAATTGAATAAATTATTATGTAGTATTAACTATTAATCGCATGTATAATTTTATCATCATAGCCATAATCAACATCTTCAGGATCCTGAATAAAGTCTGGTATATCATTATCCTCCATTAATTTATCAAAATTTGCCAAAAAATTCAGTTGTTTGTTTATTGAAGCTATTGTATTTTGGCATTCCGACGATTTTTTCGCTGACCTGGCATTCTCTTTTTCCTGAAATTAAAAAAAAGTTACACCAATATGAAAATTTAAATATCAGATCCATACAATAAATATACTGAATAATATTAGTATAAAATGTATTTCATTTACCTGTTTAAGCTTTGACTCTCCATTTATCTTTGTAATCCAAGCTTCTATTTCTTCATACTTTGTTTCAAATTCTGCAGAAATTGACTTTTCCTCTTTGATTTTCTCATTTAAATCATCCAATTCATTTTTCAATTTCATTATTTTGAAATTGGCTGTCTGAAGTTTTGATTTAGTATCTTCACGTAATCTTATCTCCTTCTCAATTTTCTCTCTTAATAATTTCTCTTTTTCATGCAATTTCTCAATTTCCATATCTAATCCTAATTTTTGTCTTTCAAATTTCTCAATTTTGGCACGCAATTCAAGCTCCTTATTGGAATTTTGAGCCTCTAACAAAGAGATCAATCTCTCCATTTCAAGAAAATCATGCATTAATTCGATCTCCACAGAGAAAATAGTAATCTTTCTCGTGCCATTTTTATCATTGTTTAATTCATTTTTATGTAAAAGATTTTCCAATTTAACGCATTTATTTTCAAGCTTATTTGCTTTTTTAACACTCTCCAAATATTGTTTCGTCGTCGCCTCAGCATTTTTTGCTAACAAATTATTTTCATTAGATAAAACATTAAGCTTCGCTTTAAGATCCGAGTTTTCTTTTTCCAAATTTTTAATATATTTATTATTTTCCAACTTGTAGGATTCCAATTCATTAGCTTTAAGTTGGAATCTCTCTTCTTTCTTTTTTTGTGTAATTTGTTGATTTTCAATTTGATTTTGAAACAATAAATTATTTTGAAGACTAGTTTCAAGTTCTAATTTTAGGGTTTCTATTTCGGTTTGAGACTGCTCCCAGCCTGTATGAACATTTAACAATGCATGAAATAAAACACAAAAAATTAAAATTTAATATTTTTGTAGCTTTTTTTTTGTAGTTGATAGTTGGGTATTAAATATATTTTTTAATAAATTTTTACCTTCAACTGCTTCTTCAGCAACTCTTGTGTGCTTTTTGAGAAGCTCCTCTTTGCCATTAATGGTGGAAATTGCATCATTTAATTTCTCATTTAGATCCTTGATTATTTCATGAAACTCATTTTCATCTTTTAGTAATATTGATGAATAATCTATTGACTTAGCAGATTTTGGGGTTTCATAGTTCGACCCAACTCTTAATCCCTCCTATTTTATAAATTAAAGTTATTGTTACATGGTATTATTAGTTTGTGCATTGAATAACAAGAGGAAGAAATGAATTATTTACATAATTAAATATAAAACCTGATCAATTGTGTAAATTTTGAATTGAGATTGTGCATCAGAGCTCTTTTCTTGTGATTTTCTTCTCCAAAGCCAGCTTCTTCTATCCATCTAATTTCTCTTCTTTACACTTTTTATAAAGATATTTAATTGGAACTAATTAATCAATATACATATATTTCTGAATGTATGTAAATTGATCATTGTTAACGGAAAACTAAAAGAAAGCAGAGAGCACAAAATATCTCTCTCTCCCTCAACTTAAATAGTGTATCAAGTTTCAATTCCTAACTTCTAATTATTATTTCACTTTTTTCTTCAGACTATTACTTTGTACCATAGTGTTGTGCGTTTAATGATGAAAACAAAAGTGAAAGTAAAGAATGCTTATCTAAAATAAGATTTGGGGTGTTTGTCACAGAAAAAATTCATCTACAAATCACCTAAAAGAAAAATAAAGATGTTTGTAGGTCACCTTTTGTATCATAGGCTACAAAAGATGAACTGTTTTATCACAGAAAGATAACATATCATATTCTCACCAAACGCTAAAAACCACTCTATGATAATTATCATTATCAATGATTCAAATGCTTAAAATAATTATTAAAAAATATATATAGTATATGTTACTACATTAAAATATGGACATAAACTATGTTTTAAGGATTATGTTTTAAGCATATTACATAATAAAATATTTAGAATGTTATTTCCCAAGCAATGCATGTCATGCAACGAAACACCAAAAGTATCAAATTGATTTCCAAATTCAAAAAAATGAATCAAACAAATGCTCATTATACATCTTATTTCCAAACAAAAAAAATCTAAATTCCCAAACTCAACAAAACCGAAATCCTCCAATTTCAGTTTTCCCCTACTTATTATCACTCAACAAAACATTACAACAAAACCAAAACACATCATTTTTTCTGTTCTTGATTTTCTTGAGCCGGGTCAAACGGGTCATTGACCGATTTATTTTGCTCGGCTTCAAAAGTCCGCATGGCGGCCTCTCTTTGCATGTTTTGCATCATTCTCATTCTTTCCTTCATTTGCTTCTCTTCTTTTTCCATATGCATGTTCATTATCATGTGCACGTTCTTATCTAACGGCTTGAAATATTCCTCTATTCTCGCCTCCTTAAAAATAATAATCAAATTATATATTTCATTTAGTGTTAAAATCTCATGATATTGATATGTACAATATTTAAGGAAATAAAGGCTTACAGTTTCGTCTAATTGTTTGTTAAGATTTTGCATTTCTTCTACCATTCGGCGAACTTCTGATAAAATTACTTGATCTGGAGCTTTTTCTATTTCTTTTTTCTTTGCTTGCGCCTGAAAAATTACAGTAAAATTCAACAATTAAGTTCTTTCAACAATGAAATTGAGCAAAAAAGGGGGATTTTTTTTTATATTTTAAACCGAGCATTTAAAAAAGGTACAAATTAGGGCGTATAAATTGTAAAATAAACCCTATACCCTTTGAATTTTGTCTTGAAGTTGCAACCGGTAAGCTCTAATTCTTCTCTCTTCATATCCAGTCATAACCTTCACTATGAACCACGCCTTTCTCCCATAATCCAGCAATTTATTCATTGCTTAACCCAATTCGAATCAACTGATCAACGAAAATCAATGGGAATCGAAATTATAATCCGACTATAAAAAATCCATCGAAACTAAACAAACTTAACCAGATATCTCATTACCTGAAATACTTCCTCCTCTAATTCGGCCACCTCCGTCAACACACGGCGGAGCTCCGGCGGCGCTGGCTGAGCGATGAACTGAGAGACTTGAGCTGGATCGATCTGAGAAGAAGACTTCTGAGTTCTTCACAGGCCCATTTCAAATTATTATTAACATTATAAAATTCAGGCCCATTATCTTGATATACAAAACCGAGAAATGAAATCCTAGAATTTATTTCCCGTGTTTGACTGAAACCAGAATTTCACATCCTGGATTGTATTAATTGGCAGGCCCACTGTCAGTGACACAGTGTAATAAGTACGGACATGATCCGAGTGTATTTGATCTTCTATTTTGCGCCGGAAAGGAAACGCTCTTCTTTCTCTTCATCTCTCGCTCGACTCTCTTCTCTTCTCTTCTCTGTACAGCAAATCCGAATCCGGTTTTTTATTACAGGAAACTGAATAAATCTAGCAGACCGGAGTTGATGTAACACGCTTATTATATAAATCGATTCGGTTTTCTATTTCCATGGCGGGTTTGAATTCGGATTCCATGGCAGGCGGGAGGTTTAAGCGAAAAGGATCCATTAACGAAGATGATGTCTCTCATATTCTTCACAGGTTTAACTTTCCTTCTCAAATTTCTTCATTAGCAGCGTCGATCTATGCATCCAATCGATTATTTGATTCTGGACTGGATTTAGGGTTTAGGGTTTTAGGATGGAGAAACTGTGTATTTTCTGTACTAATTCGTTTTTTTTTAACAGGTATACTGCGACAACTATTCTGATGCTTTTGCAGGAAGTGTATCAGGCCGTGTCGAGCGCGTCGAGAATCGACTGGAAGAATCTTGTTAGAAGAACTGGAACTGGAATCACGTCACCGAGAGAGTATCAAACGCTGTGGCGCCACCTGGCATATCGCGAGGATTTGTTGGATCGGATTGAAGATGGATCTGATCCATTGGTACTTTTGATTTTCCCCTATGCCCTTTCTTTCAATCAATAATTCTTCATAGATTATTGTTATTTTTCTCAAAAGAAAGAAAAAAAATTATTTCAAAATTATTTTTGTAGGATATTGATAGTGACCTGGAATTCGAACTGGAAGCGGATCCAAAGCCAAGTGAAGATATCTTGTCAGAGTCTTCTCTCTGTGTTAAAGTATTATAATTTCCACATATCTACATTCAATATTCTTTAATACAGCTTCTTTTATATAAACAAGCATTTCAATTTCCCCCTTATTTCCACAACTTTTCAGCTTCTGCTGAACGCATCATCCAACACAGACATCCCCACACCTCACAACAACATAGCGTCCAATGAGCTGTCGACACGTGTCCCTCAAGAAAAGCCTGTCCGGATCCACCGCATAACCATTGACCAGAAGTCAACCCAACTTCCAAATCCGCTCGGATCCGCTGCAGAGGTCGCCGACGCGGCCAATCCTGCGGCGCCTCCGAAAAAGAAGCGAAAACAGTGGACCAAAGAAGAGGATGCAGAATTAGTCACTGCTGTGCAGAAATTGGGCGAGAATTGGAGTAAAATTGAGGCTGAGTTGAAGTCAGAAAGAACACCTCATCAGCTCCAATTGGTATGTCAGTTTAATGGGAAATTTGCAAAAAAGACCCTGCATTATGCCTAATTGCACAAAAAAATGCTGCGTTGTTGAAATTGTATAAAAGCCCTTACGTTACGAAAATCGTAACTTTTTTTAGTTAAATTTTACAAACTTTAAGATTTTTTTTAAGTGAGATAGACTAATTAAACTGTAAGCATTTTTTTCTAATGAAACTTAAATTTTTTTAATAATTTATTTCAAGGGAGAGAGAGAGATTAACTAAAGTAATTATCTTTCCAAATAATTAGAGTATAAAACTAAAGGTAGGGCTTTTTTGCAATTTTGGCAATAATGTAGGTCTATTTTTTGCAATTTTGACATAATATATCTTTTGAAAATTCCTCTAAATTGTTTGCTCTTTCTTTGTTCGCGCAATGGAGATATCCAGTTTTAAAGGATTGTTTTTATTTTTTAATCAGAGGTGGAATTTGATAAAGAAGAAACAAGCGGTGAATCAAAAGCCGGAAGTGAAATCGGCGCCGGCAAGTTGGGAGGAAAGAAAAGCCGCTCAGGAGACTTTCTCGCTCGCCGTTGGAACTTTCTCCATCCGACCCGGTTTGATTTATTTCTATTTTTATTTTTTAATTTATGTTTGATTTATCATCATTTATTTATAAACCCCACCAAAAACTAACATAATTATTTATTTATTCAATTATTTATTATAAATTAATTAATTTTTTTATCTATTAATTAATTAATTAATTTACTTACTTATTTACTTATTCATCTTTATTAATTATTTAATTAATTAATTAATTAATATATTTAATTATTAATTATTTTATTAATTAATTAATTTTTTAATATTTATATATTTACTCATTTATTTATATATTTATTATTTTTTTAATTAATTAATTATTTATATTATTTTATTTATTTATTTATTTGTATTTGTTTATTTATTCATTATCTATTTTTTATTTAGTCATTGATTAATTTATTTTTATCTATTAATTTATTAATTACTTAAATAATTTTATTTATTTGTTTATTTTATTAAATCAGGAGCAAACCCTAATGCAAACAGTCCGGCCCCACAAGCCACTCAGGGCTTAATCCAACCAACCCCGATCCCGATCCGCGAAGCAGCAAAGCCCACCAATCAGGGCCTAATCCAGCCGAGCCCGATTCCCGATGTAAAATCCCTCCACCCTGCAAAACCCCTCCACCCCGCCAACCCCATCCAGCCCCACCACCTAAACCCCTCCTTAAACCCTAATCCGATAATCAGACCCCAAAAGTCAACTCTAGTCCCCAAATCAGCAGGCCCTGTTCCTAGACCCAATGGTCTGCCAGCTGTCACTACTCCTAGACCGCCAGCTGTCACAACTCCTAGACCCAATGGCGCGAGTCCAGCTGTACCAACTCCTAGACCGAATGGACCAAGTCCAGCTGGATTAACTCCTAGACCTAGTGGACCAACTCCAGCTGGCTTAAATCCTAGACCCACTGGACCAAGTCCAGTTGGATTAACACCTCCTAGACCCAACGGACCAGGTGGACCAGGTCCAGCCAGGTCGAGTTTACCGAGTCCATGCTCTTCGATCCAGGCAGCTGCTTTTGCGGCAGGAGGCAGAATCGCGACTCCAATCACAGCTGCTAATTTGCTGAAAGCCGCTCAGTCGAAAAACGTGGTGCATATAAGATCGAGCGGGGTTTCTGTGACGAGTACTAAGCCGGTTGTGGTGGCGCATAGTCACACGACGATTGGTGTACGTGGACCGGGTGCAGGGAGTAATTTGGGGAGCAGTTTTGGGATGGGGAACGGGAGTGTGGTGGAAGTGGATAAGCACGGGTTTATTGAGGCGAAGAAGGAATCGGTGGTGGTAAAGGGAGTTGGGAATGGTGGTAAAGAAATAATTGGGAGTAAAGTTGAGACGGTATTGAATGGGAATGGGAATGGGAAAGAGGAGAGTAAAGAGAAAGAGAAGGTGGGTTTGTGACGATTTTGGTAAGGTTGGTTGGTTGTATAATATTATTAGGAGAGATTATTTATGGGGCTTTTAGAGGTTTAAGTGCTAGTATTGTGTTAGATATAAATTTGGATGTGATAGATATAAATTTGTGTCTTTTTTTCCAAAAGAAGATCGTTTAGATGGGAGCCCAGACATTAGGGTGATAATGTTACTTGATGTAAGGATGTTTAGATATTATGTGATAATGTGATGTTTCTATATGGTTCTTTATTTTTTTTTAATATTTTTTGTATATTATATACTATTTTTATGTATTGTATGGTTCTATTTAACAATTAGAAAATAATTAAACATTACTATATTACATGGTATCAAAATAATATTAAAACATCTTTTGAATTAACTTCCATTTTCATTTATACATGCTATTTTAAATAAATAAAAAATTCCAAAATACAAACTAAAAATAAAATTTAACTCATACATAATTTCCTTTCAGTATCAATAAAACTACAACCAGGCGTCTTTTTTAATTCCAAATCTCTCATAACTTTCCTAAGTCTCTCCACATCTTGCCACCTTTCATTATCTCCATAAATATTCATCAAAAGCATATAATAATTAACATCATTAATATCATATCCTAACTCAAAAATATCTCTCGCTATAAATTCCGCCAAGTCTAGTCTACCATGAATCCTACACGCACCCAACAATGCACCCCAAATTCTCATATCAGGTTTAATATCCATATTTTTAATGAAATTATAAGCTTCCAAAATATCTCCTTCACGACCCAACATATCCACAATGCACGTATAATGTTCTAAAGTCGGTGAAATATTATATTCTTTTCTCATATTTTCAAAATGATTTAATCCTTCGTTTATGAGACCTGAGTGAACGCAGGCTGATAAAACTGCTGTAAAAGTGTATGAATTTGGTTTAATTCCTGGTTTTTTCATTTGGGAAAAAAGATAAAGAGCCTCTTTTGGTTTACCATGATTGGCTAGTGCATTTATCATGGTAGTATAGGAGATTAAACTTTTTTGAGGCATTTCATCGAAGACTTTACGTGCAAAATCCATTCTTCCACATTTTGCGTACATATCAATTAATACATTTCCAACCCTAAAATCCGAATAGAAATTATTGTTTATAGTCAATTCATGAACCCACTTTCCAATTTCAAACGAACCTAAACTTGCACAAGCAGATAAAACACTGACCAGTGTCACACAATTGAACCCTATTTTCTCTCTCAACATTTCTCTAAATAATTCCACAGCTTTATATGCCTCATTATGTTGTTCATACATAGCAATCATTGTATTCCATGAAACCAAGTTCTTAACAGGCATTTCATCGAACAGATATCTTGCAAGTTTTATATCCCCACATTTTCCATACATTGCGACAAGCGCATTTAGTAATGATTGAAACGAGCCCAAACCAAACTTTATACTAAATCCATGAATCATTTTACCTAAGTTCAAATACTCACGACCTTGTAAAGACGGAAGAACACTAACAAGGGTTATTTCATTAGGAAGAGTACCAAAACAGAGCATTTGATAAAAAGCATTCAAAGCTTTCTGATAGAAACAATTCTGAGAGAAACATGAAATCATGGCCGTCCATGCAAATATATTCTTCAATTTTATCTCGCGAAAAACCGATTCAGAATCAGAGACCTGACCGGTTTGTGAATACATAGTAATCAAAGCAGTTTGAACGAAATGATTTGTGTTAAAACCATGTTTAAACCCATTACAATGAGCAACTTTTCCTTCTTTGAGTGCTGATATAACTCCACACAAGCGAAGAACAAACGGAAAAGTGTACAAATCTGGGCATAAATTCAAAGAATGCATCTGTTTGTAAATAACCAGAGCCTCTTTGCACGAACCTTTGTGAGTATAAGCTCGAATGAGAGTGTTGAATGTAGAAGAGTCTCTGTGAGGCATTGTGACGAACAGATTTCGTGCGTAATCCATGGAGGAGGAGAGAGAGACGGCGAGTGAGAGGAGAGTGGGGAGAGAAGAGAGGTGGTTTGAGACGCCATGCGTGATGATACGTGCATGGATTTGTTTGAGAGAAGAAAGGGAAGAGATGAAATTAGGGTTCAGATTTTGAAGCATGTAGTAGATTTGATACTTGATAGATATAAACGAGAGAATATCGCGCCCTTTTTTGAAGTAAGTAGCACATAATTTGAGTATGCTTTTCTCATGTATAAATGGACTTGGGCCTTCCAAATATAGGCTAGTTTTGGGACTCAGAAAATTGGGCCTGTTTATTTATTTGATTAGATGAAAGTCCAAACAATAATTAGATTAGTTTACTGACTTTTTTTTTTTTTTAGCACTATTGAGAAAAATAAAGCAACAGTTGCCACTGGTTTGAAAATAATGTGGTAACTACCATTTCCGCCACTATTAGTGGCGGAACAACCTGTGTTCCGCCACTAGTAGTGGCGGAACAGATAGATTTTCAGTTATGCCAAAAACGGCCCATTTTACGCACTAAACGTGGTTAATTAGTATTAAAAATCTTGTTCCGCCACTAGTAGTGGCGGAACATGTTAAAATATTTCATTAAAGATTAACATGGCTCATGAATGGGCAATTAGCGTAAAAATTGAAGAATTACTATGTTCCGCCACTATTAGTGGCGGAACACTGTATTAGTAACGGTTTTTCTGAAAAAACCGTTACTAAAAGTGTAATTAGTAACGGTTTTTCTGAAAGAAACGTTACTAAAAGTGTAATTAGTAACGGTTTTTACAAAAAACCGTTACTAATAATGTATTTAGTAACGGTTTTTCTAAAAAAACCGTTACTAATAAGTATAATTAGTAACGGTTTTTTGAAAGAACCGTTACGAATAGTGTCTTTAGTAACGGTATTTTTAAAGAACCGTTACTAAGAGTGCATTAAAGCCCAAAATAAATAATGGCCATGGAATTCTCTTATCTATTAGTAACCGTTCTTTAAAGCTTTATTAGTAACGGTCTTGAAAAAAACCGTTACTAAATACACTATTAGTAACGGTTCTTTTTATAAAAACCGTTACTAATTATACTATTAGTAACGGTTTTTTCAGACAAACCGTTACTAAATACAACTATTAGTAACGGTTTTTTCATAAAAACCGTTACTAATTACACTTTTAGAAACGGTTCTTTTAGAGTGTTCCGCCACTAATAGTGGCGGAACATAGTAATTCTTCAATTTTTACGCTAATTGCCCATTCATGAGCCATGTTAATCTTTAATGAAATATTTTAACATGTTCCGCCACTACTAGTGGCGGAACAAGATTTTTAATACTAATTAACCACGTTTAGTGCGTAAAATGGGCCGTTTTTGGCAGAACTGAAAATCTATCTGTTCCGCCACTACTAGTGGCGGAACACAGGTTGTTCCGCCACTAATAGTGGCGGAAATGGTAGTTACCACATTATTTTCAAACCAGTGGCAACTGTTGCTTTATTTTTCTCAATAGTGCTAAAAAAAAAAAAAAGTCTAGTTTACTTGATATAATGATGTTCAGATCTTTTGTGCTAAGTAATATGGATTTTTATTTTTTTCTTGCGAGACAGAAAATAAGCATGTTCAGTTCCACATGTCATGTTGTGCTATCATGATCATAGATGAACATTAATGTTCAGACTGTCTCCATTTCAAATACTCTGGACAGTCCCTTTGAGAGAAAAATATACAATAACAAATAACTAACCCATAACAATTCAAAAGAATAAAATAATTAGTGTACTTTCATGCATAAGAGATTATATAAAGTACTCTACTCTCTCTACACTAAGTACTTAAATTAGTTAATTAGACTCTTAATTTTTAATATATTTTAAGTATAGACCCTACTAATTTTAGGGAGAATTTCATATATGCCACTACAAAAACTCGAAATATCATATTTGCCATTATAAAAATTTTAATATCATATTTACCATCATAAAAACTTAAAAATATCATATATGCCATTACAAAATCAAAAAATATCATATTTGCCATTACAAAAACTTAATATATCAAATTTGCCATTAAATTTACTCAAAACTTAACATTATATATTTTTTCCGTTAAAATTAACGATCCAATCTTATAATTACCATTATATCCCTGAATTTATTTCATGAATTAGATTCATATTAAACATCTCTCTCTCTCTCTCTTCATGATTTAGATGCATATATAAGCAAAAAAAAAAATCTTTCTTTTAATTTGAAGTCAAAAGAATTTGAGATGAGAGAAATGAATTGATTATTTTTTTGAATAATTTTTTCTCTCGTGTCAAATTATTTTGACTAACAAATTGAAGTGAAAATTATATTTGTTTATATATGAACTTCAATCATGAAGAGAGAGATAGAGAGAGAGAAAGAGAGAGATCATCAAATGAATTTTTAATATGAAATATAATTCATTAACTAAATTTAGGGGTATAATGGTAATTATAAGATTGGACCGTTAATTTTAACGGAAAAAATGGATGATTTTAAGTTTTGAGTAAATTTGATAGCAAATATGATATATTAAGTTTTTGTAATGGCAAATATGATATTTAAGATTTTGTAATGACATATATGATATTTTTAAGTTTTTACAATGGCAACTATGATATTTAAGTTTTTATAATGGCAAATATGATATTTTGAGTTTTTGTAATGGCATATATGAAATTATCCCCTAATTTTACATGGTTGCACATGCAAATCTAATCCTAAAAATAAATTATCTTAATCCAGTCAGTCACACAGGACAAACTTATCTCCATTTACATGATTTTATAGTTACAATTTTGTTGTATTATTAAATATTATCACAAATCAGAAAGAAGCAAAAATTGCTCAAAATGACAACAATGATTCAAGTTCCAAGATGAAGCATTCACTGAGGATAGAGAAATTGAAAGAAACAGAAAAAACGCGTCGGCATTCCCTTTCATGCCACGTGTTCAGTTCAATATGGGTCCCATTATTCAGTGAAATGAAATCTGAACTGTTTTTGGGTTTGAACTGAAACTTTTCTGATGTGGTGCTTGACCAGTCTGAACTGAACGTTTCCATTTTCTCCTCACTAAAAAATTAAAAACTTTGCCTTTATAATCTTCATAATTATTTTCTTTCCTCCTGCTTATGAAGGTGCTAGCGAATAAAAATATAAATATATGATAATTATTATATTAGGTGTACATCTACAAAAAATATCATTAAACGTGAAGCATCGAATCTCCACTCTTTTCTTTTCCTATTTAATTATCAACACTTCATTAAGCTTCAATTACACGTATCCTTCTTTGCTCTCTCTCTCTCTCTCTCTGAATTTTGACTTAGTTTCCCCTCAATTTTCTCAAAATTCAATCCACTGAAACAAGAAAACCATGGAGAAGTATGAGCTCGTGAAGGACATCGGCTCAGGCAATTTCGGAATAGCGAGACTGATGCGAAACAAAGAGACTAAGGAGCTTGTCGCGATGAAATACATTCCAAGGGGCCAAAAGGTAATATAACTTCTTCTCCTTCATCAATCCAAATATATATTCCTTCTGAATTTATCTGTTTATTTTTTCTGGTGCAGATTGATGAACATGTGGCTAGAGAGATCATCAATCATCGCTCGTTAAGACATCCTAATATAATCCGCTTCAGAGAGGTGCAATAATGAAAAAAAAATCTACTTTGACCCTTTTTCTTAATCAATATTACAAAAAAAAAAAAATTTAATAGAATTTTTTATTTTTTGTTTGAAATTTAGGTTGTGCTTACACCAACACATCTAGCGATTGTGATGGAATATGCGGCCGGTGGAGAGCTTTTCGATCGAATTTGCAATGCAGGAAGATTCAGTGAAGATGAGGTGTAGTTTTTTTTTTCTTTTTTTAAAAAAAAAATTCACTTAATTTACTAATTAACTTTGTGTTATTAGGCGAGATATTTCTTCCAGCAGTTGATTTGCGGAGTGAGTTACTGCCACTTCATGGTAAACTAATTTCCTTCTCACGCCTCAAATAACTTCATTTCACACTAAGTCCAAATGCTTCTATCATGTTGTCTTTAAAAAAAAATCAGTGCTTATAAATATCTTATCTTTTGTGGGTTTGTTTCACAGCAAATTTGTCACAGAGATTTGAAGCTTGAAAACACACTGCTAGATGGCAACCCAGCTCCTCGCCTTAAAATCTGCGACTTTGGCTACTCCAAGGTTGGTTATTTTACTCCCAACCCTATTACCAAACCACCCTAAAATTCTCAATTTTTTTTTGTATTTCTAGTCCTCATTGTTGCACTCCAAACCGAAATCAACGGTGGGCACGCCAGCATACATCGCGCCGGAAGTATTATCGCGTCGTGAGTATGATGGCAAGGTTAGTTTTGTAATTTCCCCTTCTTTTTGTTTTTTTATTTTCTTTCAATTTTTTTTCTCAGTTGGTAATTTTACCTTCCTTTTGTTTTTAATTCTCTTTCAATTTTTTTCTTGATTCTCTTTTTGGGGTCGCGTGCGGGTTTTGGATCTGTTTGTGGGACCCGTTATCATTATCTTGTCCTGAGGAAAATTCTAGTTAAACACTAAATATTTCTTTGTGTTTACACTTTTAGGCCTTGTTCACTGTAGACAAAATCATTGAGAAGTGTAAATAGTTGGATTATTGGTTTGGTTCCTGATTCAAAATAGCTGGGCCCTAAAGAGAGTTGCGTAATCCTGTTTAATGCTTTGACTGCCACTCAGATGGAGATGTTCAACGATTTGGAATCTCTGATTTGATGGGTTGTTGGGCTGAGTCCGTGAAAATTTTGATACGTGCAATTTTTCTTACTAGTTACACCTTACTCTTTTGTCTCGTATCTTTTTTATCAAAAGAGTCCCTGTCCCTGCCCCTTTCCAAAACGTGCATAAATGATTATATTTTTTCTGAATAAATACTTATTCTATGTATGCAAATTAGCGTATTTTTTCTACATGCATATATATGCTATGTAGTTGTTTTAATATTAGTGAGTAATTATGGGTTGTAAATTATACAGATGGCGGATGTGTGGTCTTGTGGTGTAACCTTATACGTGATGCTTGCTGGGGGTTATCCATTTGAGGACCCTGACGACCCGAGAAACTTTAGAAAAACAATGGGGGTAATTTTGCAATTTATTTTTATCAACATTATTTATGTGTTCTCCGTTTTTATCACAAAAAAAAACATTATTTATGTGTTCAATAAAAAATATACGTTATACTTATACTAATGATGCTTATTTTGTTATTGTTATTATTTTTCCGCAGAAGATAATGTCGGTTCAATACCAAATACCTGAGTATGTACATGTATCGCAAGATTGTAGACAACTCCTTGCACGAATATTCGTCTCCAATCCTGCAAAGGTATTTACTTATTTAACATACTAATACAATATAATTATTAAGATCTAACAAAATTCATCATTTTATCATTTTTTCCCCTTGACAGAGAATAACAATACGAGAGATCAGAAACCATCCATGGTTTCTGAAAAACTTACCAAGAGAATTAACCGAACCAGCACAAGCTATATACTACAAGCGCGGTAATTCCACCCCAACTTATTCAGTCCAAAATGAAGAAGAAATAATGAAGATTGTTGAAGAAGCAAAGATACAACCACGTTTAACAAGACGCTTATCGGGTTTTGGATTTATTGAAGAAGAAGAAGAAATAGAGGAAGAAAAAGAAGGAAATAAAGATGGAAATAAAGAGGAAGAGGAAGAGGAAGAGGAAGAAGAGGAGAATGGAGAGGATGAGTATGATAAGACAGTTAGAGAAGTCCATGCAAGTATGGAGAGTTTCAACTTAGTTGAGAAATAATTAATATGATAATATATGGATTAATTTTGTGTCTTTGGTGTTGACTTTTGAATTTTGAGCCTTGTTTCGTTTGTTTGTGTTTGTTTGGGTTTTGTTGCTTTGTGTTTTTTTTTTCAAGTGTGTAAATTTGTGTGCTTATGTTCATGTAATATATATTGTGCTTTTGTTGTACGTTGTCTTCTAAATTTTGTAATGTGGTTTAATCATGAAATAATCACCCATTAGTTATAATACATATAATTTCTACATATTACTATCATTTTATTTTGTAGGCCTAGTGGGTTTATAATAACAACTAGCTCGCGCTTCGCGGCGAGTATTTCAATTTTAATAGTTATTTCAATATAATAATGTATAATTTACAATTATGAAAATTCAAAATTAAAGTTTGTAAATCCATAGTAAATAAATAATACATGAGAATTCAAAATTATTATCTTTAATTTTCTTATCCCATTATGTCTTGCTATATTATATTAAAAATTTGAGAAAATGAATGGCTAAGATTCGGCAAAAAAATTGATCGAACGGTCGAGATAAAAGTGATGATGTGGTCTTTTGAGGAGGCTCAAAAGTAGGTGAAAAATAAGAGGTTGGGATTAATTTTCCTCCTCTCATCTGTTAACTTAATGAAAAGAAATGAAAAAGAAAAGAAAAAAACTTGCATTATATTTAATTTAGTTTAGCCCAATAAGGCCTATCTATAATCTGGCTAGACTAGTTCTAGTTAGACCCGACCAAATTCGATTTTCCGACGCATTTCTCTCCCTCCCTCACACCATACCCTCTTCAGACCTAATTGCTGCGAATTTCTCAACTGATTTTCCCCAAAATCTTCTCAACAAGGTCAATTTTCTGTTCGTCTTTTCGATTCTTCTACTTTCGCGCTCAAGTAGTTTAGAGTTTGAATTTATTATCTTTTTTTAGGGTTCGAGTTTTATTTCCTGCTCTGTTTAACTGTTTATAAATCCTAATTCCTGTGTTTCTCAACCTAGTGATAGATCATTTTTGTTCAATCACTGTTCGCACAATGTATGATGGAGTTTTTAGTGGATCTAAGCTAGATTAATTTCCAATTGATTTCAAAACCCTAGCAGATTTCGTTACGAAACTTTCTAAACAAACCACCACTAGGTTAGCCTAGTGGTTTATGGTACTAGCCTTACTTTCCATAGGTGAGCGGATCGAATCCCGCGTTCAGCAGGATTTTAGAGAGGTTTGTAGTGGGGTTTTCCAGATAGAATTAGATGCGGCCTCTCAGTGTGTGTGTGTGTGCGTTTGTTGTGTTGTAAAAAAAAAAAAATTTCTAAACAAAAGAATTTCCTAATTTGAACTTTTTTTTTTCTATTTTCATCACATTGATTTACAGAAAAATGTCTGATTCCAACAATGCAAACTCAAACGAACAAATCTCAGAACCCATGCCTATCGATCCACCCGAAGACCAAACCGTAGAAGTTCCAACTGCAGAGGAAACTGGAGAAGATCCAACTGTAGAGCTTCAACCACAAACCCAAATCCCACTTCAAGAAAATCAAGAACCCAATCAAGAACCTCAAGAACAAGAACAAGAACCTCAATCAGATCCGATTCCTCTCCCAATGGACACCTCCAGTGAACCTCATCCAGATCCCCAACCCTCAACTCCTCCTCAACCAACCGATAAAAAAGACGAGCCTTCCACTCCAATTCACATTTCCAATCCACTGGAGATCTCCATTTCAACTCCGACCGACGAATCAGAGCTCTCCTCTCAAGTCGTAAAATCCGAAGAAGAAGCTCACCGTTTATACTGCGAGTACGGCCACAAAACAGGATTCAGCGTCAGAAAAGGCAAGCAGTATTATTATGTCGGTACGAAAAATATCTGCACGAAAGACTACTACTGCTCGAAAGAGGGCTCGAAAGACACGGATAAATTAACCGAACAAGATTTTAAAGATCCTCATACAAGAACGAACTGTAAAGCGATGGTGAGATTTAGGGTTGATGAAGAGGGAAATTGGAGAGTTGTTCATTTGGTTAAGGAACATAATCATCCGTTAGTAAAACCTGAAGAAAGACATTTGCTGAGGTCAGCGAGGTCTCATACAGCTGGCAGACAGAGACTGATCGATTTGATGACCAGTCCGTTTTTTCAGAGTATTAATAATTATGCATCGAGTTCCGTGCAAGGAGGGAGTTTGCTGAGTCAGCAGGAGGTGAGGAGTATTGTGAAGCCGGTTTATATATCGGGGGCTGATTCGCAAAGTTTGGTGAATTTGTTGAAAACTAAGGGTTTGGAAGACGGGATGTTTTATTGGGACGTGCAAGTGGATTCAGAGGGGCGTTTTGGTAATTTCTTCTGGAGAGACGGGCGGAGTAGGGTTGATTATGATACTTTTGGTGATGTGGTGGTTTTTGACACCAGTTTTAGGTTGAATAAATATAATTTGATATGTTGTCCTTTTGTGGGTGTGAATCATCACTGGCAAAATGTCATGTTTGGTTGCGGGTTATTAATCGATGAAAAAACAGAGAGTTTTTGGTGGCTTTTTAAATCGTTTTTGGACTCAATGGGCGGGAATTATCCCAAATCGATATTCACAGATCAGAATTTGTCTATGGCCAGAGCGATTGAGCAGGTTTTTCCTAACACGAGACACAGGATTTATCAGAGGTTTATTCATAAGAATTTAATGCCTAGACTCGGTTCTTTGAACCTAAACGACTCGAAATCTTTTCATAAGATGTTTAATAAGTGTTTACACGGTTGTAATAGTGAGCAAGAGCTTGAGTTGACTTGGTCAACTATGCTCAAAGAGTTCAAGTTACAGGATCATAAATGGCTGAATAATTTGTATAAAATTAGGAATAAATGGTGTAGCGCGCTGAATAAAGATGCTTTTGACGGTGGAATTGAGTGGGATCAAAGGACAGAATCTATGAGTAATATTTTCGACGGAATTGCAGATAAGTCCGGAAATTTAGGGAAATTCTTTTTTTCGGCCGAAAAGTTGACAGAAGATTGGAGGGAGAAAGAATACGAGGAAGATATTCATTTAAACCAAAAAGCTATAGTTTGTGCGATTAAATACTCAGAGATATTAAATCACGCGTCCAAAATTTATACTCACAAAATATACAAATTATTCGAGTTGGAGTATTTAGAAGGTTGCGGTGCGACTTTTTTCAAAGAGGTCCCTCAAGGCGGGACTATTTACAAATTCGAGTGCACAAACCAATCTCGCGGCTCAACAACATTTACCGTAACATTAGACATAAACACTTTACAAATTTCATGCGACTGCCAGAAATTCGTAACCATGGGAATCCTATGCTCTCATTCCTTAAAAGCCCTAACTGTAAAAAACATAGGAATAATTCCTGAGAGAAATATTGTGAAAAGGTGGAGTAAATCGGCGAGAAAGAGGGTTTATTATGATAAAAATGGGGAATATTTTAGCAAGGTGATGAGATATTGTTATGATTTGGTGTTGAAGAGTCAGGGACACAAGGTATGTTTTGGAAATACATTTCTTGTGATCAGTAAAAGTAAAATGAAAAAATGATAATAGATTTGTGTAATAAAAATGCTTATTCTATAAATTTATTCAATAAAAAATTATAGAATAAACATTTTTTTAATTCATTTTTATTGAATAAATTTATTATCATTTTTTTAAATTTAATTTTTAGTGAAAAATGTTTATTCTATAAAGTTATTCGATAAAAATGAATTAAAAAAATGTTTATTCAATAAAAGTATTTTGGAAATACATTTCTTGTGTTTATTAAAAGTAAAAGTTAAAAAAATGATAATTAATTTTTTTAATAAAAATGAATTTTAAAAAATGTTGTAGGAATTGAGGGATTTGGTGTGGCAGGCGGTGGAAGGTGGCGAGGAGAGTTTGGAGAAGTTTGGGGAGATTACTAATTTGCACACTCATAGCTTTGCTACTAGATGATATAAGCGAAATGAATAAGGTATGTAAAGTGAAAAAGAAATATTTTGAAATAATAATTTTTGGTAAAGTTAAAGTAAAATGTATAACTTTTCTGAATGTTTGGAAAAAAGTTTGAAGTAGTAATGAACATTAAGTGGGAAAATGGGATGAATCCACCTAGTCCCTGAACTTTGATTGAATTGCAATTTGGTCCTTGTATTGTTGATTTAAACTTTTTGATTCATGTGGAAATGTGCATGATTACTTGATTAGTCTTGTACTAGTTTATGTAGGGATTGAAAAGTTTAAATCAATAGTACAGTGACTAAATTGAATCCACAATGTAGAGGGACTAATCTTGCATTTATGCCCAATTTTTTTTTTTTTGAGGGAATAGGTTATGGGTTTTGATTTTTATTTATTTTTTGTTGCAGGGTGAAATTAGGAGGGTGGAAAATTGTGGTTGTGTTTAAGTTTGATATTATGGTTTGTAATATTTTCTTAGGTTTTGAACGTTAGGTTTCTTATGTGTGTTAGTTCATTATGGTTTGTTTGTCATCTTGATGTGTAGGAAAAATAATTAAACCAAAATGACAATGTAGTTGTATTTTCATGTCTGTTATGTTTATCTTTTCGAGTAGAGTAGTTTGGTGGAATACAGCTAGCTTATTTGAGTTTAATTTAAAACATTACTTACATTTTTGGTTAAAGAACTATTAACATGACATCATTTGGTTCACTAATTTGGATTTGTAGGCTTATTTGAGAATGGAAATTTTAAGCATTACTTCTATTTTTGGTTAAAGCCAGACTAACATTACATCATTTGGTTCACTAAGTTGGATTTGCAAAATCATCATTTGGTTCACTAAGTTGGATTTGCAATGATTGTGAAGTATCTAATATCCAACAATCATAGCATAATAGTTGTATATAACATAATGAATACAGATCAGATTTCCTCTCTTTTTTTGTCTTTGTTAGACATGATAAATAAGTTTACATAAATTTCATTAAACAAAAGGAAAATAGTTCATACATAATAATAAAAATAGATACCAGCAGCAAAAGAGAAAAAAAAACTAGGCACCATTTTTCTGATATACGATATTTATACTGTTTTCTAGTTTTATATACTATTTTTCTATTAACTAGGTCACCATATATATACTCCTCTATTATTGGATGGTTTGAGAAATCTCAAGAATCTTTAATAAATTTATCATAAGAGCTTAGTTACAAGAATCTCCAATCAAAAAGAATGATTATGGAATAACATAAGCAATTAGTGAAGTCAACTACCTCCTGAACTCTTTTAAGTCTTGATTCCTGTGGCAGTTGTAATACAGCCATCTGTGTAACAACTCACTCATATTTCTTTTGCTTCTTTCTTGTGGCAAACAGTAATTTTATTGTCAATATAATGCTTAATTAAGCTATGTAGAAAATGATATTTCTTTTTAATAGGGATTACATAAATGTGATAATATTTTTGGAAACTTTGTAGCTTCAAGAGAAAAATAATGGAGAAAATTGGGTGAAAAGAAACTCCGTCCCCTGAAAATGAAATAATGTACTGTCACCTAATCTGGACTAAAAATTAAAAAAGATAACAAAGAATCTAAGCTAAATCCTGATATGAAGGACAGCTAAATGCAATTAAAGAACATTAAAATATCACCCTAGTTTGAGATATCTTTCTTGTATATTATGTCCATATTAATTCTCTCTAATTATTTTAAAATATGGCAGCAACCAGTATCAAAAATTAAGTTTGAAATTGAGGTTGTAATGCACACGCTAAGCATCAACAAACGAATTAGTCATACAATATACATCTGAATTTTTCTGGTACTTGTGCACTTAAACTTAATTCTTTAATAATTTGTTTATTTATTTTGAATAAATGATCCAATTATGCTTATCTTAGTCATGAATGACGTCTACTCTTACGATTTTAAGGGAGTTCCCTTCTTAATCAAGACAAAATTAAGAGTAGACAAGACAAAAAACAAAGTAGACTTTTTTGGATGAGCAGCAAAGGAGACTTTTAATTTTGTCTCATCCTAAAAAGGACGAAGACCTAAGCATAATTCATTTATGTGCTCTAAATACAGCAACTCAGTAAAACTGGCCTAAAATGTTATTTCTTTATAGCTGTGCAATTTATATTAATTCATGATATTTAAGAAAATATCTGAATGACCCATTCAACTTATATCTAATGTAATAGCAACTTATAAACATATAAATACTTTGTAATAATAACTTATATCATGATTCATTCAATATATATTTCAGATATATCTCTGGACAGCACATTGAACCCGTCATAATTAGTGCAGTTTTTATAAACCTAATTAATAATTAACGAATCACAAATGAAATGCATGACAGATCATCATTGTTTTAGTTATCACACAAACGAAACATGTCAAAGACTTGTTCACATCACAACAAGCTATTTGAAATTAAAGGCAAAAAAAAAAAAAAAAAGCTATTTGAAATTCTTCAAAAATGAAAAATCACATGAAAAGGGTATCTGATTAATTAATTCAAAATCAGTAGCTGTCTGATGTCACATAATTCCAATACATTTCTTTGGTACGACTTGTACATTAGAGCTGTACGATTGAAACGAGTGAAAGCAATTAACTGACAGTTCATTTATTAGTTAAATAACTATTCAAATCAATTTTTTTTATTTATCAACTAGTCAAATCAAAATAGTTTGTCTCACACAGTTAAAATTAAGTTAGTTTTGAATCTTTGATTCTCTTCTCCCTCTCTAGTTACTTCCATTACATCTAATTACCACTAATCCCCTTCTATATATACTCTCTTAAGCCCTCTTCATTCTAACCATCGCTCCCTCTCTCATCTCTCTCTCTCAACAAAACAAAGGGAACAAGAAACCGTCATTCCAGAATGGCGACTTACGTGCCAAGTGCGTACCAAAACTCAACATCTTCACCCGATTGGCTGAACAAAGGTGACAACGCATGGCAAATGATATCAGCGACATTTGTCGGCATGCAGAGCGTACCGGGCCTCGTGATTCTGTACGGAAGTATCGTAAAAAAGAAATGGGCTATAAATTCAGCCTTCATGGCGCTCTACGCTTTTGCTGCCGTTTTCCTTTGTTGGGTCACTTGGGCTTATGAGATGTCCTTCGGCGAAAAACTACTGCCCTTCTGGGGCAAAGCCAAGCCCGCCCTCAGTCAAGTACAATCATTTTTTCCCCCATAAATCATAGTTTTCAAATGAATTTAGTAGTATAATAATAATTTGATTGTACAAATCTAAAGTTTATGATCTTTCGGAAAAATTAAATGCAGAACATCTTGCTAGCTCAATCGATGCTGCCTGCCACGACACATTACCACCACAATGGAGTGCTTGAAACAGCCATGGTCACCCCTTTCTACCCAACAGCAACGATGGTGTATTTCCATTGCGTGTTTGCAGCCATCACTCTGATCCTTCTGGCAGGGGCGCTGCTCGGTCGCATGAATATAAAGGCTTGGATGGCCTTCGTGCCGTTGTGGTTGACATTTTCGTACACGGTCGGTGCTTTCTCGCTCTGGGGTGGCGGGTTCCTTTTTCATTGGGGTGTGATTGATTATTGTGGCGGTTACGTTATTCATCTTTCATCTGGTGTAGCTGGTTTTACCGCAGCATATTGGGTAAATCCGTTATCTATTATTTAAGCTAATTGTCTATGAATGATCGTAGTTATCTAATAAAATATTGATTGTAACATGTTTAGGTGGGGCCTAGAGCTCAAAATGACCGAGAGAGATTCCCGCCCAACAACGTGCTGCTAACACTAGCTGGAGCAGGCTTGTTGTGGATGGGATGGACGGGATTCAACGGAGGCGGTCCTTATTCTGCAAACATCGATTCATCGATTGCTGTCCTTAACACGCATATTTGTGCGGCGACAAGTCTGCTCGTATGGACCTCGCTCGATGTTATCTTTTTTGGCAAACCGTCGGTGATTGGAGCTGTTCAGGGCATGATTACAGGCCTCGTCTGTATTACTCCTGGCGCTGGTAAGCAAAAATATATTTTTTTCTTTATGTAAAACATTTGGAAATTTTCAAAAATTCCTTTCAAAAAATTATTGCATATACAAGCAAAAGTTGATAAATAAAGTAGGAACATCATGTAAGATATAGAAATAGGGAAATAATATAAGTAGGAAAGATGCTTGGGTAATAGATTTTACCTAATAAATCACTACTAATTCTAAGAAACTTTAAAATGATATAAATCTAAAAAAAATAGTACATAAAAGTGTAATTAAATATTAAAAGAAATATATCTTATCTTGATGCTTGAGAAGGCGCCGGAAAAATGGACTTTTGAGAGGTGTTTGGTGCAGGGATGGGCAGCAATTATAATGGGAATCTTATCTGGCAGTATTCCATGGTACACAATGATGGTGGTCCACAAAAAATGGAAACTGCTCCAAAAAATTGACGATACGCTTGGCGTTTTTCACACTCATGCAGTAGCTGGTTTATTAGGCGGAGCCCTAACTGGCCTATTTGCCCATCCTGTCCTTTGTAACCTTTTCTTGCCAGTCACCAATTCTAGAGGCGCAATATATGGTGGAGTTGGAGGCGTCCAATTCTTAAAACAGTTGGTTGGCGCCGGCTTTATTATTGGCTGGAATGTTGTCATTACTTCGATTATCTGTTTTGTTATTTCGTTGGTTATACCGCTAAGAATACCAGATGAACAATTGTTGATTGGAGATGATGCAGTGCATGGGGAGGAAGCGTATGCATTGTGGGGTGATGGGGAGCTTTATGATCCGACGAATCATGATGCTTCTGGATACGATCAACGACAGGTGACACCGATTTCTGGCGCCACACAAGACGTGTAAAGTTTGAAAGGTAGGAAGATAAGAATTGTAGAAAGTAATGGGTTTTAGTGTATTAAATTTATTTCAATTTTTGTTTTGTTTTGTATTGTATATTATTTCTGGGATCCGAGGAGGTGTTTAGATTTGTATTGGATTAGATTTTGGTGCCAAAATATGTACATCTTTTTTAAATTATGGATGGGGTTTGTTTGGTAAATTCAAATTGGAGTGTAAAATCTCAATGAAGGCTATATAAGCCGAAAAACTTCCCAAATTCAGGCCCACAAGCGCAATGACTTTGGGCCTCGAATTCCCCCCAAGCTAATTTCAAAACAAGTTCATGTGAATAATTATGAAATTTTGAAGGGACAGAAACATAAATGATACACCAGCTGCACCTTTTTTTTGAAGAAAACTACGAGCGTTCGCTCGTTTCGTTTTTCATTTATAAAGAGATTGGTACAATGTTTGTGGGATACAAACAATAAAAGCTACATCATATGAATGGAATAAAGATAATACAAGTGTGAAGCAGCATCAAGGAACTACACCCAAGGAGCGAGGAGCGGCCTGTTTCTGAGTGAGTGCACCACCCGATCCCTGCAATCAGCAGTGCCGGAGCCATTGGTCTGCAAGTTCGGTAGATTGGTGGGCGATACGGCTATGGATGAACCTTTTACCTTGGAAGGCTCTAGCATTTCTTTCTTTCCACAAGGACCAACATGTGGCCGCCCAGATGGCGTCCCATTTCATCAGACCAGGTCCTCGGATTTTCCGTCTAATAGCCTGCCATCGATGGAAGAAGTGAGGTTGGCCGTCCGACTGCGGCCAAGCAGCGAGAGTGTGGGCCCATACTCCAGTGACATAAATACAGGAAGAGAGCATATGAAGGCATGTCTCATTTTCGAGGTTGCAAAGTTTGCAAATGGGGTCATTCGGCCACTGGCGTTTTTGTAGTTGATCGGCTGCTAGTATCCGTCCTTTAATGGCTAACCAGAGATATATCTTCATCTTATTCGGTGCCTTGATTTTCTAGAGGGCGCGTTGCCGTTGAATGGTTAGACCCGAGTTGATCATTGTTGAGTAAGTTTGCTTTGACGAGTAGACATGGGTATTACCCCATCTCCACACGATGCCATCTGGTCCTGTACTGTTGCTGACTTGTACGCAAGAAGAATGGTTCGAAGGTCACTAATGAAGAATGAAGTTCTGGTCGGGTTGAGATCTTCAAGTTGTCTTGCCGTTTGACAATTGTGATAGTGTTATGCCTCAGGCTAAAGTGTTTGTGACCTAGATAATGAATTGTAATAACAAACATAATATTTATTCAAAGATATTTCATATAATATGTGCGTATAGGTTATTTTAATATAATTAAAATAGACCATGAATATACAATTCAACTTTATATCATCAAAATGCGTGATTTTGATAGTAAAACTATAAAGTGTTATGAATGCTGTTCTAAATCATCCCTGGTCATTTATAGGATATTTGTGGAGACAAATATACTTGCGGAGACAAATAAATATATATATTTGTAGACAAGCTACAAATGTACATCAGTATGTTGGTTGACTGATGATCATGTTTTACTGATCATTGATAAAAAGTTATCAAGTCATTAACATAGGTGTATGTTAGAAATCATATACTGGACTGACCCGCCAGAAGAATGCTACATGTTTTACATCATTAGCAATTTTTGTAACATAAAGTATTTATAGTCATTTGACCTGAGATTGTCTCGGTTCCCAACATGAGTAATTTTATACTTTAATATAATCTAACACTGTTTTAACCGGGTAGTCATAACGGTTGTGATTAGATATATAATGAATCATGTAGAGGGATGAGTGCAATTAAGACGGGATGTTCCTCTCATTAAATGAGAGAGATATCTTTAGGCCTCTTGATGAATCGAACTGAAGAAATGCATGGCCATGCTCAAATGAATTAATAAGAGTTATTAATGTCATTTGTTTTGTTCAGTTTAATTCGGGATCAAGAAATATTAATCGATTAATATAAGGATGACGTATTACATGCCTTGTGATTGATATAGATATCACGTGACAAATGGACTAAATATGTGAATGTTGATTAGGTAAATCAGATCACTGATATTCACTTAAATTGGGTAGTCATGATGGCTTGCTAGAGTTTGCTCATGATTTATAGACTGACAAGTCTATTGCCAATATTAAGTTTACCTACAAGATCACACACAAAGAACAAACTGAAACGGGCGCAGGAAATTCTAACAACTTATATGATGAGTTGCATAGGAATGTCACAAAAGATATTGTTATCTTATATGATTATATGTGATACATATACATATAAAGACTATGGACACAAAAGATCAAATTATCTAAAAGAGTCTAGATGATGACATATGAATAAAGATGAGTGATGTCATACACATTTCTTGGAGTGTGAAGAGACATAACTCCTCACCTCTATATAAGGATATAGAGGTCTCCAAAATTCTATACAACAACATCATTCTCTCTCCCATTATTTCCCATTCTTTTTGAGAGACAAAAGAGAGAAAATATTCTTTCTCATTTGTATGACAAAATTATGAAAGGGTACTTTCTTTTTGTATGATAAAAATGAAAGAGTGCGATTATATGAGAGGAATTATACATCTTTTGTGAGACAAAATAAGAAGAAGAAAAAAAGTTTTTTTATGCAAGAGGAGAACAAACTACTAACATATATATTGTTCTTCTTCCCGTTTTAAGAATGGTCATGTGAATACCGGTAGAGGCGTTCATACTTTCGGCGCTTGTGATTTGTTCGGCCTAAGAAGTTGATAACGGGTTGATAAAGGTTATGACGGAGAAATTGGTTACGTGTGCAGTAGAAGGCTTTAGAGGGATCCAACATAGACGGTCTTGACGGGCGGTTAATCGGTTAGGACGGTAACTGGTTTAGAAGCGCTTAGACAACACATATAATTTGAGCGTTACGGATTAAGCGTAATCCGAAAGGTACTTTTTAAGTATTAGTTCTTTGATTTAACCGATACGCACGGATTCTCGGATTGGTTTGGACGAAATTTTTATTTTCCATTGCGTTTATGTACGTCCGAAACCCAACAAATTGTAGATATTGTCTATTTGTCTATTCTCCAAAGCCAACGTAATAGAAGAGCAATGTTTTGCGTTTTGGGATCAAGGATACCTAGGCCGCCGTTTTTACGAGGGAGGCAACATGTATGCCAATTAACTAAGCAATGACCACCACTACATTTCTCATCGCCTTTCCAAAAGAAGGAGCAAATGATTTTATTAATTTCGTTGAGGACTCCGGATAGTAAAAGGAAAGTTTGTATCATGTAGGTTAGTAGCGTCGATAATACGGATTTGACTAGAGTGACTCGCCCGCCATAGCTAAGGAGTTTACTCTTCCAAGATGGCGAGATAGCATATTTTTTATGAGAGGCAAGAAGGTGATGTTGGGCGGTTTTTTGAGGATGAGCGGAAGGCCGAGGTACTTGATAGGTAGGGAGCTCTTGTGACATGTGAGGATGGTTTGGATGGTAGGATGTAGGTTCTCCGGTATGGCAAGCGGAACGAACGAGCTTTTCTCTCAATTGCTTTCTAGCCGGGACATTGCCGAGAAATGTTTAAGTGTCTCTGTGAGTACTTTAAGATTATGAGGGTGTGCTTCAATGAAGATGATTGTATCATCGGCGTATTATAATATTTTAGGCACTATTCTAATGGCATTTGTAAGTAAGGGGTTTATTCTTGCAAGAATGACTTGTAATGCATCCACAGCAAGGTTGAAGAGGAGGGGGGGAGAAAGCGAGTCGTCTTGTCTTACTCCGCGTTTGTGAGGGAAGTAGGGTCCGTGGTAACCATTAGATTTAACGGAGGAACTAGAGTATGAGAGGATAGAATGAATCCATTGGATCCAGCGTGGTGGGAAACCTTGTGTGTGCAAGAGATTAGTAAGAAAACTCCATGAGATATTATCGAACGCTTTAGTACGAAATTCGGTATGTCCCCCAAAATTGTACGTTTTTTCTTTATATTATTAAATGAACTCATCATTCCATTAATAATGATTTGGAACAATGAGCCTAAAAACTTAGGGTAACAAGGCTATATGTTTTATATGATTCCTTAATTAGATATACCTTATCATATATCCTTGCCACGTAGCACTTAAATTTAAGGAATTAATTAACATCTTTATTATCTCTTGTTTTTGTTCTTTTCTTCAATTTCTAATATAACATGGTTTATGATGGTTATTTTTGAAGATTTCATTTATCAGTAAGCATGCGAGCTTTGCCTAATAGCATGTACTTTGTCATTTATCTAGGGGTGTACTTAACTATCTTTTAAAGCTACTTGGCCCCCTTTGCAAAACACATTACACGACTAAAGTATCTTCTAAAGGTACTACAAATGCACCATCCTCATAGCTCTTCCTCTCTTATGTTCCATCCCTTTCTCTCCCCTCTGTCTCTTTCTTCAAACTAACCCCTAGTAAAATTACCCCCCTCTCTCTCTCTCTCTCTCTCTCTCTCTCTATACAATACCATGCATGTCATACAAGCCATGGATGCATGGAGAGAGAATGAAGTAAAAAGACTTAATGACTCTCTTTTCTTACAAAACTATTACCAAAAAGATGATAGTTACAACAAAGAGTCAATACCTTCTTCTACTACTGCTAGTAACACCGAAGAGTATGTACCACTCCCGGGACCAATCATAGTCGGTGCAGGGCCATCGGGACTAACAGTCGCAGCATGTCTGAAAGGAAAAGGCATCCCTAGCTTAATTCTCGAGCGATCATAGGTTTTAAACCTATGATCGCTCGAGAATTAAGCTAGGGATGCCTTTTCCTTTCAGACATGCTGCGACTGCTAGTCCCGATGGCCCTGCACCGACTATGATTGGTCCCGGGAGTGGTACATACTCTTCGGTGTTACTAGCAGTAGTAGAAGAAGGTATTGACTCTTTGTTGTAACTATCATCTTTTTGGTGATAGTTTTGTAAGAAAAGAGGGTCATTAAGTAGTTTTCCTTCATTCTCTCTCCATGCATCCATGGCATGTATGACATGCATGGTATTGTATAGAGAGAGAGAGAGAGAGAGAGAGAGAGAGAGAGGGTAATTTTACTAGTGGTTAGTTTGAAGAAAGAGACAGAAGGGAGAGAAAGGGATGGAACATATGAGAGGAAGAGCTATGAGGGTGGTGCATTTATAGTACCTTTCGAGGATACTTTAGACGTGTAATGTGTTTTGCAAAGGGGGCCAAGTAGCTTTAAAAGATAGTTAAGTACACCCTTATATAAATGACAGTACATGTTATTAGGCAAAGCTCACATGCATGATTAAGCCTCTTAATTTTAGGGTTTATTTTATTTTGTTTTATTTTCTTGCTGTCATGTTAAAGGTTAGTGAAACATACTTTGGTTTTATTTTATTGATAAATGAAATCTTCAAAAATAACCATCATAAACCATGTTCTATTAGAAATTGAAGAAAAGAACAAAAACAAGATATAATAATGATGTTAATTAATTCTTTAAATTTAAGTGCTACGTGGCAAGGATATATGAAAAGATATATTTAATTAAGGAATCATATAAAACATATAGCCTTGTTACCCTAAGTTTATAGGCTCATTGTTCCAAGTCATTATTAATGGAATGATGAGTTCATATAATAATTTAAAGAAAAAACATATAATTTTCATATAAGAACGAACATATAATTCCTTGTCAAACAGAAATGATGTTGACAGGAAAAAACTTACAACGCATAAAGAATTAATATTTAAAATACTAAATATTTTTCATTTTTTCTTAATGAATCTTAATTTTAGACTCTATTTCACAAAATATTTAAAAAATCGTTGTCAATATCAGTACTTTACCAAACTCTTCATGTTGTAATGTCATGGCCAAGGAAAGAGTAGATGATTTTTTATTTTAATTTATAAGGAGTTCATATGTCTCTCGTCTATTTTTAAAGATATCAGTTTTATCGAATTTCGAATCCATAATTTTTGAGTTGATATCTCATTCTAGAGGTGGCTTGGCCAAAGAGTAGAAGACTTTGTTAGATTTAATATCTCTTTTTATTTATTTGTTACAGCATAATAAATTTTTATTGACGTGACACAAAAGAAAATAATATAAAAAATGTAAGATTCAGATATTACTAAGTTGTCTTTTGTGAATGAACATTCATATATATAATAGGCTATGAGATCAACTATCTAGTAAGAGAATTTGGTGAGAAGTATATTCTCTCCTTTCCTATTGGATAGCATGACAAATTAATTACAATCTCCACCAGATAAATTTCTCAAAACATATTAAATTATAATAATCTTCAATCAAAATGAATGATTTGTGAAGAAAATAGAAGCAACTAATTACTAAGTCAACCATTTTTTTGCTTATTTAACTTATTTTCTCTTACTTTTTCAAAGAGAATCTATACTACTAATTCAGAAGAAAAAAGGAAGCAACGAAAAGAAAGAATATACTAATTAACTTGATCAGACGATTCATGACAAGGACTTGGTACCACCAGTAAGTCTAGTACCGGTACCACAGAATCTAAAGGTCTACTGCAAAATACTAAAATTATTCTAAGTAAAAATTAAGAAAGATAAACTAATTCTAATAGAAAGCTCAACAATGTCCAGTCAGGCTCAGGCTGGTACAGTTCTAGTCGATAAAATTGTATAAAACAAAAATCAAATTTGATTGCTTCTTGTAGAAAAAGGTTAATTTTGCTTGCGCAAGTTTAGGTGTGAATATATTATATGATAGTAAAAAGAATCTGCTCAATTTAAGCCAACTATATGTATACAGATAAAAAAAAGCGTCATGTATATGAATATGTCGGTACAACCGGTATTGTATCAGTATTAGGGGTGTACATGGATCGGGTTATACGGATTTAGGCCGAAATCATGACGCAACCCAACTATAACGGGTTTATAATTTCTCAACCCAAACCCAACCCATAATACATATAACAAATTCAACCCGGTGATTTTGTTGTTGGGCGGGTTGGGCGGGTTAACCGGATTTTGAGCTTTATTAAGTGTATGTTATACAAATATATATTAACCATATATAATTAAAGATTTTAACATGTCAATAAACAAAAAAATATAAAAAACTAATTTTATTAAAATTTCATAGGTATGTATACATTTCAAGGATTTGTGAGAAATAGAAACTTAGGATATTCACTACGAAATTGGTATTTACACAAGCGATTTAATATTTTAAGTTTATAATAGGAAGGTAATAATTATGAATTATAGAAATAAAAATTAAAAATATAAAATAACATATAAACTTGGAGTAGAAAAGGAAATAAAAGATTGAAAAATATAAGATGACAACTTATTTTGAAGTGTGCGGGTTGGGTTGGGTTAATTCGGGTTCTTAATTTAAAACCCATAACCCAACCCACTATTCCGGATTATTCAAAATTTAAACCCGGGCTCAACCAACAACTTCAAAACCCGCAAAAAACGGGTTGGACCGAGTCGGGTTATACGGGTTGGGCGGGCTTGGAAATTATACACCCCTAATCAGTATTATACTAGTATTGTTTATTAAATTAATTTACATAAAAAATTGATTGTCTTTTTTTGTGAAAACAATGGTTTATTTATACAAAATCAAAATATTTTTCGAAGCATCAGGTTCTTGACGAAGGTGATCGGTATAATCGGTTTTGGGTTGTTACATTTTATTTTCTGAACTTGTATAAGATAAATTATTTATGTATACAAATGTTATATCATAATAAAAATAAATCTTATTTAGGGAAGTATATACCTCCATCACTCTCTAATTTTGTAATGAGTGAACTAAGAGAAGTAAATAAGAGCATATTAAAAAAAAATTAATTGAGTGACAGGAAAACAAGACCAAAAATGAAATTTATAAGCAAAGTAAATACTTATTTATTTATATACATTTTTTTATTTATTTATAAGCTTATCTCAGTTGTGAGTGTTGTATACTCTAACAACTTTGTTTGCTTCCATATCAAGCCAAAAAGAGTCGACCAACAAAATAAAAATAAAAATAAACAAAGTAAAATGCTGACCTTTACTTTTCTAATATTTGATTATTGCAATTTATTCATTAATTCAAAAAAAGATCTAATAGTTTGCAATAACAAATTAATTAATGTTTCAGAGAGTAATTATCCGGACAGAACATGCACTCGTGAGTAATTGAGATTCTGTAAACCCTAATTAACAAATCAAATGCATGACAGATAATTTTTTATTTGTTTATTAACTCACTTATCACACAGAGGAAAGGAAACGACAAACCTTATTTTTGAAATAAAAATCACCTACATAGAAGGCGAAGAAAAAGGAGGCTTCGTGTTAATATCCTGTTTCTCTCCATTCTACTCAGACTGGACGTATCAATTACACTTTTACTATCGATTTAGTGAACTTTGTTTGTTCAGGTTGTTGCGATGTTAGTTTTAAATCCAAAATTTGAACATGGTATATAAGGCCGGAAATTAAAATTGCTGAAATTTAACAAAAATATTGTTTTAGTTCCAAAAAAGTAGTAAATTAATCACAATACTGATGCAACGCGATTCCATTTGTTGTTTGAAATGGAGAGGGCTGAAGATCTGGTTGGTATATCACAATAATTTGAAATTCTGAATCAAAAAGCATGATATTCCTCAAATTATGCGATCCTCTAAATTATACAAAAGAAGTACAATTGATAATAAGAGATATATATTTCTATTTATCAATCAGTTGTCACCTAATTCCAGTGCATTATATCGGTTTCAGTTAGCACACAACGTCTAATTCATTTTTTTTTCCTTCAGAATTGTTCGGTTAAATTAAAATACGTGAAATCGCCTAACAGTGCATAAAACGAAAGGGGAATTTACTGATTTGTTACTTTGATTAGAATTGAGCATTTTTTTTATAATTGCATTCTTTACTGATGTCACAACACTAAATCAAGAAACAAGAGCTAAATTTTTTGCGTAATGCATCCATACTCCTTGATCCTTCAATGCATTAATTATATGACCATTATTATCTTTTAAGGAATTTTTTTTTTTTAATTTCAGCAGACGAATTGTCTTGCTGAGATATCATTGAATAAAAGTTTAAAAATAAAAATAGTTCAAATCATATTTACAAAATCGAAAGAAAAAAAAAAGAAAAAAGACAAATACAGCAAACAATATAAACCAACTGAATCGACTACTAATCTAACTCATTCTCGCTTTGCTCTATTAACAATAGGTCAACCAGTTTGTTGTTTGATGTGCACTCTCGGATAAGATATATTCTTTTTTTATCTGAAGGAAATTTAAAGGAATATTATTGATGGATAAACTAGCAAAACAGTAATTAATGCACTAAATGGCACTATCATTCATGTGACTCTCATTTAGTTAGTGTTCTCTTTTCCCCCTTCCTTCCATCACTCAACCACTCATCCCTTAGTTTCCACATACTCTTACTTAAACCCCCTCCAACCTCGATCTTTCCCTATTCCAATTATCAAAACAAAACAAGCAGAGAGAGAGAGAGAGAGAGAAGGAGATAAAATCAACTCTCTTCTCTCACTTATTATCACATCTCTCTTTCTAACTCTCTGAATCACCCCTTAACCCCTTCTAATTCTAACAAAAAAAGGAACCCCAAAAACCAACAAACATGGCGACTTACATACCGACCGCATACCAAAACTCGACAAACTCTCCCGATTGGCTAAACAAAGGAGACAACGCATGGCAGATGGTCTCAGCGACATTCGTCGGCCTTCAGAGCGTACCGGGCCTCGTGATTCTGTACGGAAGTATCGTCAAAAAGAAATGGGCTATCAATTCGGCCTTCATGGCGCTCTACGCCTTTGCCGCCGTTTTTCTTTGTTGGGTCACCTGGGCGTACGAGATGTCCTTCGGCAATAAACTATTGCCCTTCTGGGGCAAAGCCAAGCCCGCCCTTGGCCAAGTACGATAATTTTCATAAATATTTGTTAGTTTTTCAAAAGTATTTAACATAACAATACTTAATTTTCTTGACTAAATACAGCACATCCTGATAGCACAATCGATGCTACCAGCCACAACGCATTACTACCATGGGGGAAAAGTGGTTGAAACAGCCACGGCCACGCCTTTCTATCCTGCAGCGACCATGGTGTATTTTCAGTGCGTGTTTGCAGCCATCACTCTGATCCTTCTGGCCGGGGCTCTGCTTGGCCGAATGAATATAAAGGCTTGGATGGCCTTCGTGCCATTGTGGCTAACATTTTCGTACACAGTCGGTGCTTTTTCGCTTTGGGGCGGCGGCTTCTTGTTTCAGTGGGGCGTAATTGATTATTCCGGTGGTTACGTTATTCATCTTTCATCTGGCATTGCTGGCTTGACTGCAGCATATTGGGTAAGTCTCTGTCTTTCCTTGTCTGCTTTGTTTGAATTTAAGTACATGGCTTCTATTATTTTTTGGTCTTTTTCCCTCTTTTTCTAGAAGACTAGAGTGGTTGGTGAACACTATTGTAGGTCTTTTTTCTATGGAAAAATAGTCATTCTTTTCACTTCTATTTTGTTCATTATTTCATTTTATTTCTTAATTAATGAAGTTATTAATTATAACATGTTTAGGTGGGGCCTAGAGCTCAAAATGACCGAGAGAGATTTCCGCCAAACAACGTTCTATTAGTCCTGGCCGGAGCAGGTTTGTTGTGGATGGGATGGACAGGATTCAATGGAGGCGATCCTTACGCAGCAAATATCGATTCATCAATGGCCGTGTTGAACACACATATTTGTGCATCGACCAGTCTGCTCATGTGGACTAGCCTTGATGTTATTTTCTTCGGAAAACCGTCGGTGATTGGGGCCGTTCAGGGCATGATCACTGGTCTTGTTTGTATCACTCCTGGGGCCGGTAAGTAAATTGTGCCTTTTCATTTAATAAAAAAAAATGTCCATAAATCTTAATACTTTATGGGATTTCTATTCAATGATAAGAAGGTTCAGATTTCATAGTTTAACACTCATTTTTTTTTGTTTGAATTAGATTTGAATTTTCAATCTCATCTATCACAATCATCTTATAAAAATTATAGAAGTAAAGATATAAGTAATAGAAAATGAATCGAAATTAGTATATTCATGCAATATCTTAATCATGAAAGGGAACCTTTTTTTGTCTAATTCCACGTGCATCTCACAAGCTGACAGTTTTTGAAAATGACAATGATTGACTTGCTGAAGTTTCTTAGGACTGTCTTTTGTAATGCCCAAGTCAATACGGCTATGAATGATTCCACTCATTTTCACAACCCTTTAAAATATCTGTTTTTATTTGAACAGCGAAATAATTGTTTGTATTTAAACATGTATTTTTTATGTTCATACTTATATTGTACCTACTTGTTCTGCAATATATTGATTAAAGCTTATACGTTTCGTAAAAAAGAATTATTTGAAGGGCGTGGACATTAAGTAATAGGAACTAAGTCTACTCGCCAGAATAATGCCTTAAAATAATTAAATGATTACCAATAGATCTTTTCTAGTGGGATTGTGACTAGCATTACAAGTCTAATTATGAAGCATGACTTCTTTTCCTATTGGTGTGCTACAACATTTTAACTAAATTTTTCAAAATTCACTCGAAATTAAAAAAAAATTGTGGTAGTCAAGTTGTATCAAATTTTAACATTTTTTAAGTACCCAACCAGAAATTATTAATGGGTTGGTTTGCACATAAAACAAGCTTAAACTCCAGTTGTCATGTTAATTGGGTTTTAGTTCTCCATCATAATCTTGCCTCCTTAGCTATAGACAGCACTAAGTTTAAAGCACTCCTCAAATTAATTAACTTAGATTAGATCCGGATTTCTAGGTATATATGCATATTATGTGTATATATTGGTGTTTTATGTTTAAATGCCCTTCTAAAATTTGAAATTGGTTCACTTGTCCTCTGAGCACTTTCCTCCCAAATGCTAAAGAAAAAACAATTAATCTTTTTTTTAAGGCTGCACTGGAAAAACAGAACTACTGAAATTCCATTCAAAAGAAGAACAATTTCATAGAGCTATTTGTGAGAAATTAACAAATTCATACAAAAAACTAATTGACAGTATATCTTTAGAGTTGTTATATTAAAAAATCTTTTTTTTAAGCATATTAAAAAATCTTCAAAATAGCTAAAAATATTTTGAATTAAAATTGGATTGTTTAATGGTGAGGTGGGCTGCATTATAACCCCAAATTCTTTGAACCTGGCTATGGTTTTGAAAATGTTTGTATATATTTCTATTCTTATATTATAATATGTGAACTTTTTAACAGTGATATAAATTTTGTAACATGTTTTTGATTTTGAAACAGTTTGAATAGCTGTTTTTCCAACCTCACATTCATTCTTGGGTCATGCATTAACAAACAAACAACTATATGGTCAAAGTAAACTATAATCTTGCAAATTGCAATAGGTGACAAATATATGGTCAAAGTAAACTTTGGGGAGTCAAACTTATCTGGAAATGATATTTAACCTTTGCCAGATAAATTACTAGTAAATACAATAATGGCTACTAATTTAATATTTCATCTGTTCATATCTCCCACCTGAATTTAAAATTTCATCTGTTCGTATCTCCCACCTGTGTTTAAAATTTAACCCTTACAAACTTCAGCAGACACAAAACAGTAAAAAATATTCAAAAATACTTTTATCAGAAAAGATGTAAATCATCTATCAAGGCCTCTAGCACAATCCACAAAGCATTTTTTTATAAAATTCCTATAATGAGTATTTACTAAATTTCCAATTATTTATACAGTTAGAAGTTAGAACACCATCCCCCTGGCATTTACTACTTGACATAAAGTATTTGAGATGTTAATTGGAATACTTATACATGTCAGCATGCTTACAGACAAGATTGTACATCATAAATTCATTTATATAATTAGATTTATATTCTTAACAAATTATACATAGTCAGTCTCTCTTAAAATCCGTTCCTAAAAATTGATCTTAATCGTGTAACTGCAGGTGTTGTGCAGGGCTGGGCAGCAATAGTAATGGGAATTTTATCAGGCAGCATCCCTTGGTACACAATGATGGTAATCCACAAAAAATGGTCCTTACTTCAGAAAATCGACGATACTCTCGGCGTTTTTCACACTCATGCAGTGGCTGGTCTATTAGGCGGATCACTCACCGGCTTGTTTGCCGAGCCTGTTCTCTGCTCCCTTTTCCTCCCTGTAACGAACTCTAAAGGCGCAGTATATGGAGGAGTTGGAGGAATTCAGTTCCTGAAACAGTTGGCCGGCGCCTGCTTTATTATCGGCTGGAACATTGTTGCCACTTCTGTTATATGTGTTGTTATTTCGATGGTTATACCGCTAAGAATATCGGATGAGCAGTTGGTGATTGGAGATGATGCGGTGCATGGAGAGGAGGCCTATGCGTTGTGGGGTGACGGAGAACTTTATGATCCAACGACTCATGATGCTTCTGGGTATAATCAACGGGAAATGTCGTCGATTTCCGGTGTAACACAAGATGTATAGGGTTGGAAAGGACAAAGGAAAATGAATTATTATAGAAATTAATTGGATTTAGTTATAGTTTATTGGATTTTTTTTTTTTTTAACTTTGCATATTAATTCTTGGATTTTGGGGGAAGTTTGTACATTTGAATTGCGGGTGATTTTGGCTATCAGAATGCGTGCATTGATATCTTTTTATTTTCTAAAATATGTGTATGATTTTATTTTGGTAATTTCGTGTATAAAATGTGAATGAAGTTCTCAATTTAAGCGTTAAAAGGCCAAAAACAGATTTTATTGGGCCTCGATTTTTTCTCCATTACAAATACAAACTAGAGTTAAATGTCAATAAAATTACAAGATCATCTCAAAATAAAATATAAATTAACTTTTAAGGGGTAGGACTAGGACAAGGACTAGGACACAAAATGGAGGGGGTATTATTATGATTCTACGAATAACAGTAGAACCAAAGAAGACCAAATAAATCAAATAACAGTAATGTACTTTTAAATCTAAACCTAAAATGAAATGAGTTCGCCTTATTAACCCTTTTAATTTTTTACATATATGTCTATCTTTCAGAGAAAAAGATGTTTTCAGATTGATGGGTCTTGATGTAAAAAGTTTCCAGGGCATATTTGCAAAATAATCTTTTAAAATATTTACAAGACAATATTCCTTTGTTGACTTATTATGTCGGATCATGTCATGTGTCTTTTTTCTTTATGAATTACAATTTTTTTTTTTAATTAGGCATGTACCTTTTTCATTTTAAACCTTATCTATCCTTTTTTGCGATGAGCCCTTCCTCTCGAGTCTCAACCATACAATTAAAGGCATAATAATTTAAAGACCAAATTAACGAATCAAAGATCCTCATTACGTGATATGATATCTAGAAAAAAATCTTGATTAGGTGTAGATTAACTTTATTCTGGTTGACCTACTCAGTCATGAATATTATGCGTTTTTTTTTTAAATGTGAATATTATGCGTCTTTGAATTGACTGTTAGAATATTTGAGGTTAATGAATCTTCTATATATTTGTTAAACTCATGCACCAAATATATGAAAGTAAAGAAATTTTTTTAGTCATATTTATGAGATGAAATATTAAAGAATTAATATATCTATGGTCAAGCATCTTCAAGACTTTATTCAATCAGGAAGATCAACAATTCAGAACTTCGAAAAAACACAAAATAAACCAAAATGTATATCAACGAAAAAATTATTTATCCTGAGACAAAATTTAAAAAATAAACACAGTAAACAAATTCATGCTAGCATTTTATTGTATCATGCAACGCCAAGTTGACACTGCGATAAGAACCCTGTCTCGCCACCCTAAGGCTATCGAGCTTCCTTCTTCTCTCTCTAAAACTCGGAAACCACAATCCACACCATTAATCTTGAGTAATAGCTTTGCTTGACTCAAAGACCTAGAACTCAACTTAGTTTTTTCAAATCCAAACCCCTCCATGATTTCCTTCCATGAATTATCAAGCTCAAAATCCACATCTTTTTCCACCTTGTGAGAAATATCGTATTTTATCTCTCTACCGAAAAAGTTCTTTTCAATATCAAGCCTCTCTAAGCTATCCAAAGGTAATAAACTATCCAACGAATCAAATATGGACGCGTAATAATGCAATGATTCCATGAAATTTGATAAGAAGTTTTGCGCGGTTCGGATTCCTTCTCTCTCTACCAAAACCACCATAGATGGATTTAAAGAATATATAGAACTCAAAGTTTCATTTATTTCTTTAGAGCTCCTTAGAGTTTGCATGTAGAACCCTAAGTTCACGACAAGCGTAGAATTCTCTTCAATATTAATATCCATCAAACTCTCACCCTTCAAAATCCCTTCAAATTCAAAAACCAAATTTGGGCAACTCTTTGCGAAATTCATTAGCCGCTTCTTTGTTTCGATGAGTTCTTTATTGTTTCTACAATATCCGCTTATAGTTAGAGAGATTGGTCTTTCACTTGTCGCTATGTCGGACAGAGATTGGATTAGTGAAGGCCATTGAAATCCATATGAAACATCAAGATCAATCACATGAATATTATTTCTACTTCCATTTATTTCTTCTTCCTCCTCAAAAGTTTCAATGATTGCTTGATTCGCCGTAAAATGCGCAAATTGAAAGTAAGGAGAAATTCGGTAAAACTCAGTGAAAGACGAAAATTCTTCATCTTGATTAGGGCTTGAACTCAAAGATTGATACATAGAAGAATGATTTGAAGAGAAAAACCGAGAGGCTAAAGCATCGGCGAAATAAGCCACTACTCGTTGGATTGGATCGCCATGAAGAGAAGAATTCTTGTAGAGTTCACACAAGGCATCAATGGTCAAATTTATGTCATGTGTATCTATCGTCTTTGCAGTGGAGACAAGCAAATGAATCAATTGGAGATCTTTTCTTTCTTCAACTAAGGAATTTTTACACGAGCCTTGGTTAAGCGTTTTATCTCTAAGCTCGACTAACCTTGAAAGTTTTCTATCGATGATTCTTTCTGCAGAAATGCTGCATGCGTCAGAATTATCTTCTCGGTTTTGTTTGATTGATATAGGGTTAGAGCTCGAGGTATTATTGAAGCCTAAGCTTAGGGTTAGGAGCTCCTCTTCTTCAAGATATTCATTCATGGTGTCTAAGACTCTTAACAAGTATATATTTTCATGTACATATATAAACTAGGAGGTAGGTATAGGAGTCGGTAATGGAAAAAGAGGTCTAATAAATGGTTGTCTAGGTCCAAGTTATGTTATGAGTGAAGGTGTGAAAAGGAATCAAAGAAAGAGTTATTCTGTCTCACCATTTGAGCAAGAAGAAGAAAAAAAGAAAAAAAAAGGGGGGAAATGACGAGGAATTTGTCATCTAAAGATGCCAGTCCTCTCAAACCCTTTTTGGTGAAACAAAATATTATTATATACATGAACAAATATTTGATCAGATCTTCCAATTTTTTTTTTTTTTTTTTTTGAATGCAGATCTTCCAATTATTTTCCTCAAAAGTTCTTCAATTGTTGGTCATAGACTCATAGTGGATTTGTCAGAGAATATACAAGAGAATCTTAGGTGAGGAGCATCTTATTTTCAACAAACAGCTCCTGTTCTTTACTTCGTATTGTCCTTTTCTTCTTAGATTCTAAGGCAGGTTTTCCGAGTGGACTCCTGTTTCTTTTTCTTCCTGTTTGGTATTTTGCACAAATATCCTCTTATTTTTTTAGTATCTTCATCTTCATACCAATGCCGGTCCCAAAAATTTTAATATTTTAAGAATTAGAAAATATAAGTAAACCCCAGTTTCTCCACTAAGATTGGGCATTGCTATTCATTTTTGTAATGAAAAGTGGTCAATCAAAATAATGATTATTATAAATTAACAGTGAAATTTTAATTATATGTAGTTAGTTATTTTAAAATATTAGACGGTTATTACAAACAAAAAGAATTAAAATAAAAATAATATACATAATCATATTATGGGGGATTAACCATTTTAATCATAAATTTGGTGGAGAAATTGAGAGGGTGACAGCGAGAGAAGGTTTCAAACATAGAAAAGGTCGAAAGGGGGGGGGGGGAAGACGACACGTGGCATCGACCAAATACAGTTTCCCTTAAAACTATTGCACGTCATGCAATGCAATAGCTAGTTATTTGGCTCATCTCAGAAAAGAGTATTGAAATTGTGTTGTACTGTTGTGTGGATTAATAAAGGATTGCTTGACCAGTTCTACATTTATTGGCATGAGAAACCAAAATCAAACAATCATGAAATTTTTGTCGAGCTGTCCCGCTATCTAGAAGCAATATTGGCCCACACCTGGGGTGAAAACGGATATGATAATATCCGACCGATTTGTATTCGTATTCGCATTCGAAAAAAATTATCCGAATTCGAACGGACACAAATACGGATATGATAATGAGTTTGGCATATAATATCCGAACGGATATGGATAATGTCCGTATCCGGATAATTATAATCCGAATAATATCCGTTTCGGATATTTCACTATATATTGAATATGAATATACATATATATAATGATATTTTTTAAAATATTTTAGCAATTTTATCATTTTTTAATATGAATAAGGATATTTATTCAAATTCATCAATTTACTTATTGCTATTTTGAAACTTGTTATGATTTTATTATGATTTTATCATTTTTTTGTTGTTAATAGTGAAATATATATTTGAAAAAAGACACAATCCATCAAAATATGGATATCCGATAAATATCTGTATTCATATTCGTATCCGGTAATATCCGAACCGGATCCATATTCGCATCCGTATTCATATTCGGATCCGAGAAAATAATATGGATACGGATATGATATGACCCCGATCCGAACCGTTTTCATCCCTACCCACACCTCTCTCTCTCTCTCTCTCTCTCTCTCTCTAACTTATTGGGCCAACAAATGTCCAAAACCCGAATTATAATTTGTAAAATAGAACGTATCAAAAGCCCAATCAAAACAGCATTAATATAGAAACAGAATAGCAAGCAATCTATATTAATTGAAAACAATAATTATGTTTGACCTGTGTTGAAACAATTTTAGAATGGTAAAATATATTGATAAATGATTTGAAACAGACACTGGTCATATTTCGTAAATATTCAGGGCAAATTAAACAAACAAGACCAAAAAATTAAATAAATATTTAAAATATATTATATTGATTACTATAACCCTCCATTGCCAATAAAATAAAATAAAATATTGAGCATTACCTCTAACTTTTATTACTTAATTAGAATCATCATAAATGCATCTTTTACAGCTTCACACCTAAAATATAACAAAATTAATTCATCATAATACATTAATTTATCCAAATAAACAAAATAAGTAATCATAATACAAATATATTACCAATAAGTATTCATAATACAAATATATTACCTCGCTAAGTATACATGTCACATGTAGGCCAAATATATTTAACACCCCGAAATGTGATTACTCTTATATATATTCAAGGACTAAACCGCGAAAACACACTCTTAAATTAATCATGATGCTAGTTTCTCCTTCTCTTCTTCCAACAGTAAATGAACAATGGACATCACAACCTCATTATTAACCAAAGTACCCATCTGAAAAATAAAATTACACTTAAATAAATCCACAACCAACAAAAAAATATTTAAAAATAAACCAAAATATTACCTCTGGTTTTCTAATAAGTTCTTTTAAAACCGCATCGAGAGTTGTGCGTAGTTCTTTAAATAATACGGCTGTCTGAGCTGGCGCGTTTAATTTTAACCAACCATCTATTACCACATATCCTAACTAAAAATATTAAAAAATAAATAAAGAATTATAAAATTATTTTCAATTATTCCTTAATTAATTATATATATGAAACTCACCTGATGTTGAATAAGCATTGGTCCGCCAAATAATAATATTGAATAAGGAGAGACTATAGTTGTATCGCGTAAAAATACCTTTGTTGTCTCAACCTAAAAATAAAAAATACATTAAAATTCAATATAAAGTTTACAGAATAAATAATTGAATAATAATGAAATAATTACCTTTTCAAGAAACGCAAGAAAAGGATATTGAAAGGATTTTAAGCTGTGGTTAATAGAAGAAGGGTGAATGTGAACTTCACGCTTTCCGTCGAATAAAAAATTAGGTTTTAAATCTGACATTTTTTTATTATTTAATATTCCTTTTTCTATTCCTTCTATTGTTGTCGCGATATTTGGGTATAAACCTGCGCATATAACTGACTGCATATACAAAATTAATAAAATGTTAATTTATTTTATTTTATTAATTTATAAATGTAATTTTGGTAAGATATGAATTTGATTTTAATTAATTTAATTACCTTAAGTAGAGAGGAATATTGTGCATTTAGATTGAATTGCAAACTGGGATTAGAGAACCAAACGTCAAGATTGCCTTTTCTTTTCTTATCCTTATACTGTATTAACAATATATAAATATTATTAAAAAATATAAATTATGTATTTTATAAAGTTAAAATATATATGTATATTGGTACCAAAATATCTTTAGGCATATCAACAAGTCCAATATCTGATAATAGAGTCCCAAACTGTATACGCATGTCTCTGCCACGCAAAAAAAAACATGATTAATTTAATTAATTTTAATCTTAAATATGACTAAATATATTATTATATTATTATACAAATAAAAGTAATTGAATTTCTGACCTGATCATATACAAAACAGAACTGTTCAGAAAGAACGATTTGCAAAACTGCTGAGCTGATTTCGGTCCGTTCTGTAACAATAATTAATTATCAGAAAAAAAAAATAATTAAATTTATCTAAAAGAGGAGTCTTTTTTTCCTTTTTTCTAAAACCTCATGAAGAATTTTGGCCCATTTGTTATAAGCAAGAACCATTAAAATATGGTCTGAATATTTTAGGTCTCCATTCAAACCAGATTCATTTAACAGCATTGATTTAGCTCTCTCCACATTTTGCTTCTGAAATTTCATGACATTATTTAAGTAAGAAAAATTAATAATTACATTAAAAAATAAATAAAACAATAAAAAAAAAAGAATTACCTCATCTTTTGGATATACAAATGGAGACTTGTGGCTCAAGAAAGCTGCAACTGAAAGAATAGGAGATAAGCAACCAAATATCGCGCCATATAGCATCATCTGTATACAAAAATATAATCAGCATTTTTAATTTATGAAATAATTTATTATAAAATAAAATATAAGAAATATAATTATTACTTTTCCAATTAAAACATCTACAGGTAATTTTGATAAATGATAACCAAGTGGAGACAGTTTTTCATCTCCTTCAAATGCTCCAACCTGAAAGAAAAATAAAATAAAATGATAATTTTTTTAAACTTTATTTTAAGAATTTAATTTCATTTTCAAAAAAAATGAAAAATTAATGTGTACCTTATATAACAGATCAACAGCAGAGGAAATAGATTCTTCTCTTGGAGGTTCTATCGCCTAGCAAAATAACAACACAAAAAATACATTTATTTGCATTATAAATATTAAAATTTCAGGTTACTAGATTAATAAAAAAATATCATACCTTCAGTAAGAAGGATTTTATATTTCCCAAAGACAGAGATTTAATGTGCAAACATAATTCCGTCAAAGGCATCCTTAACATCTCAGGCACCTTCATTTCACAAAACAAAAAACATTAAACGACAAAACAAAAAAAGAAAAAAATAAGAGAAGTTTTACATATATACACTCCTAAAATCACCAAATATCAAAACAAGAATTAACCAATAGAAATAAGCAAAACCTGCACTTTTACTATTCCTATTTGTTAAATTCACATGTAAGAAAACATTTGGGAAATTTTCACAAATATACCCTTCCAAGAACTCAAAATACAATATATTTTTTACTTTTTGAAGGGCAAATTTAATATTAGTTTTTCAAGGGCAAAACCGTAAAATTGATCACCTGAAAGGGGCGCATGAGAGCTTCAAATCTATAACAGGTATAAAGACAGAAGCAGATACCGGGTTTGACCCGACCCGCTCTGCCTCTCCTTTGCTTCGCATTGGCTTTCGATATCCAGTCTTCAACTATACTCGACATTTTCTGTTCAAAAATAAACAAAAATAATAAAAGATTATGAATCAAACAAAAAAGGGAAAGTTAAAAAGGGAAATTATTAATAATTATGAGATTGCCTTTTGAGGATTGTAGCGGTTTTCTTTGTGCTTTCCTGTCTCGACCACGTATACTACGTCGTCTATTGTTATGCTCGTTTCTGCTATATCTGTTGCCACTATTACCTAAATTCAAACCATAATTATTATTATTATTATTATTATTATTATTATTATTATTATTATTATTATTATTATTATTATTATTATTATTATTATTATTATTTTGCTATTATTATTAATAATTGCCTTGCGGATGTCTTGAGGAGGGGACAGAAAAGCCTTTTTCTGATCGGACGAAGAGAGAAGGGAATGCAAAGGAATAATCCAGTCTGACGCCGTACCGCCAAACCGGTACGATGCAGTAAGTTTATCGACAAGCAATTCAATTTCTGCCACTCCCTGTTTAAATAAATAAATGTAAAAAAACTAAAATTAATTAATTAATTCTTTAATGATTAAATAAAATGAATGAATAAAAAAATTAAAAATAAAGAAATAAAGAAAATAAATAAAACAGATAAATAAATATCATTAATTTATTTATAATCAAATTAAGAAAAATTAAGGTCAAAATTTTAGGAGAAAACGGAATAATTACAGGAAGAAAAACGAGAATTGCGCCAGCTGGATAGTGTTCGTCGATGTAGCACACCAAGTCTTCTAGAAGGTCAAAGTCAATTATATCCTCATTCACCCGTTTCTACATAACATTACATTACATGTGAGGGTATTTTAATTTTGGATTGAAATATAAAGATAGAAACAAGTTTTTACTAGATTTTGGCGGGTTTTGTCACTGTAGGAATCATAGGAACCGTGTACATAATTAGGGTTCGTATAATCTTCATAAAGAATCGATTCGTCTCCCCAAGAAGATAACACCAAATTCTTCTTCCCTCTCCTGTTATCCACAGATCCTCTCTGTCCCTATCAAAAAATAATAATTTAAAAATTAAAATGTACAGTAATGAATTTTTTAAAAAGGAAAAAATGAACCTGACCTTTTGGTGATTGGAAGAGAGAGAGGATCCGGCGGAGAGAGAATCGGAGGAGAGAGAGTAATTGATTTCTTCGTAAATATCTTCAAGAAAATTTACTGAAACTGGATGGGTTCTTCCTTCTGCTGTAATTACAGGGCACTTTCCGAAATATTTTGAAAATAAACTTGCGTCCACTGTTGCTGACCTGTAAATATAATTATTAAATTATAAAAATATTAATATCAGATAATTTATTATATATAATGAGAGAGAGAGAGTGGTATAATATAGTATATAGTACATGAGAATGACTTTTAGCTTTCGGCCTGAATGAGTTGTTTGCTTCTCAATGAGATTCTTAAGTACAATTAGAAGAAAATCGCCCTGCAAAGATAAAAGGATAAATGACAGGTCAACAATAGGTAAAAGAAATTAGGAAAAGAATATGAAGATAAAAATAAAATAATAATAATAAGGAAAAGAAATTACCAAAAGAGAGCGCTCGTGCACTTCATCCACTACCACATGTGTGATGCCTTCAAAATTCTTATTTGTCTATATGAAAAAAAGATAACATCAAATCAAAATATATTAATTTGAGTAAAATAAAAATAAGAAAAAAATATTTAAGAAACTTGCAGATAATTTTCTAAGGAGGATTCCTGTCGTACAGAAAAGAAGCTTCGTATTCTCATTCCTACAATAATAAATACCCAAAAAATATATAAAAGTATAAAAAGCATATACATCAAATATAATAATAATATTATTATATTATTTATATATTATAAAAGAGATGAAAGGGACACCTGGCGCTGTCAAGGCGAACTTGGTAGCCAACCAAAGAATCGTCAGAACCAGGTGAAGATTCACATCTCTCATCTGAGACTCTTTCTGCTACTGAAATTGCCTGACAAAATAAAAAAAATTAAAATTAAAAAAAATAATAAATAGCATCGAAATAAATTTTATAATATTTTAAAAGTAATTAAATACATACTGCGATTCTCCTAGGTTGTGTGCAAATTATGCTGCATGATCCACCGAGACCGGATTCAATCATGTCGTCCAAAATGAATTGTGGGGCCTAAAATTATACATAAATATAAATAAATATATGAAAAATAATGGCAGTATTTATTGGTAATATAAATATTTTATTTAATTGTTTAATTATACCTGAGTTGTTTTACCGCAACCAGTTTCGCCACATACAACAATCACATTATTATCTTTTAGTAAGTCTAAAAATTGATTTTTTAATTTAGCTATTGGCAAAGCTGCTCTTGTCTCCAACATTTTCTACAATTAAAAATAATAATAAAAAGTATAATAAGATGACCATAGTGAAAATCTTTGATATGTATTATTGACTAATTGAATTGAATTTACCTTGTATTTTGGCAGATTCATCTTATTTGTAAGTTCTTTTTTCAAATATAGACTTTCAGCTTTCTGACGAGCAGTAAGCCCTAAAAAATCAAAAAATATTCCCATCAAAAATTCAAAAATTCAAATAAAACCCTAAACTTAACTATATTACAATACAGAAAGATTTCATAACTAACCTGCATTTTCTGATGAAATAACCTTAATATTTACAGGAGATATATTATCTCCTAAATTCTTTTCTTCTATCTTTTTCTCACTAACAGATTCAGCTATAATTGATTCACGTTTGTTCAACAACATTTCCACAAATTCGTCTCTTCTCTTCTCTTGATTCTCCAAAATTTTACTCGACATTTCATCTACATATTTATTCACCAAAAACAAAAAAATATAAAAAAATTCTTCAAAACCAAATAATATCTTTATTTAAAATAATAATAATAAATTACCGTTTTGCCATTTGGAAATAAGAGAGGAAAAAGGCTCCACAAGTATTTCACAAAGTGGAAGTCCAGCGAAAAGCTGATGAACCGCAAAAGCCGCAACTTTATTTTGCGCTTCCTATTTCAAATTTCAAATTTCAAAATTCAAATTTTCAATTTTCACATTACTATATTTCAAATTACTCTATTATATATTAATCTATTACTGCATTTCATATTACTCTATTACTCTGCTAGTCTATTATTCGAACAAATTTTTAAATTTTAAATTTTTTAATTTTTTAATTTTCAAAATTTCAAATTTTTAAGAGAGAGACCTCAACAGATCTAGAAGATTCATCTGAATCCGGTAACTGAAAAGCTGTCAAACCGCCAGCTTTTCGGCTTTTTCCTCTGCCAGTTGTTTTACGTAAAATATTTACTGAATATATAAATTTACTGTCCTTATCAGAAACTTTTGTGTATTTTGGCGGGTCCCATCCTAGTCTCTGACAGAATTTCTGAAGCACAACTTTCGGCAATTTACCATTCTCTCCCTGAAATTAACCAAAATTACAGAAAATCCATATCACGCAAAAAATGTAACAAAAATTCAAATGCAAATCCATTATTTATCATTCAAAAAATGTAACAAAAATCATAAAATGTAATGCAAATTCAATTTCTTTTTATCTTAATGAAAATTCAAATACAAACCCATTATTTACCACGCATAAAATAAGAAATAAAATAACACCAAAATTACCTTCTTCCAAATATCCTCAATACTCCCCAACATGTGGGCATATCCGTCATTTTTCAGCTTCTCTAGATTCTCTCTTTGCTTCAACATTTCAGGGGTATCTACGCAAGATTCCTCCTCAAATAACATGTCGCCAAGCTCTATTATTTCCTCTTCCTCTGTTTCATTCTCACTTTTTTCATTCACAGGCTCTTTATTCGTCTCCAGCTCAAAAGGCAAATCTTCAGTACTTTCTATCTGTTCTTTATTTGTGTTTATGTTTTCTTCTCCCAAATCAAGCGACAAATCCTCGTCAGAAATGCCTGTAGTACAAAAATGCACATAAATAATTTATTTTAATCAACATTTTTTTAATTTTTGGAAAAAGAAAAGGAGTGGGAGAGAATTTAGAGGTTAGTTAGGTATGTTATACCTAAAGAAGATAACTCTTGCCTGAGTTTGGCGATGATTTTACCGAAATGCCCCTGACTATTTTTGTCCTTTTTTCGCTTCGCTTCTAGAGCCCCCAATCTAGCGACTCTATATTCTTCAATTATTGTATCAGTGTCACGAGTTTTATTTTCTTCATTACTCAAAGCAATTAAATTCCGCTCCTGAATAAATAAATAAAATTAGATAATTAAAGTAAAATAATCTAATTCATAATTAACTACCTCTTCTTCTTCTTCTCTTTCCATGTATTGAAGGATCCAAGCGGCTTGAGAAGATTTTCCCACATCTAAAGAAATCTCTTCCTTTTTATTTTTCCCTTTATTTTTAATTGAAAATCCGTCAATCTCCTCTTTTATAACTTCAATTTGGCGCTGATCTGGCGCCCAATCTTCCCGAGCGGCTGATAAAACTTTGACCGAAACATCTTGCCCTGAAAAGAACTTGTAATCATGAAAAGTTCAGGGACTAAATTGAAAAAATAAAAGAAAAATGAAATACCTTCAAAGGATGTTGAGGTTCCGTCAGTAGAGAATTTGAGAGGAAGTTCGTTTCCAGGTAGATTGAAGCATAACCAATCCAAAGCAGTCTCAAATGTCGCATTTGCCTATAATTATCACAAGAATTAGTCCAAAAGTAACTTAATTACTAAAACTAAATAATATTACGATCGAAAAACTGTATAATTAGAAAAAAAATGTTTAAAAAAAACTTAATTACTAAAGATAAATAATATTATGATAAAAAAAATTGTATAATTACAAAACAAATTGTGTAAAAATAACTTAGTTAGTAAATATTATGATCGAAAAATTTAGTAAAAAAAATGATCGAAAAATTGTATAATAACAAAAAAAAATGTTTAAAAACAACTCAATTACTAAAAATAATTAATATTACGATCAAGTGAATGAAAGCTGGAACAGTGAGCATAAGTTTTACAGTAAGATTAAAATGTAAATTGAATTACAGTGAGTGTAGATAGAGCTCCTTCGATCTGATCAGGCGTGAAACCCTCCAGCGATAGTTTATCATACACGTTCCTCAGCCTCTTCGCCTTCTGCCCTCTCGACTCTCCTCCCTCTCCTCCTCCTCCTCCCTCGCCTACTCCTCCAGCCTCATTCTTAACATCCGACGCAGTCGCCGGCGGGGGTCGGGACGGGGAGGGGCGGTCGGTGTTGAGGAGGAGGCGGCGGAGGCGGCGCTCGTTCTCGGCGGAGATCTGCAGCTTCGGCGCGGGTTTTTGATCGGAGGAAGTAGAACTGGATTTGGATTTGGATTTGGAAGGGTTTTGTTGGTGCTGTGGTTTCTTTTTGGGCGCCATTGATGATGGATGCAATGCAGTGCTTTGCTTTGCTCAAACTCAAAACTAGTGCAGTGCTAGTGCTACGTCGCGCGAAGAAGAAGAAGAGGTTTGGTGCATATTTATTTAAATGGGCCGTGGGTCTGGTAAATTTGTCTAAATGGAATTGGGCTGATATGTTTAATTACATGTTCATGGGCTATAATTGTATAAATTTTACTTAATGGGCCTTTGTTGATACATTTTTAGATTTTTACAGTCTGGTATATATTTTATTTATTAATTATTTAGTCATTTATTTATTTATTAATTTGTACAGTTTAAATTTAAATTTAAATTTAAATGTTCGATATGATGCTAAATTTAAATTTATCTCGTTCGAAGCAAAACAATAGATTTAGATTAAGTGTAAAAATAAGCAAGTAATAGGAGTAAAATGGCAAACATGCTTCTAGTAGAATGATAAAGTATCATCTCACAAACTCAAAAGTTGTAGGTTCGAAACTTGATGAACTCGGTTTTCTTAAAAAAAAAAAAAAAAAAAGTAAAATTAGGAGCATAATACACAAAAAAAGGTACTTCCATTTCATTTATTATCCTTGTTTCTGCATTCATTTTCAAAACCAAACAGGAATTCACAAACCATTCTTAAAACCAACTCAAAAGCAATCTCATCTTATAAACTACTTCAAAACCAACTCAAAAGCAATCAGTTTTAATTTTTTTATTGTAACTCCGTGAAATGAACTTATTGTTAAAAATGGGGGGCCTATGGATTTTTAAGTGAAGAAACACAAGGGGGTGAGTTGGCATAGAAAATAAGACCAAATGAACCAATTGTATTTTTGCACCATTTTGACTTACATCCACTATATATAAATGAAATATCATCCCATAGTTTAAAGCTTTAGATCTTAGTGATAAATAGTTCATATGTTTCCGACATAATAGGATCTTTGCATTTGCTATGGATCTTCATGATTGATTCTCAGTGGTCGATCACTTCTCATCCAGTTCTTCAATTGAGACAATTTTTTTGTTTAATGTATCCATGCACATTGTGAGTTGTTGGCCAAGATTGATTTAAATTAATTATTCAAATTTGACTACAATAAAAAAAAAATTAAGTTAAATTGTGTTGATATTATAAGAGAAGATCAATACTAACTTAAATTATATTAATAGCAAACCATAGGTGTTATTTTTTCCCCTTTTTACTATTTAATTTTATGCATATGTTCTAGATCCATTCACTCAGAAAATGTATGCATATATTTTACTTCTATAGAGTATGGATATAGATATGTTCATTATTTTTGTCTACCATGTTACTGTATTAAAATACTAATGAGGAGGAATTTATCTGGTGTTTTGTGCAAAATTCCATACATCATGTGGGGTTCTCAATACCAACCAAGTGTTCATAGTTAGTTTAATGATTGCACACAATTTGGAACCTCTCCATTTCTCCTTTCACGCTCTACCTTATGTTAGTTAAATAAATAAATAAATAAATAAATAAATAAAAGTAAACATTTCATTAAACTAGAATTTCCAAACAAAAACAATGTAAAAAGAGAGAGAAATATTATAAACCAAATATTTGACCAATACTATTTTTTATGTTTAATATTATGTTTGGACAGAATTGAGACATATGTTCTAAAACTGGAGATTGATTGAACAAATTGAGTCTACGACCAGAACTCTTATTTGTCTCTCCTTTTTTGTGACCATTTCAATATGTCTCTTGGTATGGGCACTAAAATTTAGTTGTATTCAACATTTATTTTGACAATTTTTACATTGGAAACCAGGCAACTGTATTATAAGCCCATGATCTTATACTTCTTTTGTGCACTTAAGATCTTTCAAATTCACACTTCACAAAGTCAACAACCCCATCTTCAGTCGACCCATTTTATTCAAGAATTTCAATCCTCTCCATTTACAAATCCATAAATACCATATTTACAGATTCAAAACATTCTCCATTTCTCTAGAAACATAGAAAAAATAGTGATTATTCCAGATTATTCCTGTTTGACTTCTTAACGTCATATGAGAATTCCACGAAGAATTTTCAGAACGGTAAAATAAGAATAACTGCAAACGACTATTTAAATACGAAACGATCTATTTCTTTTCTTCGTCCCGTCATTGTAACAGACCTCCTTCTTCCTCTTTCTTCTTCTCACCATGACTCTTCATTCTTCAAATTCCAACAATCCTCACCCCAACTTCAAATCAAATTCATATTACGTACTCCCAATGCTTGGCTTAGCATTCCTCAGCATTTTATTCCTCTTTTCCTCTCTAGATTTCTCCTCCTTCTCCTCTCCAGTTCCCTCTTCTCCCTCTCCAGTCACAACCACCACCAAAACCGACCAACTCGCTCCCTCTCCAGTCATCACAACTGCCGTTGATTCAATCGGATCCAGACCGAAAGAAACCTTCTCAGATCTAATCTCAACCTTTGATCGATGGGACCATCAAATAGGTTGTGAGAGATTCCAACAGAAATTCAAGGGATGGAAAGTCAATTCTTCAGCCGTGCAAGAAATCGACCGGTACGGGTGCTCAGCTTTAAAGATGAATCATGCGAGTGTGTATGTGAAAATTGCATCATGGGTACCGGATATTTTGGACGGGCTGTACCAGTGCCGATGCGGACTGAGCTGTCTTTGGACCCGAAACCAAGCTCTTGCCGATAAAGCTGACGTGTGGCTTTGGGTCACTTTTCATCTTGAAAACGTAACTTCTCTTTGTGCTTCATTTATTTTTACGCGCAGTCTCTTTTTTTCCTGTTGAATTTCTTGGGCTGACTCGACTCTTCTTACGTGAGGAATTTTCCAAGTTTGAACAGAGTAACGGGTTGGTTCGTTTCTAAGGCCGAATATGAAATATGTGGATCTCTTTCGTACCAGACAACGCAAATATAGTCTGTACCGGATCAAAAGATTGGTTCTAACTACTAGCACTCAATTATATAGTCCGGAACAATATAATTTTCATTTCAACAACAAAAAAGACTATATATAAATATATATTTCATACATAAAACCAAAAAAAATGAATAGGCCCTGCCTAGAATAAGGGCCGACAAGTTCTGGGCCTTGGAACCTAAAACTCAAGAAGGCCTAATTTAATATTTTTTTCCTATATGCATAGAGAATTATGTGGTCAGGTCCATCAGAAGAAAATATAAAGCCAGCCCAATGAAGTAGAGAGAGCACTGTTGAATGTCATGGACTCTGCAGTCTGCACAAGCTCTCAATTCGTTTGAGCTTGTTGAATGTTTTAAAGTGTTTTATATGAGCTTGTTGAATGTTTTGAAATGTTTTTTTTTCTATAGAGAACTGAAGGGGGTCCACTTCATGCGTTTTTCCAAATCGAGGCGCCTAGGTGGCGATCGGGACACGAGGATATTTTCATCAGCTACCACGCCAGCAGTGAAGTTCAAGCCACTTATGCAGGAAAATTCTTCAGAATCCATCGCAGTTACAATGTACCGAACAATAAACGCGACGTAAGAAACACATTATTGATAAGTTAAATCAGTAGTACTTCTATAAAGTGGATTAAAATTTTTTGAAGTTGACAATGATGAGGATTGAGGAATAAATATTTTTTTCTCTTGGCCAAATTAGTGGCGGACCTTGAAGGTAATTCTTTGGGGGGGCCAATTTTTTGTTCTCTACATAATAATACTATACGAAATTTTGGGGGGCCAATTACACAAAAATACATATATTTCGGAATTTTTTTGCTAAATTATTACTGATATATACTACTTTTTTAAAATCTTTGGAGGGCCCATGACCTCCTCTGATCTCTATAAAGCTCCGCCACTCGCCAAAATACTCATCTTCTTTAAAAATTTAATTTTAATATGTACAAAAACACTTATGTTTTTGAATATATAAGAAAACTTTAAAATAATCGAAACATTGTTTTTGTTAAATTTCAGGATGTACTTGTATACTGGTCTTCATCTAACTGTCTCCAGCACCGAGACGAAACGGCACAAAAGTTCCTCTCACTAGTCTCGCATCATTCATTTGGTAAATGTTTGAACAACGTAGGAGGTCTAGACCTCGCTCTGTCAATGTACCCAGATTGCCAGATGGAGGAAAACCCGATCCCTCACTGGTGGGACCACTTACACTGCGCAATGTCACACTATAAATTCGTACTGGCTATAGAAAACACGTTCACTGAAAGTTACGTGACGGAAAAGTTGTTCTACGCTTTGGACGTTGGGTCCGTGCCGATATATTTTGGTGCGCCCAACGTTTGGGATTTGGTGCCGCCTAATTCAATTATTGACGCGTCAAAATTCGGCTCGATTGAAGAATTGGTGGATTATGTGAAGGCAGTTGGAGAGGATCCGGTTGCTTACGCGGAGTTTCACGCGTGGAGACGGTGCGGAGTTTTGGGGAATTACGGAAAGGTTAGAGATGCGAGTCTTGACACGTTGCCATGTCGTCTTTGCGAGGAGGCGAGTGTTAGAGGAGGGAGAAAAGCACCACTTAGAAATCCTTGATTTTTTTGGGTTTTTAATTTAGAAGTGATGTTGTTCATAGACTAGTGTTGTGAACTAGTTTAATTGTTGAATTTCCTTATGGTTAACTCATGTTTATTTAGACTGCTTATTTAACACATGTTGCAAAACAATTCCACCTCTTTGACTTAACAGTAATAAGTTATTTGACTATAATCATAAGTTAAAATAGAAGGCTAAAAGGCTCAATAGTGATAAGAAAAAGTAGCAGGCTAAAAGACATTTGTTCATTTTATTTTACTTTTTTGAAATTTGTTCATTTTATAACGTTACAAGAACTGTTAATCATATTATTATTTTTTTTGAGTAAATTGGAGAGGGCTTGAAAATATCCCCCATCCAAGTGTCTTTTTATAAATTTCAGAGTTTTACAAGTAATTCTATAAAATTTACAAAAAGAAAAGAAAAGAAAAATGAAAAAAAAAACGGGCTAAAAATAGAAACCAAACAGCCCAGCCCATAAATCCAATTCTAAATCATCCAAAAGCCCAAAAGAATAATACAAAAAAGAAAGAAAAGGGGCACTCAAAATCATTAACATTCATTTTTGAGTTCCTCAAGTTGTCCTAAAAAAAAAACATTCATTTTTCAGTTGTCCTATCTCAATCACAAAGTCAATAACCCAATTTCCAGTTGTCCCAATCTCATTTAAAAATTCCCAACCTCTCCATTTTCAAACCTCAAAGACATACATTTACTTCTCAAAGTATTATCCTCTTTTGTTTAAAATGAAGAGGAAATTAGGTCATGACTCCAACGTTTAATTCTTCTAATATGTCCGAAGTATAATAATTTCTTAATTATTTATGTCTGTATTAATTTTTGAGACGTAGACTTTATAAAAATGTTATTTTTGTTTGTCATGTTTTATTTATTTCATCAAAAACTTAATTCTATTATCAAAAATAATTTGTAACTAAACTGGACTTTAATTAACTGACACTTAAGTTCTCCGTAAATTTTCAAAAAAAAAAATTGAAGAGGAAATTATGAACCATACAAATAATTTTTCAAACCAGCTTATAATATTAACTAATAACTGGACCTTATAAATACGAAACGGTCGTTTTCTTCTCTTCGTCCCGCCATTGTCAGACCTCTTCTTCTTCTTCTTCTTCTTCAAATACTAACAATTTTCTCTCCAATTTCAAATACTAACAATTTTCTTCTTCTCGCCATGTCTCCTACCTCAAATTCTGACAATTTTCTCTCTAATTTCAAATGCAATTCGTATTACACACTCCCAATCCTTGGCTTCACACTCTTTGGCATTTTAATCCTCTTTTCTTCTCTCGATTTCTCCTCATTCTCCTCCTCTCCAAACCTCCCTTCCTCTTCAGTTGTGAACAAAACCGATCAACTCCCTCCCTCTCCAGTCATCACCACGGCCGTCGATTCAATCGGATCCAGACCCAAAGAAACCTTCACAGATCTAATCTCAACCTTCGATCGGTGGGACAATGAAATTGGATGCAGCAAATTCCAACAGAAATTCAAGGATTGGAAGGTCAATCCATCGGCCGTGCAAGAAATTGACCGGTATGAGTGCTCAAAACTGAGGATGAATCATGCGAGTGTACATGTGAAAATGGCGTCTTGGGTACCGGATATTTTAGACGGGTTGTACCAGTGCCGGTGCGGGTTGACCTGTCTTTGGACCCGGAACGAAGCTCTTGCTGATAAAGCAGACTTGTGGCTTTGGGTCACTTTTCATCTTGCAAACGTATTTACTTTTGTTCTATTTTTTGTATATATCTACTTTTTTGGTCTTCCTACTAAATATGTGCATCTCTTTGATACCAGTCAAATATTATGTACCAGACCAAACAGCCTGGTTGGTACCGAAAATCTATCATACAGTTATGAACTATATAATTCTACATTTTAATATGAAAAAATAAAGAAATATACATGCCCAACATAAATTTGAGTTTTCATGTTTTCGATTTTTCTTCCTTTTTTCATATAATTTTTTTGAACTGTTTTGTTTTTCTGCAGAGAACTGAAGGGGGGCCACTTCATGCCTATTTCCAAATTGAGCCGGGAAGGTGGCGGTCAGGACACGAGGATATTCACATTAGCTACCACGCAAGCAGTGAAGTTCAAGCGACTTATGCTGGGAAATTCTTCAGAATCCATCGCAGTTACTATGTGCCAAACAATAAACGCGAGGTAAGCATGCTCAAATACATTGCTGACAAGTCAATACATAATTCAAACTGTGATAAAAATTTCTTTTTTGAGGATTTTTTTCGAAACCCTATCTTTTCAGAATATTTAAAAAAAAAATTCTATCAAGCTCTTTCAAAAGTGGATTGAATCGGCTATCTACAAGAAATCTTAAATGTTCTCTGTTTTAAACTTTTAGGATGTACTAGTCTACTGGTCCTCATCTGTATGCCACAAATCCCGAAACGAAATCGCGGCTAAATTCCTCTCACTAGTCTCACATCATTCAATGGGCAAATGTTTGAACAACGTAGGAGGCTCAGACGTCGGTCTGTCAATGTACCCAGACTGCCAAATGGAGGAAAACCCGATAATCCACTGGTGGGACCACTTGCACTGTGTCATGTCCCACTATAAATTCGTACTAGCAATTGAAAACACGTTCACTGAAAGTTACGTGACGGAAAAGTTGTTCTATGCGTTGGATGTTGGGTCCGTGCCAATATATTTCGGTGCACCCAATGTATGGGACTTGGTGCCGCCTAATTCGATTATTGATGGGTCTAAATTCGAGTCCATTGAAGAGTTGGCGGATTATGTGAAGGCAGTCGGACAGGATCCGGTTGCTTACGCAGAGTTTCATGCATGGAGACGATGTGGCGTTTTGGGGAATTATGGAAAGGTCAGAGATGCGAGCCTTGACACTTTGCCATGTCGACTTTGCGAGGAGGCGAGTGTTAGAGGAGGGAGAAAAGCACCACTTAGAACTCCTTAATTTTTTTGGTTTTTTTAGATGGAGGAGGGTATTTTATTTGGAAATGATGTTCACAGAGTGGAGTTGTGTGAACTCAGTTTAATTACTGAATTTGTTTTCGATGTACAAAGTTTAGAATTATGTTCTGGGTTTTGGGATTTGGTTTCTGGGTATTTTATTTTCTTTATTTTATCTAATTTCAAGATTGCAAATCAATTAAGCATTTCAGAATAGCTTATAAGTTATATCTAATCAAATAATGTAATTTACCATAATTAAAAAAATATCTTTTTGTGTAATTAATCTATCTTGCTAAGCTACAAATTCCACAATAAAACAAAATACATAACTCTTAAATGACATTTCTAAAAATAATAATTATACTGAATTTTGAAAAGTTTTAAATTTACAAATAATCAACAAGAATTAAGAATGTTAATTAGCTTGATAATATGAACAAATTTCTAGGGAATATTGAAATCGTTTTCATAATCAATCATGAAAATAGAAGTACAAAAGAAAATTAATATGAAAATATATGAAAAATAATATTTCTTATATTTTAACTTTTGAAGTTGACTATAAGTTCATTTTCTGAGTTCTTATTAACTTCTTATAATTACTGTAATATAAATCATAATTAGGAGAATTATCTAGTTCTGAATCAAACTAATTCTGCACGAGTTATGGAAGAGTTGAATCGTGTATCAATTCAGAAAATATATTTTGATTAAATATCAATTGAAAAAACTGATAGGCAATTTGCAGATTATATATGATATTCTAATGTTATCAGAAAGCTACGTAAACAGAAGAAAATAAATCCTTTGAGAAAAGTTGCACCAGTAGTGGTCAAGTCAGCAACAACTGCCATATTCTATTTCCCCCCTCTAATTTCTTTCCTTTGTTAATGTGCAAGAAAAGACGAAAAAAGAACAATTGAACAAAAAGGAAAAAACAGGCAAAAGAAAGGATGTCTTCAGAACAATTAAAAGGGAAATTGGAAATTTCACACAAGCAACTTCTTGTTAATCAATACATTAATAAGTCTTTGGATAATGATGGTAAACCTAATTTTGATAAAATCAAAGTCCTATAGGGCTATAGTTACCTCTAAATGCACACATCTTGACATTAAAAAAATTCACACAAGCAACTGACATATGCATATATGTACTTTCATTCTTTAATCATGAACTTCATTCATACAAAAAAATGTCTCGAAAAGACCTTCCTTCATTCCAAACCTTCATCTCAAACTCAAATGCAAAACTTTCATCAAACTTCACCTACATCTTCTGCTTTGTGCTAACCATCGGTCTCATCATAGCCATCTTTGTTTTTCCGTCTCTCGACTTTTCCTCTCTCTCACCTCCTGTAAGTAATAGCGACACGCAGAAAACCACAAACATCAAAACCGCACTCGATTCAATCGGAACAAGACCCAAAGATTCATTTTCTGATCTCACATCTGCATTCAAGAAATGGGATTGGGAAATCGGTTGTGGAACTTTTAAAGAAAAATTTAAAGGATGGAAAGTGAACGAGTCGGCAGTACAGGAAACGGACGGTGGAGATTGCTCGGCAACAAAAATGGATTATGTTAGTGTATGGGTCAAGGCGCATTCTTGGATCCCAGATGTTTTGGATGGCTTGTATGATTGTAAGTGCGGTGTTAGGTGTCTGTGGACCCAGAACGAGGTTCTGGCTGATCAGGCTGATGTTTGGTTCTACCAATCCAGTGCACCTCCGGAAACTGTAAGACCTGATTTCAGTATTCACATGCAATATTTGTGACCGTAGGATGTATAATATTTTTCGTGTATAATTATATTAAGACAGAGAGACAAAATCAAATGTTAAAATGTAAAATATGTTTTCAGAAAACCCTAAGGAGAAAATATAGGTCTTTTAAAATTCTACGAATACAGTTTTATGATCGAACACTAGATTATCATTTAATTAATATTTTTTTTAGAGACGGCAAGGGGAACCACTTCGTGCATTTATTGATTTGGAAGCGTTTAGAACACCATCTGGAAATGAGGATATTTTTGTAAGCTTTCATTCAAGCAGTGATGTACAAGCGACTTATGCAGGAAGTACTTTCAGAATTCATCGTAGTTATCATGTCGCACCCAAAAAAAGAGATGTAAGTTTCAAATTTCATTTATTTTAAATTATATTTAGACGAAAAATCAACATTTTTTATATTATTATTGTTGTAGGATGTGCTGGTTTACTGGTCTTCCTCAAGGTGTTTTCAGTTTCGGGACGAAATCGCGAGATCTTTCCTCTCTCTAGTGCCGCATCATTCTTTTGGGCGTTGTGTGAATAACGTCGGTGGGACTGACGTGGCACTGGATTTCTATCCAGAATGCCAGATGGCAGATATCCCAACACCCATTTGGTGGGCCCATCTTCAATGTGCTATGTCACACTATAAATTCGTACTCGCCATTGAAAACACATGGACCGAGAGTTACGTCACTGAAAAGTTATTCTATGCTTTAGATGCAGGTTTGTAGAGAAGAAATAAAACTTATTTGAGAAGAAATATAACTTATTTATTTTTATTCAGTTGAAAAATATTTTTCTCTCAAATATCACAATTATACCATCTTTTATATAATCACATGATATTTATTTATGTTCGCATCAGGTTCTGTGCCGATATATTTCGGTGCGCCAAATGTGTGGGATTTTGTACCGCCAAACTCGATTATAGACGCATCAAAGTTTAATAATAATATAACTGAGTTAGCTGCTTATGTGAAGGCGGTCGCAGAAGATCCAGTTGCTTATGCAGAGTTTCACGCATGGAGACGATGCGGGATTTTGGGGAATTATGCAAAGGTCAGAAAGGCGAGTCTCGATACGTTGCCATGTAGAATGTGTGAGTTTGCGAGTCGAAAAGGAGGAAGGAATGCTACCTCTTAATAACCTTTTTTTATAAATTGCCTCTTAATTAACTTTGTATTTGCATTGATATCCTTAAAAAAATATATATAATGATTTATGTGTGATGCTTTTTTACTTTTTTGAGTTTTTAAATTTTTAGTTACCACCGTATTCAAAATGTCTTGTTCTAATCTACAGAATTATTGTCGATATGTTTAATTATATTTAGGCCTAATGTCTCTTGAGATGCACTATGTTGTAATATTTAAAATTTAATTTTTCGTGCAATTATAAATTTTAATGTAATATTATACTGCTATGTAAAAAGAATGATATGGTAAATAAACTTTAATTGGGCTGGGCTGCTTTGCTTAGATTAGTCGGCCCATTGTTAACTTCTTAAATCGAATTTCAATAAATAAATAAATAAAATTATGCGTTGACTTTCTCCATAAATTCTCCATCACGTTTTGCACTAAAATTAAGAAAAACAAATTAAAATAGATGAAGACTTTGTCTTTTGCGATTTGTCAAGTTTGAATGTTTCCTTCAATACATTTTTTACACACACTCACTAGTGGTATGATACTAACCTATTTTATTTTTTGAAGCTTGACACTAACCTATTTTAATTTGAATACATTTTTCAATACCACTAGGCTACTTTAATTTCAATACATTTTTCAATATAATACCACTAGGCTATTTTAATTTCAATACATTTTTCGATACATTATTATCAAATAATTTCATAATAATTTAAGGAACTCTCGCCATGTTTAAAAATACAGTTTTCCACATGTAAAGAGCTGTCTTCCTTCCAATCATTATCAAATAATTTCAGATTAATTTAAGGAAGTCTCGCCATGTTCTTAAATACACTTTTCCCAAATACAAAGAGCAATTTCATGTGCTTTGAACTGGAATATAGTACAGCTGACATTTTCTATTAATTAATGAATTTGTTCTTTACGGACAACAAGTAACTTTATACTTCGTTTCGTATCAATCCAGAAGTCTGAAAAAAAAAAAATTGATAGCTCAACAGCCCAAGCGGAACTAAAAAATTTAATAACTTCGAAGCAAAACGTATTTCGCACTTAAACAGATTAATAGGTGATTAAATTAATTCCAAACCATTGAATCCAGAAAAAACAATTGAATTTTGAAAGTCTCAGTAAACTATAACCGTAAAAAAAAAGGGCACTGTTTCCAAAATGAAGACTAAAACATTGAATTATATATCTTCTACTAAGTACTAAGTCACTATCGAACTTACGTAAACAAAGAAGTATCATTGACGTAGACTCACCAACCATCTCTTCTCCTAAATCTCTTCACAAAATATTCTCACAGGTCTACAACCAAACCAACCATGGCCAATTCAAACTCAAATTCAAATTCCATTTTCTCATCAAATCACATCTACTACTTAGCGCCGCTTCTCGCGACGGCGATAGCCCTCACTCTCTTCCTCCCTTCATTTCTCGGCTCATCCAACTCCGTCTCTCCAATCGCCGAATCTAAAAACGACACGAGAATCAACAAATCAATCGTGATAAACATCACAACAGCAGTAGATTCAATCGGAACCCGACAGAAAGAAAACTTCTCTGACCTAAAACCAGTCTTCCAAAAATGGGACTCAGAAATCGGTTGCATCAAGTTCAAGAATAAATTCGCAGGATGGACGGTGAATGACTCGGCAGTGCAAAAAATGGACGGTGGAGATTGCTCGGAATACAAGTTGGATCATGTCAGTGTGTGGGCCAGAGCCGTTTCTTGGATTCCAGAAGTATTGGATGGATTGTACGAGTGTAATTGCGGGCTAACTTGTCTTTGGTCGCGTAATGAAGCTCTGGCAGATAATGCTGACGTGGAGTTTTATCAGGCTCTTCCTCCTCCTGAAACTGTAAGGCCATAAAGTTATTTTGTGAAAATCTAGTTACAGAACTTGAAATTTCTTTTTCTATTTTTTCTTTTAGAGAAAACAAGGGGAGCCGCTAAGGGCGTCTATAGACTTGGAGTTTGGAAGAAAACCTACTGGACGTGAGGATATTTTTGTCAGCTATCATTCTAGCAGTGATGTTCAAGCGACTTACGCAGGAAAAACCTTCCGCATTGTGCACAGTTATCGCGTCACAGACAAGAAAAGAGACGTACGTATATTACCATGTCAAATTTCCAGTTAATACTTAGAATATGATTGTAACCTCATTTTTAATATTCAACAGGATGTGCTGGTCTACTGGTCTTCGTCTCGCTGCATACCGAGCCGAGATGCCACCGCGAAATCCTTCCTCTCACTCGTTTCACACCACTCATTCGGAAACTGTCTGAATAACGTGGGAGGCTCTGATACTGCTTTGTCAATGTATCCAGACTGTCAGATGGAGGACAACCCGATCCCACACTGGTGGGATCACTTGCATTGCGCCATGTCACACTACAAATTCGTATTGGCAATAGAAAACACATGGACAGAAAGTTATGTAACAGAGAAACTCTTCTACGCGTTGGATGTCGGGTCTGTGCCGATATATTTCGGTGCACCGAACGTGTGGGATTTTGTGCCGCCTAATTCGATTATTGACGCGAGTAAGTTTAAGAATGTGGAGGAATTGGCGGAGTTTGTGAAGAAGGTTGGAGAGGATCCGGTTGCTTATGCGGAGTTTCACGCGTGGAGACGATGCGGCGTTTTGGGGAATTATGGAAAGGTGCGAAAAGCGAGTCTTGATACGTTGCCGTGTAGAATGTGTGAGTTTGCGAGTCGGAAAGGCGGGAGGAATTATGATTCTAGTTTGATGCAATGAGTTTTGATTAATTGTAGGGAAATTGGGGAAAAGGAGGTTTTATTTTGCATTATTTTGTTTCTTTTGGATTTAATTTTTAGTGTTTGTTAAATCAGATTGTAGATGCTAGTTATCTGATTCATATACATTCTTCTAGTTATTAAATACAAATTTGCAAGATAAAAATTCATGATAAATTATTTTTGTATTCCAAACAATTTCCCCATTTCTACTCATAAAACGTTTCCTTACAGTACAAAAGTAGCAAATCAGAACAAAAAAAAAATAAGAAAAATCAAATGGAAACAGAAGCAGAAGCAGAAAAACTTTTTCACATATCCAGTAATAAAACAAGCAAAAACTTCCATCTAATTATACAACCAAATCCTAACAATTCATCACCAAAAAAACCAAAAAAAGATAAATTGAAAAAAAAAAAAGACGCCTCAAAATTTATTCACATACATGTACAAGACGGGTTGAAATCATCAGGCGCCACCTGTGCAATCCAGCCCGCCAAACTCTTCTTAACCTCCGTGTGATTCACAAACGCCAGCTCATACATGCTACACAGATTCACAACTAGGGTTTCGTCGATCGCCACTGTCGGGATCCTCTCCAGTCCTTTTACAGTGCGTGCGTCAGACAGATCTCTTGAGTACATCAAACACACCGCCTTGTTGTTCACCGCCGCCACATCAGCATCGTCTCTTTCGATGCATGTTTCGTATTCTCTCACTGCTGATGTGTACTCTTTTGATATTATGAAACCTAATATTATGTTTCTTGTTATCAGATTCTCTGTTATTTGATCATGAAAAAAGGATCAAATTAACTGATTATAAACTTTCAATCTCAAAATTGAGAGAAATAAATCACCTTTAGAATCATCAACCTGAGACCCAGAATCGTTAATTACGGATTCGACCCTCTGAAAAGTCGATTTAGCGCCGTTGAGATCCCCGATTTGAAGCCCAATCGCGTGAGGACAGCCGAATCGTCCGGATTCTTCTCAAGCATCTCTCTTATCAGCAATACCGCCAAGTCATATGTACTCTTTAAACGAATAATGATGCGCAACGAGTAACCATCCGTGTGCCTGACAGAGAGCTAACAATCTATCTAAAGTTTGCGGCCTGTCACCAAGTCTGTAACTGAGCGTACAGGATTCTTATTCTTAACGTAAAGGGGAGAAGGATAAGATTGGAATAACTAATAAAGTAATAAGTATTGAGGGAGAGATCAAAGAGAGAGAGAAAGAAGGCTATTTGGGCTCAATAATCTCTTGATCCAAAACAATATGTGTATAGATAGCCTACATAATTTTTCAAAATATTATAATGTGTTACTGCGTAAGGAAATAAATAATATATAATATGAACTTCCCAGTTCTGCTTCTCTCTAGAAAAAAAAAAGAAAGAACAAATTGGTTCTCACAATCTTATTATATAAAAGATTAAATTTATTTTGTGTTTGAAACAGTAAATTGAAATTAATACGTCAAGAACAAGAACAGCAAATGGCATAGATACATCTATTGACTAGCTAGCACAAACAAATTACTAATCTAGCGTTTAGAGTAAACTCAGTCACACGCCTACGGTTCTGCATTATATTTATTTCATCTGATCTATCGCAGTATTCAGTTAATCTTAACTAAATTAATGAATTATCAGAGGTAGGAGGGGTAGGAGTATCGTCGGTGGCAGATGGGGTCAAATAACACTTGAAAGAAATGGCGTCACGCAAGGAAGTAGGTAGTTGATCCAAGCACTTATCAAGAATCACATAACAACATTCTTGTCTCAGTTCTGAAAAATCACCATGCACTATCATATCGTAAATACTGGTGAAGCATCCACTGGTGCGTGCTATTGAAAACCAACATCCAAAACTGAACACGGTTTCGTCCTCTTTGAAAATTTGGCTTGGTGATGGAGCTAATGCTGGGCTCAAAGATAATGCATCTAGTTCATTACTGATTGTTGGTCTTCCTGCAGTAAAACTCGTGTAGCAGCTCGCAATAAGGATGACGATGATAGGGAGATATAATCTTGCCATTGATTATATATTAGAATTTAGGAGAGATTGATTGTATTGTATGGATGGAGTCTTAAGCCTTTTGTGTTTTATATAATTAGAAGAGATTCTACAGAGGATGCCCATGGATGGATATATATGTATCATGTTTTAGTTTTTGTTTGAGAGTTTTTCAAAATTCATTTATGATTTGGACTGTTGTTTAGTTTTTCGTGCTTTATGTTAATGTTTTGTGCTAAAAATATATGTTACTCCAATTAATTAATTCTAGCATTGATAACACTCTCCATGGAGGGTTCAATATTGTTTGTTCCAAATACGCCTTAATTCATTCAAAAAAACTACGCCTTAATTCTTAGAACAAGTTATAAGCCTTTTTGGTTTAACAAAGTGCAAACACTTTGATGTAAAAATATCCAGAATGCAACTAAAATGTAATTAAAATTTAAAACCACAAGGCTGAATTTTTGGGTTATTTTCTAAATTTAAACCTTGAAAGATTGGATTCCTATTTGGGCCCGTTTGATTTGAGAGAATATGCGATCATGACGGCCCAATGAAATCAATGACATACCTCCCAATGATTTCATGTTTATATTCAACTGAAAGATGTGTTTATAGTGAGGCAATCAGTGAGAGCAGAGAGCAGAAGAAATGAATTCATTACTCATAAGTCTTCAGAATCTCTTCAAGATCTCATAAACACATTATATGTCCAACCGCAATGTATTACCATCTTCATTTTTTTTCTTTCTTTCCTGATCTGCTATGCCTACACCAAATTTTGTAAAAAAAATTATTATTAAATACATTTTTTTGACTGAGATACTATACTTATTCAATACATTGAACAGATCAGGAAACTTGCCTGCTGTTCCATGACAATGTTGTGCCGAAAAGGGGATTCAGAATGGACAAAGTTCGTGGATCATGAAGATGAAAACGAGATTTCTACAAATATATTTGCGAGTCCTATCTTTCTTAAAGACGAATTCCACATGCTCATGGATGATGGAAGGATCGGGTTATTCAACCCGGTCGCGTTATCATGGAGGGTTTATGGCGAAAGCAAGACCATAAACCCTAAAACTCACCGCCACCACTTGGTGGAATCCAACGACGAGCTATTTTGGATACGTGCAACCAAAAACGGAGACTCTATTCGTGTGTGTAAACTCGACCGTTCTGATTATTGTTGGAAAGAGACTGAGAGTTTGGGAGGGAAGTGCTTCTTTGTGGGGGCAGTATTCGTCCGTAAGTGCATCGAATTTGGAGGGTGAGAAAGATATGGTTTATTTTCCCATGTTTTAAGATGGGCGTCTTGTTGGCTATTCGTGCGCAGAACAAAAGTTGTTTTGTGGAAGAGATTTTTACGGCTTTGAGGAGCTCACGCTTGGTTCGTGTTGGATTGAGCCTCGCTGGACGCACACCGCTGAAGATCTACGGTGGTTTTGAATTCGTCTCATTTGTCAAGTAGTATATAAGATCAGACATTCTTCAATTTTAGAAGAGACTCAAGTTCGAGACACTTATTTTTTAAAAAGCAAAAGATCAGAATACTTTTGTGCCGTTTGTAAGTATAGTTGGACTTTGGACTTCCATTTGATTCTGTAAATGAATGCAAGTTAGGATGAACAATTTATTTAGTAAACAAAGCAATTAGTCCGAATGAAGCCCCCTGATACATAGCTCACTGGCCACAATCTCTTGAGGTTTTTTTTATTTGGAAGTGATGTTCATATAGTTGTGAACTAGTTTACTTTTGAATTTGTTTAGGATGTAGAAAGTTTGGAATTGTTTTCTTGGTTTTCATAAATTCTGATTTTTGTTTTCCAGGTATTTCTCTGTAATTTTTAACATATTAATGTAGCTCGCAATTTGTGTTGCCTTTCATGTTTGGATCTTGACAATTTGTGTTTCGAATTTCCTCCCATTTTTTCATTTCTGTCTATGATATGTGTTTTGAATTTTGATATAATAATTGCACTTATCAAGAATGGTATAACAGCACTCTTGTCTGAGTTCTGATATATCACCATCCAATATCAAATCGAAAATACTGGTAAAACATCCATTGACACGTGCTATCGAATACAAACATCCTAAAAAACTGAACACCCCTTCCCCCTCTTTGAAATTTTGGCTTGGTGATGGATCTAATGCTGGGCTCAAAGACACTTCAGCTAGTTCATTATTGATTGTTGGTCTGCCTGCAGTAAAACTCGCGCAACAACTCGCAGTAAGGATGACGATGATAGGGAGATATAATCTTGCCATTGGTTATATATATTAGAATTTAGAAGGGATTGATTGATATATATGGATGGAGTCTTAATTCATTTGTGTTAAATGTAATTAGAAGGCAAATAACTTGTAGTCTAGTTGGCTAAAATATTTGTATGTGTAGCAAGAAGTCATGAGTTCAATTCCTGACAAATGTAATATAGCACATATTTAATAAAGTTTCTCAATCCAATTGATTGAACATAAAAAAAGTATAATTAGAAGAGATTCTAAGGAGGATGCCCATGGATGGATTTATATGTATCATGTTTCATTGTTTGTTCGAGGGTTTTTTTTAATTCATTTATGATTCATTTTTCTGTTGATGTTTTGTGCTAAAATTATATGTTACTCCAATTACCCTCATGTATAACATATGCATTAAGAGAAACAGGTAAAATGAAGTGCGTCATTACTCCAATTAATTAGTTATAGCATTGATAACACTCTCCATGAAGGATTCAGTATTATTTGTTTGTTTGTAGTTTGTACTTTACTTGCCCTTTATTTTGTTTAGGAAAAAACTAACCGCTTTTCAGTATAGTTTGTAATCAATGGCGGAGCTTGACTTGGTATTTTGGAAGAGAGGGTCAGAATTTTTCTTACACCACCGAATATATTTATATAGAATTTTGAGAGCAATACACATAAATATAAATAGCTTTCATATTTTTATATACTAAAACCTTATAAAATATATTACTGAATCGAAGATCGTAGAGGGCATGATCCCTTTTGTCTGAATAAAGTTTCACCACTGTTTGTAATGAACTTTTATCATTTGGCATTACTATTCGTATTTTGTAAATTGAAATGGTTGCAGTAATTCAATCTCAAGACATTGTTAGTTACATCATATCAGCGTGGTTGACAGATACAATTACTAACGAGTTTGAAATTACTACGAGCTCTTCAAATTATAATGTTTAACTCTAATGAGATTTCAATAATTCTAGTCTAATTGAGCAACAATAACTATAAAAAAATTAAGAAATATATGTCTATATTGTAGCACCAAACAATAAATAATCTATATTGACTTTTCACTTTAATATATATAACAAAATAACTTAACAAGCAAACCGAAAATGATATAATTAATATTTAATAGTATATGATTCAAATGCAGTTTCAATAATTCTAGCCTAATTGAACAATGATAATTACAACAAAGTTAAGTATTATATGTCTATCTTGTAGCACCAAACAATAAACAATCAACATTGATTTGATTACAACAATTGCTCTTTCTGAAAAATTTCAGTATTAATAGAAGAAGTTAAATACCCACGATGATATTAACAACAAAAAATGATCACAATAACTTAACAAGCATACCATTTAGATTTAGCTTTCTACTCGAAGAAAATGATAAAGTGTTTAACACTATATGATTGAAAATGCTATTTCAATAATTATAGCCTTATTGACAAATATGTGTCTATCTTAGCACCAAACAATAAATACTTTACACTGATTTGATTATAGCAATTGCCCTTTATGAGAATTTTTCAATATTAGTAGAAGAAATTAAATAATAATGATGGTATTAACAATAAAAAGTTGTCACAAATTTGAGCCAGGCCTAATCCATTTTTTTCTGAAAAATACGTGGGGATATATGAGCCACCGTATTAAAAATTCAAAAAAACAACAAAAATTGATCATATCATAACAACTTAACAAGCATACCATTGGGATCTAGCTGTTCTACTTGAATGCCGAAAACGATAAAACGTTTAATAGTATGTGATTTAAAATGCAATTTCAATAATTCTAGCCTAATTGAACAACGGTAATTACAACAAAAATTAAGAAACGTATGTCTATATCTTGTAGCACCAAACAACATTGATTTGATTATAACAATTGTTCTTTATGAGATTTTTTTCAATATCTTTTTTTGAAGGAGGATATTTTTTCAATATCAATAGAAGAAGTTAATTACTCATGGTGATGATGATAACAAAAAAATTATCCTCACAATAACTTAACAAACATGCCATATAACAATAGCTAAAACCAAATATAAGAAATATTTGACTAATCTTATAGCAATGGAACTGGATCCGTTGCCAATGGAACTAGCAGAAATTGAATAAATAGTAGATTTTACTTTCTTTTTAGTACAAATTAAATTATTTACTTCATACAACATACTAGAAGACTAAGGAAGCTTGCTCCCACGCCTTGAAATCCTCTCTGGAAATCCTTTAAAAGCGTGACGACTTCTAGTCTTCCCGAGATCAGAGAGATGCTTCCATTCCGATGAAATCTCCATTTCCATTAACTTGAACGTGTGACATTCTGAACTAATAAAATATTCTCAAATAAAAAAAAAATAATAAGACATTTTCAAACAAGATTAATAATTACGGAATTATTTTAAAAATCATCAAACCGAGAACAACACAATTTTTGTTATTAATATCAACATGGTTATTTAGCTTCTTTTATTAATATTGAAAATTTCTCGTAAACAACTGTTGTTATTTTAAAGTGAAAAGTCAATATAGATTATCTATTGTTTGGTGCCACAAGCTAGACATATATTTCCTATTACATTTTTTAGTTGTGATTGTTCAATTAGGCTAGAATGATTCAAATTGCATTTTAAATCACATAAACTAAACACTTGTAGTAATTCAAACGATATAACCAACAATATCTTGAGATTGAATTACTACAACCATATCAATTTATAAAATATTGAATATCATTGCCAAACGATAAAATTTCATTACAAATTATACGGAAAAACGGCTAGTTTTTTTCCTGAACAAAATAAAGGACAAGTACAAAGTTCAAACAAGACAACAAAAATAATTCATGAACCAAGTCTATCCAATATTATTTCTCATAAGACCGAGCCAAAAATATTTCCTTTCCTTTCCTTTCGTTTCCCTCTCTCAATCAAAATCCCGCCCGAAAAAAGAAATCGAAGCGAAAATCAGAAATCCAATCATTCTCTTCCCGACTTCGTTGTTTTCTAATCGCAGCTCATTTTGTTTCTTGAATCTTTTATACAGTTCGACGGATTGATTGTTTTTCCTCGCTGCCCACTGAAAATCGAGGTATTATCTCTGATCAACTCTAGCAATCCATTTTCAGTTGTTGGTTTCTAATCTGGTATTGAGGGAGTAAGAAATTACTCTATAAGATTTGTTCCTTCTTATATTTCATCGCACTTAAGTGTTCATTAGTAGCAGCAGAACTGTTTGTGAAAACACCTCTTTGAATAGTGGGCAACAGATCAAATGCTTTAATCCGAACTTGTTTAGGTGATTATGGTTTAAGAGTTAAAATTGAAATTATTTTATTCTTTCCACCATTGCAGTTCACTGTTCACTGCATACCAATTTACAAATCAATTTTAATTTACTGGGGCAGAATAGAAGCACTATTTTAAAAAAAATTTCTCCATTGATGACAAGGCAGGTGATTTAATCTGCTACATAATCCCCAATCAAATTCAATTCAATGCAAAATAAAACAATTACATTTGTCTTAATACGTTTCTTTTCCTTCTTGATTTTTTCATTCCAGTCCCTGGTCAAAACCAAAAATTAAGGAATGAACAACAAAGGATCAGATCGCGAGAATAAACCCCCAAATTCGAACTGGAATCAACACATAACCGTTATTCAAGACAATGCGTTGAAACAAAACCTTTTGAGCTCCAATATTCTATTTTCTCTCCCAAATCAAAAACCTAATTCAGAAACTATGAGAGCTTTAAGACCGATTGCATTTACCATTCAAGGCACAGAAAGACTACAAGCCTCAAATATAGACAAGGTAATCAATTAATTAACTAATTAGTTTTCTTATAATTGTAAAATGATCAAATTGCCCCTCAATACAAGCACAAAAATATTTAATTTTTTAGTTTTTATTGGTTTATTTCAGGCTTGGAGTGCTCTTTGTAACACTCAAAAATCTCATGCAAGCTACTTAAGACCTGGAGTCTCTGCCCCAGTACAAGTACAAAATTACAAAAACACCCCTAACAATTACAAAAACACAGAATCCAAGGACCAAAATTACAAAACCGCCCCTAACAATTACCAAAGCTCAGCATCCAGGGACCAAAATTACAAAAACGCCCCTAACAATTACCAAAACTCAGCATCCAGGGACCAAAATCACAATTATGACAAAAACGGAGGACTGAATCAGAAAACTCCTTTTCAGTTCAAAGCAGGCGATAAAGAGAAAGATGATTTCGTTACGCCACTGAATAAAAACAGAAATAATGATTCTTCTAAAGTTTGTTCTAGCGCTGCTGCTGGTTCATGTTTAGATGATAATTTATTGGACGGTATGGTTTTTGACGATGATGAAATTCTTGAGGTACTAAAACTTTTTAAATTTTTACGAGAAATTTGCAAAGAAGACCTTGCATTACGCTTAAATTGCAAAAAAAAAAATCCCCGCTATTCTTTAGAAAATTGCAATAAAGCCCCTACTGTTTGTTAAGATCTAACACTGTTAGTTAATTGACTAATTTATCTTAATCATCTAATACGTTTTAAATAAGATTAAATTTAGTGATAATTTTTTTGAATGAATGTTATTTTTAGTGATAATTATTATATTTTGAGGGGTAAATTTGTAATTTTATTTTTTAGGCAATAGATGTGGATCAAATAGTGATGGAGTACCAATCGAATTGTACACCAGAAGGCTCGGCTCGTAAAGAAGCTGCATCGAAAACCGTGCCACAGACTCCAAAAGAAGATCCTATTCCGCCTGAACTTTGTGAAATCTGCATTCATGGCTGTGAGGTACATTTTACAATCTTACCCCTCCAAAACATCAAAATATCAAATTTACCCTTCCAAAATATCAAAATGTTACCCTTATGAAACTCTGAGTACATAAAATCTACCCTTCCAAAACTCAAAATTATCGCTATGGATTGAATGATTTAATGCTTGCCGATTTGGAAAAGTAAATTTGATAATTTGTATTTCAAATTTACAAGTTCATTTCATATTTTAATTTGGACTTTGTATTACAAGGGTATAATGGTCATTTTATGAATTTCCAGCTCGCGCATTGTCCAGAGGCGAAATCTCACGTCATGGAAATGAAGGAGCAGTTACTCAACATATCAAACAAACTTCTTGATGATGACCTCAGCCCTAGACTCTTCGAAAATCTCAGCAAAAAACGGTTCCTTTCTCTCTCTTAAACCCCCCAAAACAATAATAATCCGAATCTCCAAATATATTTATTTATCTACTTATTTTTCTGATTATAGGAAAGATTTAAAGAAGCAGATCGAACTGTTAGAAAAACACCTTGAAAACTCTCGACCAACAGAAGACTGCCAAGTGTCACACTCAATGGCGTCCAGCACATTCTCAAGCCCGCTTCATAATTATAGTTATTCAGTCGATACAGACAGGTTTAGCTCGCAAGTGCATTTAAGAGCTGAATCGGCCAATGAGAGAGCGACACATCATTCTCCATCTAGAACTTGCTTTTCGTATACGGAACGAGAGGTTTATACTCCGCAGATTATTGATGTGAATTATATTGAGGGGTGTGTTGATAAGAGGTGGAAAAGTATGAGTTTCCCTTGGAGTAAAGAACTTGAGGTAGTTAATTATTATTTATTATATTATTATTATTTGTCATAATATTACTAGTTAGGGAAATTTCATATTTTAACTTCAAAATAACATATTTACACCTCTAAAAGTAGAAATATTAAATTTACCCTTCCAAAAGTGGGTAGATATATATCATATTTACCCTTCCAAAATTTTGTATGGACAAAATACTCTTATATTTTTAGAGGGATAAATATGATAGATTTTGAGTTTTGGAAGGGTAAATATGATATTTATATTTTTAGTTAAAAGTTTTGGAAGGGCAAATATGAATCCTACCTACTATTTACTATTACAATTGTAATTATATTTTTAATATTTTATGTTTTTTGGTTATTTTGCATAGGAAAAGAATAAGACAGTGTTTGGAAACCACTCGTTCAGGCCGAATCAAAGAGAGGTGATAAATGCAACAATGTCAGGTCATGATGTGTTTGTGTTAATGCCAACTGGCGGTGGAAAGAGCCTTACTTATCAGGTTTATATTTTATTTATTTATTTAATTTCAGTTTGAAATATCCAATATTTGATTCTTGAAAGTTGAAATTGTCATTTTTGTGCTTTTTACTGGACTTTTGAAGGTTTTTTGAGCACTCATTGGAAATTTAACTATGCTTTGATGTTATTTTAGCACCTTTAATTATTTATTATTAATTTTTTTTATTATTATTTTATTTTTTTATGTAGCTTCCAGCTCTTGTGAGTCCAGGAATAACACTTGTAGTGTCTCCACTTGTCTCTCTCATTCAGGATCAAATCATGCATTTATTACAGGTAAAATTAAATAATTTCACTATTTGTATAATGCAAATGTTCTTATTATTTTTCCTAATAAAATATACTTAATAATGAAAAAAACAGGCGAACATAAATGCTACATATCTTAGTGGGAGTATGGATTGGTCTGAGCAACAAGAAATACTTCGCGATTTAAACTCCAATAGTTGCAGCTTCAAATTTCTCTTTGTAACTCCTGAAAAAATCGCCAGGTAAGTTCAAAATAAAAAAAATAAATTAAAAACCAAAAGACAATATAAACTTGTAAACCGTAAATAATATTTTTATTTATTATTTTTGTAGGAGTGATGCATTATTAAGGCAATTAGACAGTTTATATACACGAGATTCTCTCTCTAGAATTGTAATTGACGAAGCGCATTGTGTCAGTCAGTGGGGCCATGATTTTCGTCCTGATTATCAAGTAAAAATATTTATATTTATTTTATATTTATTTAATGAGATTGTTTTAATTTTTATGATTTATTTATTTAGGGTCTTGGAATTCTGAAGCAAAAATATCCAAATACTCCAGTTTTAGCATTAACAGCCACAGCAACAGCTAGTGTGAGAGAAGATGTAGTTCAAGCTCTCGGTTTAAAAGATTGTATTGTTTTTAAACAAAGTTTTAATCGCCATAATTTAACGTAAGTTCATTTTTTTTTTCAATATTTCATTTTTTTATTTTTATTCAAAATAGCCTCTTTGAGTTTCTCCTTTGTTTTGTATGAAAATAAGGAAAGTCGGAAGTGATAAAATGATTGGAAAATTACGCTTATTTTTGTGTAATAATTTTATTTTTTAATGAATAATTGTATTGTTTTCAAACAGAGCTTTAATCGCCATAATTTAACATAAGCTCATTCATTTTTCAGTATTTCATTTTTAATTATTTTTATCCAGATTAGCCTCTTTGAGTTTCTCCTTTGCTTTGTATGAAAATAAGGAAAGATGGAAGTGATAAAATTTCTGGAAAATTACGCTTGGTTTTGTGTTTAAAATTTTATTTTTTTAAATGAATAATTGTATTGTTTTTAAACAGAGCTTTAATTGCCCTAATTTAACATAAGTTCATTTATTTTTTCAACATTTCATTTTAATTATTATTTTATTCAAAAATCAAAATAGCCGATTTGAGTTTCCCTGTACTTTCTTAAAAAATGTTGCTTATTTTTGTGTTTAATATTTTTAATTTTTATTAATGAATAATTTTGATATTTTATACAGGTATTCAGTTGTGCCAAAGACGAAAAAGTGCATAGAGGAAATTGATAAATTTATAAGGGCCAACCATTTTGATGAATGCGGAATTATTTATTGCCTTTCAAGATTAGATTGTGAAAAAGTAGCAGAAAAATTAGAGGTACATCCATTTACATTTTATATTTATTTACATCTTTCAAATTTGAGATTTACTATTTTTTTATTTATTTATTTATTTATCATAATTTGTTTTAATTTATTATTTTTTTATTTGTAGGAATTGGGACATAAGACGGCATTTTATCATGGGAGCATGGATCCAATGCAAAGGGCCTTTGTGCAAAAACAATGGAGTAAAGATGAAATTATGATAATGTGTGCTACTATTGCTTTTGGAATGGGTAAATATAATTTATTTTTATTTATATTTATATAGACTAGCAGCATATATATAGTAATTTGAGAAATTATTTCAGGTATCAATAAACCTGATGTACGTTTTGTGATCCATCATTCGATGCCTAAATCCATTGAAGGCTATCATCAAGTACTTAATATAATTATTGTTTTATTTTATTTTTTTATGATTATGATTGTTATGGTAATTTTTTATTTTTTTTTAATTTTTTTTCCTTTTTTAGGAGTGTGGGCGAGCTGGCAGAGATGGACAGCGTTCATCATGTGTATTATATTATAACTACAGTGATTATGTAAGCAAAAAAATTCATTATTTTTCTTATTCCTTCAAACTTTTTTATTATTATTTATTTATATTTTTTTTGAAATTAATGTATAGATACGCGTAAAACACATGTTAACACAAGGAGTGATGGATCAAAGCGGGTCAACTTATCCGTCAAAATACAGCTCATCAATTTCAAATAATGATCGTGTGAAAGAATCAAATACTGATAATCTTTTACGCATGGTATGTTTCACTAACTTATTACTTTATAATTTTCCAAACTTAATGTGCATTATTATTTGGTTAATTTATAACATAATTGTGGAAATTTAAATTTTAGGTGAGTTATTGTGAGAACAATGTGGACTGTAGGAGATTTCTCCAATTGCTTCATCTAGGAGAGAAATTTAATCCTAATAATTGTCATAAAACTTGCGATAATTGCTCAAAATCACTAAATTTAGTTGAAAAAGACGTGACTCATATCGCAAAACATCTGGTAATTAGCCTTATAAAAAGTATATTATTTTTATAAAACTTGTGAAATATTAATTTCTTTTTTCAATTTTGTAGGTTGAATTAGTTTTGGCGACGAAGCAAAATTACTCATCTTCTCATCTATTGGAAGTATATCGTGGTTCTATGAGCCAAAATGTAATTTAATTTCTCTATTTTAATAATAATTAATCCAAACTTTTAATAATAATTAACAACAGTACTAATATGTTTTGATATAATATGAGTAAAACAGATTAAGAAACATAAGCATGATAAATTAAGCCTACATGGACTCGGAAAAAGTTTGGACAAAAATGAAGTTGCACGGGTTTTAAGGCACTTAGTCACAGAAGATATTCTTGTTGAAGAAGTAAAAAAGAGCGATCTTTACGGATCCGTTTCTTCCGTCTTAAAGGTATATTTACACATATGCCCCTCTTAAATTTTCATATTTCATTTCCTTTTGTTCAAGTGATGTTTATTTTGCTTGATGAGCAGATGAATCAAAAGGGTTGGAGTTTTAAATCCGGTCAAGAAACAATCGTCTTGAAGTTAGTGGTTTTTACATACTTATTTAACATATATCAGTCAATTGAATGCATTTTATGATATTTAATTATTTAATATTATTTTTATTTTGGAAGGTTTCCTGCACCGACAAAATCATCAAAAAAGGGAAATCTTGAAGCTACGCCTTCTTCTAAAAGCATATCAAGAACTTACATGACATCAGCCACACAAAATGACAAAAATGGCAAATCACAAAGCAAATCAGACAAAGACATGGTACTTCTTATAACATTCAAAATTAAAAAAAACTTATCATCAATGAGTAGCTATTATTATTCTAATTATTATTTATTTTTTAAGGAGTTGCAAGCGCAATTATACAAAGCTATGAGAAGTTGGAGGTCTAATCTTGTGAAGGAACTCGGTGATGGAGTCTTATCTCATCACATTTTGACGTAATAATATTTATTTTGGGATATTTGATTTTATTCATGACTAACAATCTTGATATAAAGTATTAATCAATCATATTTTTTTTTTAAATTCAGAAATATACAGATGCAAGCGGTGTGTGAGAGGCTTCCGAGATGCAAAGAAGAACTACTGGAGATTAACGGCATTTCTCAGTAAGCTCTCTTATAAATTCAACATTCAAATTTATTCTCCTTTTGAACTATATTAATTATTTAATAATCTAATGCAGTGTGAAGGTTGGTAAATACGGAGACAAGATGATAGAATTCATACAAAATTTCCTAAAAGAGTTCCAAAATTCGAACAAAATTTCGAGCGGAAGTACAGGAAGCGGGGACAGCTCAGATCCAGCTAAGCGAAGACGGGTCCCACGCTTCACAAACCCTAACCCTAACCCTAACCCTAATTCTTACGAGGATGATTTTGAGACGGTGACTGTTCAGTCGAAAAAACGCGCGACTAAGTTAAGGAATGATGATGTGTGCATCGATCTTGATTTGGATGGATGTGATGCTGAGCTGGCGGAAAACCCTAACCCTAATTTTGGGTCGGGTTCGAAACCTAGAGATGGTGGTAGGGTTTTGCCTAAGTGGACTGGTCGAGCTTAATTTAGAGGTAAATAAAGTTAGTTTAATTTGATAATTTTGTTGTTAAAAATGAGTTGTTAAGACTAATTTATTTGTTGTACTTTGCAGGGTGACTTTTTAGAGTGGTTAGAGATTTAGTCTAATGATTTTTACTTTTTAGGGTTTTTTTTTTCTAGATTTTTACTGTTGTTTATGTGGTGAATTGTTAGTGAAATTAATTTGGTGTGACTTAACGCATAATGTATGTATATATGATTTATTCTTGAGAGTCCTTTGAGACAGTTATTTTCTTTTCCTCTTTAAAAAGTGATGTAGTTTAATTAAACTGCTTTGTTGTGTGCCAATTTCTTGTCTATATTAAAATGATATATTTTAGCTTTTATTTTTGTTGTACAATATGCATAATGATGATATGTTTTATTAGTCTCTAGATTCTCTATTATGAAGGATATAATTGAAACCCTAACTTAACTTTTGTGAACAAATAAGATTCAGAGGCTCACTTTTATTTTTGTTTTATGTATATGAAAAAAGAATATTTGAATAAAAACAGGAGAAATTTTTCATAGTTATTGAATAAAGATCGCTAATGAAAGGGATAGATCATATATACATATCATAGCTGTTCTTTTTTTCCAGAAAAGATACCAAAAAATCTTCAGAATTAGTGGATAGGATATATATTTCTTCTATTTTTCTCTTATAATTTTCTAATTTTTAAGGAGATAGATAATTTATTCTCATATCAACCCTTATCCATAAAGTACTCAATAATCAAACTACACACACTTTTCTAATTAATGGGGCCACCAAACTGAAACTATGTGGAATTTTTCAGAATAGTCCGTATATTTGACTTTAATAAGACCATGACATCACTTATCTAAAATTCTAAATCGACAATTGTATCATTCAAGACTCAAGAGGCAGCTAAGCCTCAAGTTGAGTTTTTGCTTTCAAGTTGATTTAAACTCTTCACAAAGGACTAAAAGAAGGTGCAGTGCCAGTGATATTCACAAGTCTATTTTTCACAGTGACATGAATAGCATATCTCTAAACGAAAGGAAGTTATGTTAATAATAATTTTGTTCCTGTGCATATAAAATCCAGCCTTGTCAATTTGATATTACCACTATTTTTCTAAGGTGTTTTTTGAAGAAGTAGGAGTTCTAAGGTGTTATCTATGAACTGTTTCTTTAGTATTTTTTTGACATTTGTTCTAAACTATTTCATATTTTTTCTGAAAAAGATCGACGTGCTTTGATCAACTAAATGAGATTAGAAAAAAGAAAAACAACAAAAGGAAGAGATAAGAGATAATTAACCAAGTTGTTAAAGATATAAATTTTATGCAAAATCCGACAGCTATATATTAGATTATATGATATATATATCGTGGATAACTTAATCCCACATCAAAGAGTTGACATTTTTATAATTTATGATTAAATCCAAATTTTTATTATTTCGTAGCTTTGATGGTTTAGTGGTGTATATATTTTACTATTTGACTTTAATAACACATCTTAAATATTGAAAAACAATGTTCGATCAATTTCGCAAGTGCTTTTAATTACTGCATATAAACAAAAGATAAAGAAACTCTATCGTACTTCAAAAAATATATATATATATATATATAAATATAGGTAGCAGTATGACATTATTTGGTTAAATAAAATGGTGTTTATAAATATCATAGATTTTTTTTGATTTGAATATGTTGATTTTATCCCTAAAAAAAAAAATGAATATGTTGATTTTGCGTGTTGAACTTCCTTTTTTCGATTTTTATCTTGTGTGATTCAGACGAATAATGGTCCGCTCGATAATTTTCACGTTAAATTATAAAATGTCTAAAAAATTACTATAAACAAAAAATGCACTTTTAAGTATATGACATTACAACAATTTGTCAATAGAAAACTAACATGTATACAGAAATGTTTGAATGTTTGTAAATATTTTCATGTAAATATTTTTCTTTCTTTAATGGAATTTTATAGGCTTTGCACCTACTATTAAGAAAAAATGTTTGTATAAGAAAAAGTAATTCTCAAAAAAAAAAAAAGGTAAGAAGAAAAAAAATCTTCTGGAATTTGAAGAGGTTACTTGGCACATGGTTAATCCAGTATTTTGTACGACCGGTTATTAGAATAAAATTAAGACCAAAACAAAAGTAGAATACAATTTGAAAAATTCAAGTATCACAATTTTAAAAGTCAATCCCTAGTTGAATTTGGAGGAAATATTAATTAAATTTGCGTTTGAAATTTAAAAAATTTGATGTGTTCTATGCGTGCGATGAATATATAAAATGAAATCATATCAATTATTGTCCAATTTAGATTGGCAGTCAAAATTCTCTAAATCTTATTTGCTCGTAAGAAAAAAATAAAAGAAGAAGAAATGAAAAACGAAAACTAAAATGGCTTACAAATATAGAATTAGTAGTTGAATTAATTTATCAAAAATGTCAGTTTCAACAAAAAATTTCAAAATCCTATTAGTGTTTATTATTTTGGAATAAAAAAATGTGTGATTAGATATTGTCAAATGCCAGCTTTAATGTTAGCACTAAATTTATTATAATGTAAAATATCTTTTTATTATTTTCTTCTGTAGAGTATTGGGTGGTTTGTTTGAACCACAATTCAAAAACCTAGAATAATCTTATTTTTCAGCATATTAAAAGGGTAAACTTATATTAAATAGCTAGTCATTCGTAATACGCGAATAATACGATTCGCGATACGTCCGTGTATAATTCGTATTGAACGTTTTCTAAGTCGGTCAAATAAAATTGAGACAGTAATAATTCGTCAATTCGGCTAATTGTTCGGAATAATTCAGTATATAAATTATGTAAATATAAACTTTTTATTTAGAAATAATTGAAAAAATATTATTATTTGGTAAAAATTCGTAAAATCCGGATCGAATTTTTCTCTTGTTAAAAATTCGTAAATGAATGTGAATTATTGAAATGGAGACGCGAATATCGCATTTTTTGAATTATTCGAAAAATACGTGTTTAATACGTGAATTATTCGTGAATTGACCAACTATATTATTATATTATTAATAGATAATAATAAATTGGACTTTGGAGTCTTGGACGGCCAGGGGATGTTTTTGTAGATAGGCCCTCAAATTTTTTTGAAATCATTAACAAAAAAAATATATTGTATATAAGCCAAAGGTGAAGAATGAGGATGAAATAGTTTAAAAATACATTCCTATTAAATGTTAGTTAATGAAATTTAGTGCCCACTTACCTTTTTTCCCTTAAAAAAAAAGAAATGGTTTGAAAGGAAATCAATTTTGAGGGAAATGTTCACATTACATCTTTTCTGATATTGATTTTTTTGCTTATTTTTAAATTATGCTTTGAATTATATGTATGGCTTGATTTTCTTTTACCATCTATCTATATTAAGTTTCATTTTTTTTATCTCTTATATTGTTCATATAATACCCAAAATAGTTGAAGTAATTTAAAAAAAATATTTGCATGATATTACATCACACTTAAAAAAATTCTGCATGAAATGTTATTAAAGTAACAAGTTGTATTTTGCCAAAGCTTGTTTGTTATTAGCTCAAGTTGTAAGGTAACATAGTACTTTGAGAGAGATCCCGAATTCGAGTCTGGCCAAACGCAATTTTGTGTAGCACATATTTAGCAAAGTCTATCAACTCATAAATTATGAGTTTGATCTCAAATAAATAAAAACTCCTAATTGTGACAGGTTGTATAAAATTCACAAATATTGAAATGGTTAGAAAATTAACTCAGTGAGCATATACTCATAAAGATACCTTTTTAATGAATTTCTTACTTTAGTTGAAATTTTGAAAATGAGAAGTTTGAATTTCTTTGCTAATTCTCTAGACTATTTTTCAATTACTTAAAATTTCAGAATAATAATTGCAAGTTGGTTTAAATTTGGGGCTTAACTGTTTTTTATAATGACGTCATAAATGCCAGCCAAAAGTTGACCTAGATATATTTGACCAAGTTTATGGTTTCATATTTTAAATCCAACATAGAAAATGAAAAAAATAAAAAAAATGAAAGCCCCTTTAATCTAAACTGATTTAATTTCATAACAAATCTTCTGTCGACTTACAGTTTGAACTGTTGGGACCAAGACAAAATCAACCTGGAAATGAAATGCTGGATTTGGTAAACATGTTGGATATATGGGACTTCAAAACCAGGATTTACCGTAGACAAATGAAGAGTTGACTCGCATGAGAGCAGGTTTAAAATAGGGAAAAAAGATAAACTTTTCTTGTAGCTAACCTTTTTTCTTTTTTTTTTGGTTCAACCGTTAAAGAAACAATAAATTATCATAATTTATTCAGTTTGAAGATATGAATCAGGATTTGTAGTCACAATGGGACCCAAAACCTGACAATGGAAAATTTAAAAAGTTTGACCTGGATCCTAAAGTCAGTCAGTTTACATGTGGGAGTTGATTAATCTATAATCATATCCATTTTCCTAAAACTGGAAATTCCTTTCATTTTTATTTTAGGTTATTCATTGTACATTTCTAAGTAAAAACTGACAATTAGGAATTAATGAGATTTAATTGGTGACCTGAGATATTTGACTTGAAAAAAAAAAATCATAATTATGATAATGTCTTGAAGAAATGGATATATCATGTTTTAGGGAATTGGAGAGGAGTTAAACTTGCTTGCTAATTTCGTTGAAATTGTGATGATTGGACCACTTATTTATTTATATATTAACCACTCAATAAACTCCATTATAATTTAAAAACAACTATAAGCAAAAAAAGTAAAATTAAAAACTACTCAGCATTTATTTATCTCCTATTTTTCTTTTCTTAATATCTCTAGATTTGACAAAGTCCCTCTTCAATGGATTGTGACATGGCTAGCTGTTCATTTAATCTTTTAAACCCTTATTTTCTTGAGCTTTTTCTTCTTCTTCAAACACCTCATCAGCCTCTCTTTGGTCTACCCAGGTGAACTTCATCTTCATACTTCATCTCTTAATCCTTCAAAACCTTTATATTTCATTTTATTTTTTGTCAAAACAAGATGATTTTGGGTTTATTCGATCCTTTTTGATGTGTTCTGAATTGGGCTTTCTCTGTTATTAATGTTGGTCAATTTGTTTTTGCTCTAATTTGATCATTTTTTTTTTGTTTTTAGAAGTCACAATTACTCTCTTCTATTCAACTTTTTTTTACATGATTTTTTTTTCAGGCAATTCATAATTCACCTGTAGCGCAACAAATTTATGCTGGCCGAAAGAACTTCTTACTCTCCTTTTTATGCAATTCACCATTTGAATCCTTTCTTTCGAATTAAATTTGAAAAATGGGTGGCGTTTGTTCAACGGGAAGTCCTTTAGATAGAACACCGAGTGAACTTTCCTTTCGAGCAATTCAATTCATAGAGAATGATTTGAAACCTTTTCAACCAAGTTCAAAAAAGCATTCAAGAAAACGTAACGTGGCGCCAATCGAAGAAATAATTGAGACCACAAACGAATCTTCTCAGTGTGAAAACAAGCCAAATGTTTCTCCTCCAAAAGAGATTTCAAAATCAAAAGTTGTAAAATCAAAAGAGGGAAGCAACGCAAATCCAACACTAACCAAGGTAACCTTTTATTTTCATTTGTTTATTTTGACTTTTCAAATAGAAATTTGGTTCTTTTGTAATTTTCTTGTCAATTATCCCAATTTCAATTTTTCGAGCAATTTAAGTCCTAATTTGACAAAATAATTACAAAAAGAACCAAACTTTCTCTTCCAAAATGGTCATTGTAAAAAAATAATAATTAATAACCCAAATATTTACATTTTACTCCCTAAATAAAGAAATATTTTTATTCAGACATCTAATGTGAGTATAGTAGATCGAGTGAGTAATGCTGGATTTGGAAAAGCAGTAGAAGGAATCGATTTGTTAATAAGTGGAATGACCAATTTAAACCCAAGTAACGGCTTTATTTCCCCAATTTCTCAAAAAGGGAATTTGATTTCAATTTTGGCGTTTGAAGTTGCAAATACGATTGTAAAAGGCGCGAATTTAATGCACTCTCTCTCTAAAGAAAACGTGAAGTATTTGAAGGAAAATGTTTTTTCCTCAAACGGAGTTCAAATTTTGGTTTCAACTGATTCGAATGAATTGTTAAGAATCACTGCTGCTGATAAAAGGTTTTATTTTGTTTTCAAAATTTGGTTTTTTAAATAATATTTTTATTTTATTTTATTTTATTTTTGGTTTTTTTTAGGCAAGAGTTGAATGTATTTGCGAAAGAAATAATTCGGTTCGGAAATCGATGCAAGGATCCTCAGTGGCACAATTTGGATCGATATTTTTCAAAGTAATTAAAAAAATATTCACATTACTAATTTCACATGTGTTTTGAAAGTAATTATATATATATTTTTTTGCTTTTTAGGTTAGAATTAGAAGTGACGCCTCAAAAACAATTAAAAGAAATGGCAAGGGCTGATATGCAATATCTTCTTAATTTGGTTAAAAATACCGCGGTATGAATTTTTTATACAATTTGAATTATATGGTCTAATCTATATATGTTATTGATTAATTTAATTTTATTTATTTTTAAAATAATAATAGGAGCTGTATCATGAAATGCATGCATTGGATAAATTTGAGTTAGAGTTCAAACAAAGACTCAAAGAAGAAAATAGCATTATTGAATACCAAAGAGGTTCAATATTCAAATTCAAATTCAAATTCAAGTTCAAATTTCAAAATTTAATTACTTCAAAAATTTTATTTATTTATTTACGAATTTGAATACAGGTGACACAGTACAAATAATAAAGCAAGAATTAAAGAGCCAAAGAAAACATGTGAAAAGATTACAAAGAAAATCTCTTTGGTCTAAAGTACTTGAAGATGTATGTATATTATATACTATATAAATCTTATATTTTATTCAAATATTTCTTAAATATATTAAATCTCTTTAATTAACTTTATCTTTTTTATTTTGCAGATAATTGAGAAACTGGTGGATATCATTCATTTCTTGCATTTGGAAATAAACATAGTATTCAATGCCCCTGGTAAATACATTACATCATATTATTTTCCCTTTACTTTGTGAGATTCGTTTAAATATGAAAAATATTGAAATTTTACAATTTTGTCCTTTATCTACAGATGCAATTACAAACAGATCCACTGACAACCGTCAGAGATTGGGCTCCGCTGGTTTATCTTTACACTATGCAAATGTTATTACATTAATTGACAACATAGTAAGTTCTTATTATATATTTATTTATAATATAATTACATTTAGTTAAACTATACTAATATTTACTTAATTTAATTAAAGTATTGTAGATCAAGTTCAATAAATTCAAGTACAAGAGACACGCTATACAAAGGATTACCGCCAAGCATTAAATCCCAATTGAGAAACAGATTACACTTACCACCTCTCGCTCAAGAGGTACTTTCACATTTTCACTATTCCAATTTTACCCTTTTAAAATATTAATTAGTTTTCACTTTTTTTATTTTTTGCAGGTGCCGGTACCGGTATTGAAAACCTCAATTGAAAATACGTTACAATGGTTGGTACCAATTGCTAATAATACAACTAGAGCTCATCATGGTTTTGGTTGGGTTGGCGAGTGGGCCCACACTGGGTATTTTTTATTTTATTTTAAAAAAATAAATATTTTTTTTATAAAATTAATTATTTATTATTTATTTATTTATTTGGTTTTTAGGGGGATGATTAATAGGAGGCAAAACGGGCCGGTACAAACTGAGGTGGCAAAAATTGAGACGTTATTTCATGCGGATAAAAAGAAAACGGAAGCGTATATTTTGGACTTAGTAATATGGCTGCATTATTTGATAAGCCAAACTAGATCATTAAATGGGGGAAATAAATCTCCAACCAAATCTCCAGTTCGATCTCCCCCAAAAGTCCAAAGACCCTCTTTCACTCTAAACCCTAAAAACGCCGCGAGCTCTTCTTCTTCAAATTCAAGTTCAAACTCTAATTTTAATGGAGATTTGGAAACAGATTTGAATTTAAAGCAGATTAATAAGGTGAAAAGTAAAAGTTTGGAGTTTGAGAGAAATGGTGATGATTTGAAATTGAAGAGGAATGATAGGCTGAGCAGAAGTAATGGGAACTGGACGCCTCCAGTTGGGAATTATGAAATGGAGAGGATTAGGGTTTTGGATGTGATGGATAGAGTTGAATTTGGTGGTGCGAAGATTTGAGTTTGAGTTTGAGTTTGGATTTTTGTGAGTTTTGTGTGAAATGATATGTTGTTTTGTTTTGTTTGTATGTAACTATGTATTTTATATGGTGTTCTTTTTTCGTAGTTTTGATTGTATATTATACACAAAGAAAATGGGGTATTTTATGTCTGAGAAATGTGCAAACACGACAGCGCTGTAGCAGGGCTGTAGCACGACGTACTGTAGATATATTATTTTTTCTTTTTTATATACTGTTTTCTTATTTTATATACGGTTTTGTCATTTAATATACTGTTGTTTATTCTTTGTATATATATTTTTTTTTACTTTTATATACTGTTTTTCCATTTTATATACTGTTTTTTCATTTTTATATACTATTTTCACTTTTTATGTATATACTGTTATTAAAAAATAAATTATATATATATTGTTATTAGAAAATAAATTATATATACTGTTATTGGATCCGTCGTGCTACAACGCCATAGTGCACTATCAGGTCCCTTTATGTTTTGTGCTTTTCTTGGAGTTTCAAAGACTAGTAGATAGTTACCGGTAATTGTTTTACTCGTCCAAAAATTCAAAGTGTCATATTTACCTTTTATTTTCATATGTTGTCGCATTTTGGGTTCTTGATAGATTAGCCAGTTAATTTTGATAAAAAAAATAAACTGTCAAAATATGGACATCTCCATTGTTGGGTGAAATGGAGAGCAACTTGATATGTACCGTTTTAACTTGTTACTTGTTTCAATGTTTGGGCTGAATTTATTTTCTTTTTGGGCCCACAAATCAAATTTCAGCCCTTGTATTCACAATAAATAGTTTTTTAAACTCTGACATGTATTAAGTAAGCTCTGGTACGAGCAAGATTTTATAGTTAAGATTAAGCAATTTAATAGTAGGTAGACAGCATTTGATATTAATTTTAGTATTTTTGCATTGATGTTGCATTTTTTTTCTAACGAGGAATTATCTAAAGAGAATTTATAAAATTACAGCTCCCTCAATAAAATACAAAATATAAAATTAATGAAACATGCTAATTCACTCGAGTTTCATAATTAATTAAAATTTCTACAAAGTTTTACATAGGAATCTAGGACAAAGAATATCAAGGCAGAGAGGGACTATAGTGTTTTTAGATTAATAATTAAAGGATGAAAAACAACTCAACAAACACGGAAACAATTCTCATTTTTATAACAGAATGCCGATTATCCATTCTGGTTTCCGGCCGTTACATTTGTTACCTGCTGTTTTCAGCCATACAAATCCAAGTAAAATTGTTTTGCAAAATGGTAATAAGTTAAAAGATATATAAATTAGGATGTACAACCTTCTACTAACGGAGGGTCACTCATATTCCACTAATTTCTGAACAATAATAGAATCTGTGTTTCAAAAAGAGGCACTATATATAAATAGAAACATAGGCTCCCCGCAAAAGAGAGGGGGAGATTATAGCCATTGATTCTCTCCATTCCTTGACAGAATGGAGCGACAGAGCGTTGTTTTCTTACTTTTCTTGTGCTTTTTGTATCTCTTTTGCCCTTCCATTGCATCCATAGAAGGGAGAAAAGACGAGCTTAACATTTATATAGTGACGGTGAAAGACCGAGATGGTGCCGAGATTGGTCAGCATCATCACACCGAAAGCTGGCACAGCTCTCTCTTATCGACCGTTATACCAAATTACTCTTCAAGACTTGTTTATTCTTATCACAGTGTTATAAACGGGTTTGCTGCTCGGCTAACAAAATCAGAGGTCGAGGCACTCTCCAAACAAAGCTGGTTCATCCAGGCTACCCCTTCACGCAAATACAAATTATTAACAACGCATTCTCCGAGCTTTCTCGGGCTTAACGACCCAAAGAAAGATCCAACAGGTGCGTGGAACATCACCAACATGGGCGAAGGAATCATAATAGGTGTCCTTGACACTGGCATTTCACCAGGTCACCCTTCCTTCAGAGATGGGGTTGCCACCCCCACCTGCTAAATGGAAGGGTCATTGTGACTTCAACTCTTCAATGTGTAATAACAAACTAATTGGAGCAAGAACTATTCTAAGAGCAACTGGAGACATAGCCCATATACCCCCATTCGACACAGATGGCCATGGAACGAATGTGGCAAGCACTGCAGCTGGAGCATTTGTCAGCCATGCTGGAGCACTAGGCAGTTTGGTGGGTACCGCATCTGGAGTCGCCCCTCGGGCTCACCTCGCATTTTACAAGATATGTAATTCAGATGAGGATTATTGTCAAGGGGCTGATATCCTGAAAGCTATTGAAACAGCTGTCGAGATGGAGTGGACGTGCTCTCCTTCTCTTTTGGACTTGATCCTAACAGTATGGATGGACTTGATAATTTGGCCACTAATCCAGTTTCTGTTGGGACATTTTACGCCATGTCGCATGGAGTTTTTGTTAGTTGTGCAGGAGGCAATGATGGACCTTCGTTTGGAAGTATTAAGGATAATGATATGCCATGGCTCCTGACTGTGGGGGTGAGTACTACCGATCGAAGAATTTCATCAATCGTGGAACTTGGAAATGGAGTTAACATTAACGGAGAAGCACTTATGCGACCTAAAAGGGTGAGCACTGGTATGATGCCACTAATATATCTTGAGACGTGTATAAATGAGTTGGATAAAGATAAAATCCAAGGAAAAATTGTTATTTGTGAGATGTCAACTTCTGGAACCCCGGAAATGGAGAAATCAGTGAGGAACGCAGGTGGAGCAGGCCTAATTATAACGCAGGTGAAGAAGAACGGGTATGAACAATAGTGATAAAAAAACAAAAATGTTTTCATTTCACACTTAATCATAACATGAAATTAATGATATTTACATCATTTCAATATAGGTATACTCTAAAGAAACTACCACATATGTTACCGACCTCAACTGTCAGCTATGAAGACGGTATCAAGATCAAAGAATATATTCGTTCTACTCCGAAAGCAAGTGCAACTCTACTATTCAAAGGTGTTGTCATGAACTTCCCCCGATCTCCAGCAGTTTCTTCTATCTCTAGCAGGGGCCCTAGCAACCAATTCCCAAGAATCTTGAAGCTTGACATTATTGGCCCGGGTGTTGATATTGTTGGAGCTTACCCACTTGATTTAGATACACAAGAACCTATCAAGTATGCGGAATTTGTGTTTATGTCCGGAGCGTCTATGTCTACTCCACATCTTGCTGGAGTTGCGGCTCTAATAAAAAAAGCACATCCAGAATGGTCGCCTGCAGCAATTAAGTCAGCCATCATGACAACAGCAGGCGTGACTGATCGTGGTGGTAGACCGATAACTGACGAGAAAGGCCTCTTTTAAAGCACTCTTTTAAAGCTTGAAACTGATGACAAATATTGAGATTATCACGAAAAAAATAAATGATGACATTTTATAGTTTGAACATGTATTTATTGATCAAAGTTAATCATTTTGATGTGGCAGCCAATTATTGGATGGACCATATTTCTAATGGCGCTTATCCTAGTTTAGGGGAAGCTGTTTCTAGCTTACCTTCGCTCCTATCCTATGGGCCCTTTGATTGGAATCATGATAGTTTACTATCAAACAGCCAATTGACCCGTTAAAGACTATGAAAGAAAGTCATTGAGAATGTAACAAAAGGAAAATAACAATAAAATGAGATTACAACAAAAGAAAACTAATAATATAAAATGAGATTACAGATGATTTCAAGATACAAACTAAGTATTTTTATGTCCTCATAATTTAGAACATATTGTTCAGAAAATATAATAATCATTAATAATAATATCAATAACATCAATAATAATTATACCAATAATAATATCAAATAATCAAATATGCATCAATTCAATAGTTGATGGATTAAAAATTGACTAACAACGTTTTGGGTTGTGATTTTAGTTGGCCCACTATGTTTCAAGTATAACATCATAGTTTTTGGGCTGAGTTTTTTCCTAGAGAACCACATTTTTTGGTTGCTCTTTTTCCATATTTTGCTTTTTTTTTTTTCTAGAAAGTTGTAAATATATCTCAAAAAAGAAAATGGAATAACAAAAAGTTCAAGAACCAAAAATACACCGACTCAAAATTTGATGGGACAATTCCTACTTTTTCAGTACGAAAATGATATGTAATACTAAATAACATTATATTATATATATACACCGTCTGTTAAATGGACTAAAACAGACCAAAATATCCCTTCTATATTCAAAATTTTAATTATACAAATCCAAGCATATTTATTATGATTACTCTTCAGATTCTTTTTCTTTGAAGTCATGAAGTAAGGAATTATCTGTAAGAAATACTCCACATTCGTGATAAATATCATATAATATATTAAACATTTTGCGAAAAGAAAAGTGTTAGGCAAAATATGGCATTTCAGTACAAGTACAACTGACACCAAAGATAATGTTTGATCATGTCTTTCTTTTAACATAGAAAAAACATAACATTTTTGAATTAAAAATTTCTCTTGAAATCATCTGGACTGAGAATCTAACAGTAATATTTGGATGAAATGAAAATTCAGTACTAAAACTAAAACTGAGAATCTAACAGTAATATTTCAGTATTTCAGGGACATTTATGTAATTTTCTCTAGAATAAATTACGAGTGTTTAGTAATTGCATCAAAAAAGGAGACCGAGAGCTTCTTCCCATGAATTATATAAATAAGAATATTCCGGATAAGGCATACTAACAACTGTTTATAATCCTGTTATCGGGGCTTAGACCTTGCCTCCTGTACGCGGACGACTCGGTTTTCTTTTTAAAACCGTGCCAATGAGAAATGGTGATAGATAAAAGAAACTCTACAAAATCTAATAACGGCATCAGGATTGCAAGTTAGCTATGAGAAATCCTCCTGCTTCACCATATCCGCCAAACCAGAATTAACAGAGATAATCACCCAAACCCTAACTTGTCAGGCAGCAACACTGCCCGTTACATATCTAGGTCTCCCGCTTCACCACTCAATGCTGACAAAAGAAGATTACTGGCCAGTTCTGAATAAAATTCAAAATAGACTGAACGGCTGGGCAGGGAAAATGTTATCGCCAGCCGGACGAACAATTCTAATCAAATCGGTAATATCGAGTATGTCAGTATATCTCATGTCAACCATGAAACTACCGGCTTGGTTCGTCGAAGAGGTCGCAAAATTACAGAGAAACTGCTTTTGGAGAGGGGGCGATGGACACCAAAGCGGCTTAAATTTAGTAAACTGGAAAATAATGTCACTCAAAAAAGAAGACGGATGCTTAGGGTTTCTAGATGTACAAGCGCTAAATGATTCCCTGCTGTGCAAATGGATCTGGAAAGCCTATTCTATGGCAACCAAAACGACATGCTTATCCGCACCCAGAACCGAAATCAACCCTCCGCTTTAGTACGCCACCTTAAAATCCTAGCACCTTTCTTTCTCTCGTCGACAATGATCACAATTGGGAATTGAAACCAAACCCTTCTCTGGGACCAAAACTGGGCGGGACTAATCTTAAAATTCAAATTCCCTAAGCTCTATTCGTTTGTCGAAGACAACGAAATGACGGTAGAAAAAACTATACACAATTGGGATGAATCGCTCTTCCATCCGACACTCTGGCCGTGGCCGAAACACAAATGGAAGAAATGATCGCTATCCTACAGAGTGTGGAAATTTCACAAACAAACGATGAGCTCAGTTGGAGGTGGAAGCCAGACGAAAAATTCACGACTAAATCTACCTACAACATGCTGATGTACAATGGGAAACTTGACTCGAATATTAAAAAAATATGGCGCCTCAAAATACCGCCCAAACTACAAATATTCTTTTGGAAATGATACCGAGGGATCCTACCCACCGTGGACATCCTCCAAAAAAGAGGAGTCACAACGGTAAATTGCTGTCTCCTGTGTAAACAAGATCGAGAAACTGCAGAACACATCTTCAACTATTGCATATTCTCCGTACAACAATGGCAAGCTAACACCATCAGGACTTAATAAATCGTGAACCAAACTCAAAAAGAACATGCTTCCAAATCTTTGCAAACTTTGCAATCTGACGTGAACTATGTAACCGGGTCTTCCGAAACGAAGCAAATAATGCCCAAACGGTCCTCAGACAAGCGAAAGAAGATTTCGACAGCTGGCAGAAATGCAACCCAAAACCAAAACATAGCAACAACGAATTAGGGAAAAGTGGACGAGAGGATTAAGAAGACAACTACATGAAGGCGAGGAGGAAACCGGAATAATTCACGCGGAATGGATGAACACACAACTTGTGTCGACAATTCAGCCACATCCACGCCTTCATCAGAATTTAATATTTTATTAAGTAATTGGGATGTAATAATCCTATAGTCCGCGTGTGTGTGGGTCTTTTGTGTGTCATTGTTGCTGTACGATTTTATTTCTTTCTTTTCTTTTTTTTATCTTTAAAATTCATGGAACTATCGACAATGATAATTTGTAACTAAAATTTGATCAATAGATTTACGCGAGAGACAATCAAGTTCTCCGTAATTTTTCAAAAAAAAAAAAAAAATGTTTATAATAATTAATAGGAATTAATTTCTAATTTCAAGCATCAAGTTACCAAGATCGCAAATGCAAGCAATCATTATTCAATACATGCTTCCTCCCTTTTGATGATATGAATTTATTGCATTAAATGCACAATCAATGGAAAATTGATACCAAACACATTTTGACACCACAATGGTTACATCAATACTAATTCTGTAATCTATAATGACTAAATATTTTCATAATTAAGAACAAATGGACAATACCGGCCATCGTCCTACAGGCGGGGAACTCAGAAGCTCAACAATGGATACGGGCACTATCTGCAATGTAGGCCAAGCATACATGCTCCCCTACATGCTTCTATCGATTGAATCTTTCTTCATTTCTTTACTTTACTTAGATTCAATATAGTAGGATGTGGAAAATGTATCTTTATCCCTTTCTTTTATTGTTTTTTAAAACTATTTTGCACTTGAATTTTTTGTTTTTTTAATGATATCTCAACCGGCAATTTGCCCGCTGATACTTCAACAAAAAGTTTCGTAATTATAGTTGTGGATTGATAATACTGGGAAAATATCTCGCTCTTTTGATAGCAATTTTAACTCACCTGAAATAACAATCGATATCTGTAAATTTACTAAAAAAAACTCTAAACATTTTGAATCATCCATTAAATATATTATAGCAGACTATTAAAACAAAAGAAATATCAAGTTACTGTTTATTTAACCCTTAAGACTGAAATATTTCATGAATTTTGAACAATTATGTTTCTTTTTTTAATAAATTGGAACATTGTTGTTAGATGCATAGATCTTATAGTTAGGCCACAGAAACAATTGATATGTCAACTCAAATTTTGTAAGATAAATATACAAATCCACATCTAATATTGTCTTGTGAAATTTTTCTATGAAAAGAAAGATAACTAACACCTATATCAATGTAGGCTTAATCATATAACATGCAATCATAGTGATTGATGAGACTGTAGTATAATAGTTACTGTGCTTACGCTTAATCAATATATATTATTTCAGTGAAAAAGAGATAAATGGAAGGGATAATGAAACAATATATTAATCGCTGGACGGGACGAATTCATAGTAAAATTATGAACAAAAAATGAAGGGAATATTTGTGTACTACTATCAATTTTGATTTGAGAGTAAATCTTCTCACTTCCACTCAATTTCTTATGTTTTTTTTTTCAGCAATTAAAATAAATTATATAATTATTATAATGAATTAATGGAGCAAGAAGTAACTTGAACCCAAAACCAAGATGTCAAACGTTGGTTCTTCGCAATCTGAAGCATAATCAATTAATATATACCTTACTAACTAATAAATGTGATTGATTTTGTCGAAAAAAAATAATAAATGTGATTGATAATTAAATTAAATTAAGCATCGGATCACCCATAATAACATTAAAAAGCTTAGTCTGAAAGTCAGATATTTGGATCTTGTGCTTGTTTCAACTTTAAGAAAATTAAAGGATCTTTAACGGCCAAGATATTATAACTAACTTGTCCATAACTTATTCTTCCTCTTTTTTTTTAAAGTATACCAATTATATTTATTCTCACGATTTTTCAAGGTATTATTGATTCCAAATATTTTTTTACTGTCGCTAAGAGAGAAAAAAATTTATTGAATTTTTTTGTTAACTATAATTTATAAAAGTAGATACACAGTAATGTTAGAAGTTCTCGGTACTATTTTTTATATTCAATTACAACATCAATGAGTTGAAAGACTTGCTAAATAGTATACAATGCATTTGCTATGTTTCAAATTTAAGACATTTATCTAAAATCAAGAATGTCTAACCGCTTAATCTTGCAAGTTTTAGCAAGTTATTGATACTTTTGAGAGACTAAAATAATTATAAGATATGTTGATTGGCTTGATTATTCAAATTACTAACTAGAACTATTTGATGTATAACAAATTCATTTTAAGTAATTTTGCACAAATTCAACAAAAACACTTTAAATTGAATAAATTTTTACTTAACTAGGTTTAAGTTAGTATTGATATTGAAAATTTAAAATCATCAAATAAATTACGAAATGATGTTTGTTTTCTTTATATATATATATCTTGTAAATTTTTTGTTAATAAAGTCATTGGTTGTAGATCTGAGAGCTTAGTTCAATTTATCAAAATGACATCTTAAAGATGAAACAATATAAATTAGTTTAAAACATACTAGGGAAATTGAATAAGTATAATTATTCAAGTCAGCAGAAAAAATTATTTTATCATAGAAGCTATGAAAGATAAAATAAAATATTAAGGTTTATTACAATTAATATGCTTGCAAATATGATTAAACATATAAGAATTTTAACTGATCATAAATAGTTATATTAGTTCAATGAACAACAAATTTAATAAATATTTTAAAATAAAAATTGTTAAAACAAATAAACCATATACATGAGAAGTTTTGGCCCATTATACTTCTATAGAGATTGTGGGCAATGCCCTCTTTTCTTAAAAAAATTTATAGTGTAATATAAGTTATTGGAATGTTAATGATTAAAATTTCAAAATATATATATTTATATTTTTTTTACTCTCCCCTTTCTCTCAATTAGTAGTGAGAATAAATTGTTGATCTCTCGGTATATGCAGTTAAGATTTGTCACTGATTATCTCAAATTAACTCTTTTAAACCACAAATGTAACAATTATTTTATAATAATGATTTGAAATCCTCTATCACAAATATAACAATTTTCTTATAATTCGAAGATGTTAATTCACACATTACGCCACAAGAAATTTGTAGCATAAGACTTTGCAAAAATGTTGAATATGGGGGACAAGGATGAATGCACCTCTCTCTTATAATTGGAGGAGGCAGACATCGTGCCTCAACAAACACTCCATCACTTTACTGTACTACTATATATATATTCTCTCTGAAATTAATATCCTTTCTTCAATTATTTTCACATTATTATTAGCACACATATTATTTTCACATTATTATTAGCACACATGCATGCTGGCTTCCATCAATTTTGTACCCTAAATAAATAAATATCTTCTTTATGTATATTCTAATTTTAAAGGAAATATACGAAGTTCACATGTATAATCACACAAAATTAAATGCCATGAACACAAATTTTATAAAGAAATCATTTTGCAATATGAAATATATGATAACCCCACATCATGTTATTAAAAAAACAACAAATATATGAAATATATGGTAAATGTTATTTAGAAAACAAACATGAATGAAAAACACAATTACCTTAAATTTTATTCCAAGTTAAAACACTAATTGCATACCTAATTTACTATAATTTTTGTATTGTTATATGCCAGAACATATAGAATTGACTTTCAGTTAGAATTTCACACAGTTCTAACATTTATTTCTGATACATGTGCTATGTGAGATAAACAGAAAACAAGTTTCAATCAAATTCCTTCTCACATATACCAACACAAACGACCACACAGATCAGACCCACATGAGAACAAACCAAATTGAAAATGAAAAACATGTATATACAACACAAACTTTTTTCATCTCATTTGCCTCCTTGCAGCACAGATCTTCTTAGAACCCTCGTTTGCCACGTCGGCCTTCGTCGCCGACTTGCACGAGCCATACGGGTCGAACGTCGAAAGCCGTTGGATCAGCGCAAACACAATCTCCAAAGCTTTTCTCCTTCGTCGGATATTTGTTGTTAAATTGTCTTTGTTTCTCCCCTTTTGGTTTAGCTTTGAAGGGGGAAGAGGGAGAGGGATAGAAGAATGATGAGAAGGAGGGTAATGGGGGTGAAGCGGGGTGAAAGGGACGCCTGGTTTGCGCTCCCAAGAGAAGGGGATTGAAGATGGTTTGGAAGGGTGGTGATAAGGAGAGGGAGAGAGGGAGAGGGAAGGAGAAGGGAGGCTAGAGGAGGTGGAGGAGTTGGAGGAGGAGAAGGAGAAGGAAGAGGAGGAGGTAGAGATCGATTTCCTCTGGTGAGTTTGTGGTAGGAGAGATAAGGGGGGAGGAGGGGAAGATTTCTTCTTCTTCATTTTTTTTTGGAAGAGAGGGAAGGGAAGTTAGGGGATCAGAGGTGAGATGAATGTATAGATGAATATATACACACATATCATAAATAGTCTAACTTAGTCACGTAATAATAATGATGATAGTACGACTATTTCAATTTCTTGTGTGGAGGAACTTAATTAATGTGATGTGCGCAAGTTCTTTATTATTTAGAATGGAGGTGTCCATTTCAATATTATTCATTTTTGTTTATATTATATGTAGATGGATGAATAATACTCAGATTTAGGAGTAAGTCAAGACTGTCTTTATACCGAAGATCTTGAAAGGGATTACACATTGATAAAAAGAATATTATTCTTACGTACTTAGACAAAAGAGGTAACTAGTTTTAGACCTAAATTTGTCTAAGACAAGACTTGCGTACAAAGAATTTCTTTTTTCTGAGGAAAAAAATTCTTTTTATTTCACAAAGATGCATCCAGTTAACAGGATAACTGGTGAGGTTGGTGTTGATAGATGATTGGCGGTATTACCGTACATATTCAAGTAAAGAATTAGAATCCTTTCCCTATTAAATGGGAGAGGTGATCTAGCTTGAATTAAAATTTTCTGTGGAGTGGACTCAATTATTCATAATAAAAATCGAAATTATATAATTGTGGATATACAGCAAGTTAATAAGTTGCTAGTTTCATGTCTTTAAATCATGAAATTTAGTTTCTTCTAAAGTCAAAATTGTGAACAATGTGGTTGCGTTTCCCTTAATATAACTTTGCCATATTAATTGATGTCTTCAATATTTTGAAAAATTGATGAGAATTTTCCTCAATTCATTCAAAAAAAAAAATGATGAGAATTTTGTGCAAATAGGTGAAAATTTTGAGTGTATTTCTGAGAAAAATTGTTTTATTAAAAGAGATAAGTGCAACTAACATGGACTATGAATTGTTCTCTCATGTAAAAATGTGGTTTTTTAAAACATAATTGACCTTTCAAGGTCCATCTGGATTTGTTCGTATGTACATGGATACTAAAATTTCAAACCAAGCAATCTCTCATATTAAGTTTATGTGGCAATGTCACCTCATGCACTAAATAATTTTGTTTTGGAATGACCTCAGATTTTTGTTCTTACATAGAAGGTTTGGTTCCATCACATTAATGTAAGTATATTTTTCAATATATATAGTGTAATATGCACCTGCCCTTGCTAACTGCTAGCATTTTAAATGGTTGGAGTTGGGGTTTGTTTTAAGAAAATGATTACAGGTGCTAATTGAATAGTTACTAGGATCATGCTCACACTTCGCTGCGAATATTTAAATTTGTTATTCATTTAAAATTTATGTATAAATTGTAATTATGTATAATAATTATGTTATGTAAGTTAGTTATGTTTAATATCATTTTGAATTATATTATAAGATATTATATCCATTTATTATTCATTAAAAAATAGTTTCTATATCACATCTAATTTTATATGGATGGATAACTCTATACAAATAAATTTACATATATGAAATAAAATAAAATAAATAATAAATTCATAAAAAAAACAAAAAAATAATCCAAAAAATAATTTGGATTATTAATTTACAATCTAATTAATTTATGTTTGCATTAAGATTTCTAAGATTAAAATATCATCTTTTTTTTATCTCTTTAGTTTTCTTGTGCCATTATCTATTGACATATTATATAAGAAAAAAAATCAAGTATTAATCAGACGATGAATGAGATCTAAAAACTAAAAATAAAAGATAATTTATTTCATAGATTTTAGTTGAAACCCCAAAAGATTTAATTATAAATTATTAACTTTAAAAAAATATAAAAATAATAATTATATTTAACATGATTTGTAAAAAAAAAAAATGGTATTATATATATAGAAAAAGTATGTTTACTATACATAAGAAAATATAACATAACTTTTCTGAAAAAATTGTCACCGTTATTTTTTTTATATATATTTTGTTAGTTATTAAAATGATACATATTATCCGTAATACATTAAGTAATATAATATAATTTTTAATACTCTAAAATTTTATTTGATATGCTAGTTCTCACTTAATTGGAGATATAATACGAAACATTAATCTAACTGACCATATGATATTGTGGTAATAATTTGAATGAAAAACTAAGATTTGAAAAAAAATTTGATCCAACAGCCGAGATAAAATTGATGATAGGTCTCTTGAGAATGCTTAAAGACAGATTAACAATAAGGTATACGGTATAATTTAATTAGCATATCATTTTTTTACATGTTCTTTTATATAAACTTTATTCACATATTTTAGCAAGAAAATAAATAAATTAGAACCATAACAATATCTAACTCAAAATAAAGAGAAAATTCCAACAAATTTATATTTGATGATTTTAACACGAGAAATAAAATATTTCATTAAGAATTATAATTTTTTTAAAGTAGAAAAGAAAAATTATTTATATTTTAATGAGTGAACTCTTCATTAACTATTGGTATTAATAATTGAACATAACTTTGAACTATGGTTTATTGAAACCATCTGATTAAAATCTGATGGTCAGAAATAAATTTACAACAGTTCTCACTAAATCGGGGATGGAACACAAAACACCAATTCAACAAGTCATATGATTATGTTTAATAACCACACACATGCTGCCATAAAATATCAATAAATTTGAGAAAATGAATGGCTAAGATTTGACAAAAAAAATTGATCGAAGGTGGAGGTAAAAGTGATGATGTGGCATCTTGAGGAGGCTCAAAAGTAGATGAAAAATAAGGAGTTGGGGTTAATTATAAGAAGTTATCTTCTTGAAAATAAATAGTCATTAATTATATAGTATGTTTTGAAAATGTTTGGTCTATATTTAAGATATAAGTAGACCATCCTTGATTTGTTGTGCAACAAACCCCATTTACATGTTCGTTCTCTTTCGTGCATTTGGTTCAAATTTAGATTTGTAAATGAAGATAAATAATTATAATGGACCCTTCAAATATATGATTTAGGACCTAACCCCATTATATATGTAACATATTTTTGGTACAGTTGGAAAGAATTATTATATAATATTATTTCACATGATTCATAAAAATGTGCGTGGTATCTTCACTTTATAGGGTGTATACATGATGTTTTGATGTTTTGCAAGGGTATACATGAAATTATACAGAAAATTTTCACATGCTTTTGATTGTATTGCAAGCATTTTTATCTCTTTCACTCGAGTAGATAAGAAACCTCGATTTGTGCAGTTAAACAGACAAGATCCTGACTCTCTCAAGGTAATCGACCTAATTTGATTAGCTTATTCAGATTTAATCTCTCATTTTCTGTTAATCATTTTCTATGTCATATTTTATTTATTATTGGGGATAAGTAACAAATATGTAATTTTTGAAATGTTATTATAGTTTTAGTATTTCTCTGTCACTCTCTAACTTATATTCATGATTTCCCCACAGTATCAATATTGATTAAATAAATTAATTGATGTGATTGTGCACAGTAAACAGTTGATTTGATTTTTCAAACAAGTCAAAGTAATATATATATTATACATTTAAATTCTTTTCCAAATAATTGATGTGATTTTGCATTTCATATGGTAAGTAATTAGATAACCAATGTTGATGTTGGGTTACCACCAAACTTCAATATATTTGTTAAAGTTGGGAAATAATCCATGATAAATTTAAATAACCCATTTTAATCACACTATGTAGTAGGCAAAACATCAAAATCTAGCGTGGTTTGAAGAAAAAGGGAAAAAAAAAATACTGAAATAGCAATATTTTCAAGGGAAAAGTGATTTGAAGTAGTTAGAATGTACAAATCTAGATTGATTCTCTTCTAAACAGGCAATTACATTATGTACTATTCACTTAAGTGGTTTCTGATGTAATCATTTTTTGATACATGAATATACATATACGTACTAAGTAAAAGAATTTAAGTAATAGGGAAATGAGAAATTACGACGGGTACTGTAGCGATCCTATAACGAAGAATTAAAATTATATACTGTTTTCATTTTTTTTAAATATATACTGTTTACCGAATGAATTTTTATATACTGTTTGTTTTCAGTTTATATGTTTTTATATATTGTTTTCATTTTTTTAAATATATATTGTTTTACTGAATGAAGTTTTTATATACTGTTTGTTTTCAGTTTATATATTTTTTCAATTTTTATATACCGTCGCTACAGAGTCATTATATTACCCGTCACGCAGTATCAGCTCCCTTAAGTAATAATGACAATATGCCCAAAAATTTATTAATAGTTGACATATTTAATTAGCCATAGCCCAGGTTCACTATTTTCAAAAAAAAAAATATATATTTAATTAGCCATAGGCAATTAGCATCAACATAGTAACTTATTTGACTAGAATTTCATAATATTGAACACAAAATATCAAGAACTTGTGAAAATTGTTGTGCTTGCTTGAGAAATGATCTTTCACGTGTTTGTTTAATTGGTTAACTATCTTTATTATGTACTGGAATTAATTATACATATTTCGAGTAATAATATACATTTTATCATATATTAATATACCTTATTCATAGCCAAAATATCAAGTATAATCTCTTAGTTTTTCAGGATATCATTTATATGTCCAATATATATTTATATAATAGTAATATATACAATTTTATCTGTACAATATATCTTTTGACGCGTTTACTCCATCTTCCATGAATAACAGTTTATGTTCGTGAATACTTATAAACGTTTTTTTTTTCTTTCAAATTGTGCAAGTTCCCCTCTTTGCTACATGAGCTATGTATTTTTTGGGTTGACCATTGAATTATATCAAGATATTTGTGTTATATAGTCATTTTGTTGTCCAATATATCATTTAATTTGGAAGTATCTCATTAACTACTAGCACTCACATGTATTAAAATCCAACGATCTTTTTTTTGGCTTGGAATTGGTTTCGTTCAAGTTAAAGTGAGATTATGAATTTAAATGAAATCGATCAATTAGCAAGTCAAATAAAATGAAACTATATAGATATAAGCAGCATGAACTATAATTAATCAACTGTACATATATAATATAGTGAAATCAAATAAATAAAAATACATGATATAATATCCACATGAGAATGAAGTCATGAATTTGGCCTTGTGTGTTTGACCATGCATTTATAAAGTCAATTCTCCTTTTGTATTTCAGGGAATAAATTCAGTACCATAGTCCTGAAAAAAATCATGCAAATGAAATAATTAATTCAGATAAAAATTAACATAATATGGTGTAATGTCTCATTCTTTTGAGCATCTTGGAGACATAATACAAATTTTCAGCACATATATTTGGCTCAATAATCTTGTATTTAGCTGAATATTAGGGTTTGACCAACAAAATAATGCAAGTTATAATTCAATAGGTCAGCTTAGAATAGGTCAAAATAAGGAATATTAGAAAATAAAATTCAAGCTTTTATTCAATTCAACTTACGATATTCTTTGAGCGATATAAAATATAGGAATCTTGCTTCCTTCTTCTTTATTTCTCACAGAATTTATAACTTTTTCTACTTCAGTTCCAGCTGCCGTTAATACAAACTAAAGATACCAAAAATAAAAATAAAGATTAAAAATTGAACAAAGATTATATTTAGGCACCTTTATGAATTTTATTAGAACAATTTAAAGCTTATTTTTTAATAGAAATAAAATTATTTTTTTGACTTACAAGAGGATAAAGTATAGCCATTACTCCATAGCTTACAAGTGGAGAAAAAAAGAAAATTGGAATCACACAAGGGCTTCCTGTGTAAAAATACATAAATATCACCATAATTTCAGTAATAATTCTAAAATTAAAAAATAATAATTTAAATAAAAGATTTAATTGTATAAAAGAAAAAAAAATGATTTATAAAAATACCAAATCCAGCAAAAAAGGCCCAATTAGATTCAAACAAGTCCAGCCTCCAATTCAAGCCCACTCCAGTGTAGTTCCATTTATACCTAAATAAAAATAAATAAATAAATAAATAAATAAATAAATAATTTAAATACACTAATAAAAATAATATAAATTTTATTTATTTATTATTTGAGAAAATGGATTGTTGCTTACTCAAAACAGTAATATGAATACATCCAAGAAAGGAGGAGAAAATTCATTGCTTTTCCAACATAAGGAACATAGCCAGTTACAAAAACCTGATAAAAAATTAACAAAAATAAACTTTAAATTATTTCAGAAAAATGAAACAAATATTAAGCGATGAATAAAACATTAAATTATAAATTAATATCGCACCACTGCACCTCAATAAAGAATATTGTGAGCAAAAGGATTGAATATACTTGTTCAGCAATTCCAGTTGCAAGCCTACAAATAAATAAATCAATTAATAAACAAAAAATACATTTATAAAACACAAATTAATAAGTAAAAATAAAACGCAAGTAAAATTAATAAAATAGGGATTTATTGTCGTATTATTACCCTTCAACTCCCTCAGGTTTTTCTGTTTCATCTGAACTATTTTCAGATGATTTATTTCGATTTTTTATAACCTCAAAAGCATATTTGGCTATATCATTATACCTAAAATAAGATATAGATTAAATAAAAGTCAATAAAATATATCAATATATTATATAGTCTAAACAAAATTATAGTACAAGAAATTAATTAAGGTACCACAATGCACTAAGTATGAAGCTGAATACATAGAGAGGATAAAACCAAAGTACCTAATAAATCAAACAAAATTTACATGAATATTAATAATTTCAATATTTGCTAATTCCGAACAAATATAATAACTTAGAAAATTATATTATGTGAAGAGACTTACATAAAAAACTTCAACCAAAAAGGATCTTAAGACAGAATATAATGTCATAACTCCTTTATAATCACAATCATTATCATATTGAGATTCAAAATGATTGCATAAATCAGGCAAAATCCATGTGAGAATTGGAATTACCAATGATCTCACTATAAATAAGCTGCAAAAAGAAACAATTTAAATATACTTATTAACTAGAAATATATTTCATACAGGATTATGAAGTCAATTATCATCAAAGCAGCTGAATTTCATATTATTTGTAAGTTGATATAAAATAATAAAATAGAAAAATTACCTTCCTAAGAAAATAAAACCATTTAAGAGGAAGCATTGTCCAGTTCTGATCAGTAGCATCTTAGAACTGCAATTTACATTTAAATCAACACACAAATCAAAAACTAAAACTCAATTCACTAATTCATCAAAAATTAAATAAAAAATTGAGAACCTGGCGCAGAAGAAAATAACACGGTGAAGACAGCAAGCCTCTTTGAATCCAGAAAGCCATAGCAGACTCAATTGTCGAGCTCCTCTAAGAATCTTCCCCATTAGTATAAAAGGAGGTAAATGTTTCAGATTTGCGTGCTTTCGGAGGTGAATTTCGTAATTTAATCGAAGAGAAGAGAAGAGAAGAGAGACGGGAAGAGGAAGAAAGAGGGAGAAGAAGGTATCGGGAATTTTTACAAAAGAGACCCTGGATAAAAAACAACTCGGAGTTAGGAAATAAGGAATTCATTTCCTGGTTTTTAGGAGATTCTTTGGTTTTCAATAAGATTGAGAATCGAATCCCTGCTTTAGTTGAAAACTGAGAATTGAGCAACTTATTTGGAAAAATCAGGATTTCATGTAAACCAAGAAGTGAATTACTATAAATTATGTTATAATTCATCTTTGTTTCCAATATCAGCATAATATATATGATCCAAAATTTGGTCAAATCCAATACTATAATTCCACTGTTAAGTGTTGAGTACGAAAATCTCAAATAAACATAAAAAACTATAAAACGGAAGGAACACGGAAACCTAAGTTATATTCCTACATTTAATCACCTAAATATCAGTATCAATCACTAGAATTTTACATATAGGCTACTACATGATGCAGGTAAGAGACAAGAATATATATTCATATAAATCATCATCCTAGCATCTATATATGAATAAAATATTATTGATTCATACCTACATTTGTATGTGTGTATGTTGTTGCATATCATGCATGTGATGCATGTGTTGTTGCATATCATGCATATGCTGCATATCATGTATATGAATGGAGTAATTGTTATCTTAGCCGATTGTTGTTTATGGACATCCAGAAATCGTTAAGAAGCAGGTATCATCAACGGTGATTTGGGCAGTCAATATGGTAGATAGTAACTACAACACTCTCACTGTATTTCAAGCTCGAAGGCATGTGAATTTAAAAATCTATTACTTTTCTTCAAAATTAAAAAAAATTAAGCCGTTTTTTCTACCTATAATAATTATTTCTGTACATGTAATTTTGTATATAGATCAATTAGGAGATGTACGAAGATACAGACACACATTTTTTCACTCTTTGGACGGTATGATTATAAATTTTCTTTTATGTATGAATATATATTTTATTTTTTTTGTTCAAAAAAAGAGTGATGGCTACAATTCGACCGGATGTTATAATGTGCTGGTTTTGTGCTTACTCCGAGTTTCAATCTATCTCCAGGGAACATTCTTTCTATTACTGGTCAAGCTAAGAAAGAGACACTTGTTCCAAGATCTAAAAATGATATGTATATTTAATTACACATGTAGTTTTTTGCCCGGGGATAATTCATATATTAGATAACTAATATTATAAATTTCACTTTTATTATAACGACACTTAATTTGGTAAATGTTCGAACTCGACAAGTGGTGACTGGCCAGTTGCTTGGGCTTCTCATGAATACGAGTCACATGTTGACATGTCTCATTGATACGTGGCCTAATTCAATAATACCAAAGTTAGCAAACCACGCCTCTGCAGTCGGCCTAGGTGGCTATGCGAGGACCGCGAAATAGACGCCGAACCCATCCATGGGCAACAGCTCCTTTCCAGCACAGATTGTTGTGTTCAAAGTTGTTACGTATGCACTAAGCAGTGAAACATTGGTTTAGATGCGCTTCAGACGGTGGTATTACCTGACTCAAGTTGCTACCGTCTCAAGTCAAGTAATGAGAATGATTTTTTTATGTCGGGCCGAGTGGAGTCTGCAAGTTTTAAATAATTTAGTTATTGCGTGTTGGTTGGAGTCTGCATGGTCATAATAATTTAGTTGTACGAATTATGAGAAGTAACACTATATTTTCTTTTCAAGAATCAACATATTGCAATAAGTAATGTGATTGTTCTTTTTTCTTTATCTTCAAATTATGATTAAATATGTTGTCAAATACAAAAACATATTTACATGTACCACATATGCGGAAGTATGTGATTGCATATGGCGCATTGGAGCCATATGTAAGTTATTCATTAAAATTAACAAATAGAAAGTCGTAGGTCGTTTAATTTATTTTGTGATCTAACAGTTTTTGCTATGTGGAATTTTATGATGTTCTAATATTTTTATTACTTAATTTTTAAATTATTTTGTCAAAAAAAAAATGTAGTTTCAAACAATTCTTAAATAGGACAGTTTCGAATAAACTAAAAGGCTCATAACTTTGTATTTGTTAATTTTAATAAAAATAACTTATCTATGGCTCCAATGCTCCATATACAATCAACACTGAGGAGAAGATCAGTGGAACCGAAGAGGAGAAGGTGTGGAAGCTGAGACATAAACTTACTGAGCAGCTGGCCCCATATGAGAAGGTGTCGCTCAATGGCTGTGGCGCCCACCGGAGGTAACTTCATCAACTCTTTTAACTTAATCAAGCGATTAAGACCCCGAACCTGCGGTTTTACATTTGAACCCCCTCAAAGTTAGATTAAACACGTACATATACTTGTATTATGTTGAAAATTTCCAAAAAAAAATCCACATTTTTACCTTCGTGACTTTTTCTCTTTCGGACAATATATCGGACCTATCCTTTAGCCAATTTCTCACACATTGCTTGTAATAAGCATCGATCCATCATCTATACGAACCACATTTTTTTTTTGAAGGCGATACGAACCACATTTGGAGGGCTAATTTCTTTGTTACTCCTTTTCCTTTTCCTTTCCCTTTTCCTTTTTTGGAGGGCTACATTTGGAGCTCTTTTTCTTCTGTAAAATAATAAGTAGGCATACATGCACTTACCCATGGCTTCTTCTTCTGTTATAGGAGTCACCTGCAAGAAATTTTTAATAAAAAAATACAAAATAATTAGCACAAACTATATTTTGTGTGTGTGTACGTGTGTATGTGTGTGCGCGTACATGTGCGTGTGTGTGAAAGAGAGAGAGACAGAGAGAGTTACAATAACATCTCTGAAGCGATTCTAACCGTCAGAGGAGCACACTAAGCTTTGGTAATGGCCAAGTTGAGGAGTTCCGTCATGCTCAATGAGGGCATATAATCCTTTTAACTTTATTATTTATTACATATGTTGTCAAATACAAAAAATGTTTACATGTACCACATATGCGGAAGTATGTGATTGGATATTGAGCACGGGAGCCATATGTAATTTATTTATTAAAATTAACAAATAGAAAGTCATGGATTTTTTTAGTTTATTTGAATGTAACATGCTTACGGTTTCCTCTACTCTAAAATTATTTGAAACTGCTTACAGTTTTTTTAAGAAAAAAAATTAATTCAAAATCAAGTTACAAAAACATTAGAATATTATAAAATTCCACATAGAAAAAAAAATATTTCATCACAAAAGATGTCCTTGTGAAATCCCAAAATGAAAAATCCAATAAACAGAAACATAAAGTTCATCCAAATATCAAGTCACAAAAATGTTTGAACATCACAGAATTCAACCAAACAAACTACAAAAAGTAGATTCCATAAACATAAAATAAACCAACCTCAAACAAACTTCTCTCTATCACAAAAATCAGACACTATATAAACTAATTTCATCTGTGAAATGGTCCAAGAGTATAATAGACATAGATTTGTTGGGTTTTCTTGAGCTTTCTTGACGCAGCGGAAGTGGATTTAAGATTTAAGACATTCAAGAATTCGAGAAATTCAAGAAAACTAAAAGAAACGGATCAGTGAAATATGATTAAATCAAAGAAAAACAAGAACTTAAAATTCATACCTATCGGATCGAAAATTGATTCGATCTCGAACTTGAAGTGGTAGAGTCTTTCTTCTCCATTTGCACAAACCGGTAACGATTACCAATTTTCACCGCACACATCCGTTCGTTTAAAATCGCCTCCAATCGTTTCTCCAACCGAAACGACTCACAACCAATTCGATTCTTAATCAAATCGATTCTCCAAAACGACTTTCACAAATTCAACCGAATCAATAAGACGACACGAATCGTTTCATCCTCTATCGGTATCCACACGGAACAACCCCTTTAAACGGATGAAGAAAGGATATTTAGTCTCCGTTCTTCATGTTTTGAATCACATAAATTCCAAAAAGAAATTCAGAATTTTTTCTCTTTTCTCTTTCTCTCTCTTTTGTCTAACAAAATGAAATGAGAATTATGAATGGCATAGACTAAAACCTGAAAGCCTTTTGGGTATATATAATCCACATTTTCAAAAAGGAGCCTTTGTTCATTTAATTCTATGTACTTAGTTACTATGTAACCATATGTGTAACACATCTTATCATATAAGATGTAGGATTATATGTGGCAATAACTATATAATCTTTTATATAACTTATCACATAAGTTATGATTTTCTGTGTACATTTCAACGGTTGTTCTTAGTGTGTGACCCTATAGGTTTACTTAATGTTGGCAATAATCACAACTGATTATAAATCATGAGAGGACTCTAGCAAGTTATCGTGACTACCCAATTTAAGTAAATATCGATGATTCGATCCAAACCTATGTGTTGTCCTTGTATTGTATCTCTTTGTTACACGATATCTATATCGACCATAAGGCATGGATTGTGTCAACCTTATATAGTACGATAACGTTTCTTGATCCCGAATTTGATCGAACCATGAATGACATTAATAACTCATTATTAATTCATTCGAGCACGGCCGTGCATTTTCTTCAATCAAACTCATCAAGAGGCCTTAAGATATCTCTCTCATTTACGAGAGGAACAAATCCTATCTTGATCTATCTCATTCCTCCGCATGTTTCATTATGTACCTAATCATAACCCTTATGGTTACCCGGTTAAAGATAACGTTAGATTATGTTAAAGTACATAATTTCATATGTAGGAAACCGAGATAATCTCAAGTCTAAGGATAACAATATTATTGATGAGACATACCAATGACACGAACCATATGATATTTTCCCGGTGAGACAATCCAATATATGTTCTCCAACATATATCTATGTTAATGATTTAATAACACTTACTCATGATCAGTAAAACAAGACTATCAATCAACTAACATACTGATATGCATTTATAGCTTGCATACTTAAATAAGTATATTGTTGTTGGGTCTCGGACGTGCATAACACAGCGGAAAATAAAATATTTGTCCAAAACCAATCCGAGGATCCGTGCGTATCGGTTAAATCAAAGAAATAAATCTTAAAGATACATTTCGGATTACGCTTAATCCGTGACGCTCAAACCATGCATGTTGTCCAAGCGCCTCTAAACCGGTTACCGTCCTAACCGATTTTACGTCCGTCTAGGCCGTCTAGGTCGGATCGTGCGGAACTCATCTACCGCACACACAATCAGTCTCCACCAAAACTCTCAACAAACCGTTCTCATCTTCTTAGGCCGAATAGATCACAAGCGCCGAAAGTACGAACGCCTCTACCGGTGTCCACACGAACAAACTTCTTAAAACGGGAAGAAGAACAATATATATGCTAGTAGCTTGTTCTTCTCTTGCACAAGAAAACTCTTTTTCTTTTTCTTATTTTGTCTCACAAAAGATGTATATTTCTCTCATATAATTGCACCCTTTCATTTTTCATATAAAAGGAAAGCACCCTTTAGTAATTTTGTCACACAAATGAGAAAGGATATTTTTCTCTCTTTTTGTCTCACAAAAGAGAATGAGAAATAATGAGAGAGAGAATCATTTGGTACAATGAATTTGGAGCCCTCTATGTCCTTATATAGAGGTGAAGAGTCATGTCTATTCACACTAAAGATGTGTATGACATCACTCATCCTTATCCACATATCATCATCTAGACTCTTCTAGATTACATGATCTTGTGTGCTCATAGTCTTTATATACATATATATTACATCTTATCACATAAGATGACAATATCTTTTGTGACATTCCTATGCAACTCATCATATAAGTCGCTAGGATTTTCTGCGCCCGTTTCAGTTTGTTCTTTGTGTGTGACCCTGTAGGTTCACTTAATGTTGGCAATAAACTTGACCGTCTATAAATCATGAGCGGACTCTAGCAAGCCATCATGACTACCCAATTTAAGTGAATATCAGTGATCTGATTTACCTAATCAACAATCACGTATTTAGTCCCTTTGTCACGCGATATCTATATCGATCATAAGGCATGTAAGACGCCATCCTTATATTAATCGAATTAATATTTCTTGATCCCGAATTAAACTGAACAAGAACAAATGACATTAATAACTCTTATTAATTCATTTGAGTATGGCCATACATTTCTTCAGTTCAATTCATCAAAAGGCCTAAAGATATCTCTCTCATTTATGAGAGGAACAAATTCCGTCTTGATTGCACTCATCCCTCTACATGATTTATTGTATACCCAATCATAACCGTTATGACCACCCGGTTAAAGGCAGTGTTAGATTATATTAAAGTATAAAATTACTCATGTTGGAAACCGAGACAATCTCAGGTCAAAGGACTATAAATACTTTATGTTACAAGAATCGCTAATGACGTAAAACATGTAGCATTCTTACGGCGGGTCAGTCCAATATATGGTCTCTAACATATACCTATATTAATGACTTGATAACTATTTATCCATGATCGGTAAAACATAATCATCAGTCAACTAATATACTGGTGTACATTTATAGCTTGTATATAAATATATATATTTATTTATATCCGCAAGTATATTTGTCTCCACAAATATCCTATAAATGACCAGGAACGATTTAGAATAGCATTCATAACACTTTATAATTTTACTATCAAAGTCACGCACTTTGATGACATAAAGTTGAATTGCATATTCATGGTCTATTTTAATTATATTAAAATAACTTATACGCATATTATATGAAATATCTTAGAATAAATATTATGTTTGTTATTACAATCCATCATCTAGGTCACAAACACTTTGACCTAGGGCATAACACCATCAATTGTATATAATTCGGCAAGTATATTTGTCTCCATAAATATCCTATAAATGATCAGGGATGGTTTAGAATACGTTTTTCATACTACTATGTAGTTTTACTTTCATAATCACATATTCTGATGATACAAAGCTGAATAACATATTCAAGATTTATTTTAAATCAAAAGAATAAAATAACCAATACGCACTTTATTAAATATCTCTAAACAAATACAAAGTTTGATTCACACAACTGATACAACTAGCTCTCATATACAAAGAACTAGAACATAAAACCAACAAATTTAATCAACTAAAGTGTAATGCATACAAAAGAACCACCTCATATTTTGTGCTAGATTTGAAAATTATACGTATTTTGTGCTCCTAGATTTTTGGACTATATTTCACTAGGGCGTCGAAATGAATTGAAAAGAAATTATACTAGTAGTATAAAAAATAGTCATGTTTTTCGCCACGTGTCAACATGTGAGCCTCTCAAAATCACAGCCTTTCATTCTGACAAATGTATAAGCCTCTCAATATCACAGCCATTCATTCTAACACGTGTATAAGCCTCTCACAACTTTGAAGATAGTTGGGGCCTAATTCCTCACAAGCCCAAAGATTCAAAATAACCCAAGTTGTTTAATTCACTCGGCAATACACCCACCTCCATAAGCTTATAAACAACTGAATATTACTTTCATGAGCCGTGGTGGAATTATTTTTCTCTCATCAATCCGGAACAGAAACGAAGAATTAGTGGTTGTACAGATATTCACATGTCTGTACTAGATTCTGACACGGATCAGTAAAAGCCAATTTGAACAATATTAAAGCCAGTCGGCCATGTGTTGTTTTTACCAAAGTGGTCCTGCCCCCTTCTACCATTTCAGCGCCCCAGAGTTCGACCCTGGCCATTACCACTGTATACAAAGCTCAGTTTGAGCTAGAATGCTCAACTTTCTGATTTTCTATGGCCATATCTTTATGTTATTTAGTGTAGTGAGTCACTTTTAAGTATATTTTTTAATTATATTTTTATTAAATGATCATTTTAACCTTTATATTAATTACGTTAAATACATATTAAATTACTACAAATTATATAAACTTTACACGCGTCAAAATTTTGATTTTCTGTAGCCAAAAACTTATGATATTCAGCGAAGTGAGTCATTTTTAAGTATCTTTTTTGAATTATATTTTTTAAATGACCTTTTTAACCTTTTGTATTAATTACATTAAAAATATTAATTAATACAAATTAATATTAATTTAACATATTAATTAATATATTAGATAGTATTTATTTTACTAATTATATGTTAATCATTGTTTTAAAAATGCTCGCATTTTTTATTAGAAAATAATAAACGATATATGATATTATTATTATTGTGTTAAGTATATACTATTTATTTTGTTAATTAATATTTTAAATATATATTTTTTTAATATTTAAAAAATATTAAGGTATATAAATCAAATTAAATATAGAAACAAAAGAGGTCAAGAAAAAATTAAAATTAATTTATGAGTGCAAGTCTTTTTTTTTTCTTGATGTTCAACCCGTTGGGTTGAAAGACTTTACTAAATATGTGTTAAATTGTGTTTGGCGGGAATTGAACTCATGACCTTTGGCTACACATGCAAATGCTTTAACCAACTAGGCTACATGTGTTAAATTATTTTTTGTTGTCAATGACTCAAAGATCCAATTACTTTAAATTTTTTATATTTAAGAAGTAATACATAATACTAAGCTCTTAATTTTTCTTTTATTATTCCCTTCTTTCGTAAATAAAAATTGAATATTTTGTAATTTGTAAAAAAAAAAATTGAAGAGTATCTTATTCGAAGCGGGTGAGAGTACTCGCTAGTTTGATACAAAACTTTATGGTTATGTTTTTTTTCGTATTTAGTTACATCAGATATATAGCATTTTAAATTTACTATCCTGAGAATACTGAGGTCTAGGTTTAGAAAAATGAAAATTTTGAATTGATTTAAAATCAGGTTATTTCATGTATAATACTGAATTATTACATGAATAATTTATTTTTAATCAAGTTAATCAAATAAAATTAGGTCTAAAATATTTTATTGATAATACTTGCATATATAACATTGTGTAGTGTTTTTTTTTATTTCATTTTAAAGTGAGAAAAAAATAGTATTAAACACAAAATAACGCCAAGTTGTCTAAGCGTTTGATTGAAATTTTAGGGTTTCAAATAGAAGGAAGGTTTCTTTCCAAAACTCTAATAAACAAAATAAGGTCTTAGGAGACATTTAGTGGGACTATTTATCTCTTAGAAACGTTTTTTTTAAGTAGCACTATTCTAGAAAAAAAAATTGAGAAAATAACACGAATACGGAAAAAATTAGATATCTAGTACTACCGCCAGACGTTCTGGCGAGACAGAGTGTCTATCGCCAGAGGTCCTGGTTGTAGAGAGAACTTTTACACTTTTTCTGATCCCGGACGTTAGGCTACCTTAAACAGGCTTAATTAGTCAAAAATAGTCTGTACCGCCAGCACCTCTGGCAGTAGAGACTAAAAAATTACTTTCTTTTCTTAATTGAAAGGTTTAAATTTTTACCCGTTTTAGGAAGCAAGTTATCCCAAAATTTAAAAAAAAAAAAAAAAAACACTTGAACCGCCAGCTTTTCTGGCGATAGTGGCGTTTTTGTAAATATTTCTAGGTCAACCTGTTAGACGACTTGTTAGGTAAAAAAAGTACCTCTACCGCCAGGAAATGTTCCTGGACAGAATGGAGAAAAAAACCAGAAATACATATGTACCGCCAGAAACTCTGGCGGTAGAAGGTCACCCGCTAGAAACTCTGGCGGGATTCTGGCGGTACAAATGTATTGTATAGACCCCTCGTATAAAAATGAGGAATCTCTCTCTCACCCATTCTAAACTAAACGGCGCCCCCAAAAAAAAAACGATTTTGAGGTGATTTTGATCTAAAAAAAGAAAGAAAATAAGAAAAAATTAAGGAAGTTAAAGAAAAGGAAGATGGAAATAGATTGTTTATTATAGATTATAGAATGGGTGGGAGAGAGAGACCCCTCGTATAGAATTTTATAATATTGAGAAAAATATTGGGCCTAAATTAGAATTTATAATATTGAGAGAAAATATTGGGCCTAGATTGTAATTTTATAATATTGAGAGAAAAATTTGGGCCAAAATTAGAATTTTATAATAGCGGGCTCAAATTCGATCATAATTAAAATCATAATTCAGCCTATTAATAAACCACACTTCTCTTTCAGTAGTACTAAACTAACATAGTACGAAATATACCTCCTTAAATAATCAAATCAGATCACAGAAGCATAACTCTAACAATGGCTAAGCTCTCCAGTTTAGCGCTCCGATTCTGGATCCTGGCTTCCATCTTAATCTTCTCAAATGGAGACGAAGAGTTGTTCAGGCGAGACGGAACGGTGATCGAGCTGCACGATTCCAATTTCGATTCAGCCGTTGCGTCCTTCGATTATCTCCTTGTGGATTTCCACGCGCCGTGGTGCGGCCATTGCAAGCGCCTCTCGCCTGAGGTGAGTTTTTTCAGTTAATTGTTAAGTTGGTTGATCTGAGATTATTGTTTTCTTAATTCATTGTTTTTTTGTGGGTTTTGAATCATTTTGAAGTTTATTTCGTTTTTTGTAGTTAGATTTAGCTGCGCCAGTTTTAGCTGGATTGAACGAGCCTATTTATATTGCGAAAATTGATGCTGATAAATACTCCAAGATTGCTTCCAAATATCAAATTGAGTATGCTCCTCTCTTTCTTTCATTTTTCCTGATTTAAATTTGCGAAAATTCAAGACTTTTCGAAGCAATTTATACCATAAAATGATCTTAATTTTTTTATAAATGCAGTGGATTTCCAACACTGAAGCTTTTTATACATGGAGTCCCAATAGAATACACAGGACCAAGAAAATCTGAATTATTAATCCAATATTTAAAAAAATTCGTCGCGCCAGAAATAACGCATTTGAATTCAGACTCTTCGATTCAAAATTTCGTCGACTCAGCTGGAGCGAATTTCCCGATATTTTTAGGGTTTGGATTGGACGAATCATTAATCGTTAATTTTGCGAATAAATACAAGAAAAAAGCTTGGTTTGCAATTGCAAAGGATTTTTCTGAAGATATGATGGTTTTATATGATTTTGATAAGATGCCAGCTTTGGTATTAATAAATCCTCAATATGGTGATAGAAGCGTGTTTTACGGCCCTTTTGAAGGTAATTTTGCAATTAAAATATTCATATTTTTGACCTGAAAATTAAAATAACTAGATAATTTTTAATTTTCAATAATAGGGGATTTTGTGGAGGATTATATAAAGCAATCATTGTTACCGCTCACAGTGCCAATTAATTCAGAGACTCTCAAACTACTAAAAGACGAAAATCGGAAAATCGTTCTGACGATTTTTCAAGATGAATTTAATGAAAAATCAAAGCAGTTAATTAAAGTTTTGAGATCAGCAGCAAATGCAAATCGAGATTTAATTTTCGCGTATTTTGGTGTTAAACAATTCGAAGAATTTGCCGATAGATTTGATGCTTTGAAAACCGTGCAGCTGCCCAAAATTCTTGTTTGGAATGGAAATGATGAGTATGAACTAGTAAGTTTATCATATTACTAATAATCCATTTTATATTCATTTCAAATTATTGTTAATTAATATGAAATATTTTTTTTAATTAGGTTTTAGGGTTGGAAAAATTGGAAGAAGAGGATCAATGGTCGCAAATAAGCCAATTTCTTGAAGGATACAGACAAGAAAAAACAATAAAGAAAAAATTGAAGGGCCCTTCAGTAATTGGATATATAAACTCGCTAATTAGCATTAATTCAGTGTATTTAATTGTGTTTATAGTTGCGATTCTCATGCTGGTGCAAAATTTTGGTGGTGCACAAAATGGCGATAATTCGCAAGGTCAACAAGGTCAAGGTCATGGTCAACATTTAGACTGACATGTGAGACCCACCTTATTTTGTTTTATTTTTTATATTTGAACAAATTTTGTAGATTTTCTATCATTTCCTTTCCACATAGACCATATTTTTCTTTTTCATAGTTTTGTAAGGAATATTGTAGAATTTGTCTGTTATTTTCGGCAAAGAGAGATTGTTTTGATTATATTTTCATGAATTTGAAAATCTGGACTTTCCATTGATTAGAATATTTTAAGTGATGAGTAAATCATTATATGCTGATAAGCAAAATCTTAAACACACACATCAAGACAGAATCAAGTAATTGTCTACATAAACTAAAAACTAACAAAAATCTTACATCAGCATTTAACAAAACTTGTGTTTCTCGCCTTGTAAATAAACTAAAAAATAAATAAATAATTGTACAATAATGCATCAAAACCTCACCGGCTTGAAATAACTTCAAAATCCAACCAAATTAATTAATAATTATCTCGCATTTCTATCAGCTTTCTTTTTCCTTCTATTTTTCGGCTTTACTGCATCCTTCAAACTCTTTGGAGAGGTGTTAATATTCTGTTGCTGAATCTCAATGGAGACTCCAGTTTGTTCAGAAATTGCATTACTATTCTTCTCCAGTTTATTCTCATTATCTGTTTCCATATCTTGCGCTTCATTTTGTTCATTATTATTCGTTCCAACTGGACCTGTTCATTGTTTATTTATTCATTTTAAAAAAAATGGAAAAATAAGTAAAAATAATAACCAATATAAGTTACCAGGTAATTGAGGGTTTCTTATTACACTTGTTGCATTTGTCGAATAAGGATCCCTGAAAAAAAAATAAAGAAAGAAAAGAAACACAAAAATCACATAATTAAGCTAAAAAAATAGTATATTAGCTGTTATAAGAACTGAAAATTGACTGAACAAAAAAATATGCAATAAAAATACCAATTTAAAGGGGCGAGAATAGGAGCATTTTTATTCTTCTTTTTGTCGGTACTACGACTAGATGAGGCAAAATTAGGGCTGACATCATCAAATGAAGTATCATCTTTCTCTTTCATTTCTAAATCTGGTACGCTAATCTTTTTTTCGACTATTGCAGGATGTCTTTTCACCTTCTTTAATGCTTTCTCATTATTATATGCCTCCACCTAAATTTAAAAATAAATAAATAAATAAATGAATAAACAATTTAGGGGCAAAATGAGAAATATTATGGATACCACAAAATGAGAAATATCATGGATGCCCCTATGATACATAAGAAATATCGTATATATTCCTATTTTCTATATTTGTTCCAACAAAAGTATTCTCAAATTACCATTATTCTTTTTTAGGGATTTAGTTAAAAAGTTAGGATAGAAGGGGTATTTACGATATTTCTTATGCTTTGTATGGGTATTCATGATAATTCACATTTTTATGGGGTATTCATGACAAATCACATTTTTAGGGTTTAGTTCACTATACTTACAGCTGATTTAATTTTAGTCGAAATTTCTGTCGCTTTGAGCGAAGCGATTCTGACGCACTGCATAATTATGCTTGAAATTACGCCTTCGCCCCCGGCTTTTTGAATGGAACAAATTTCTCCGTTTGAATTCAAAGTCAGAGTCATTCTTCCCCCCATTACAGCCTCCTCTTTATAATTCGGATCTATCACCTAATTAAAATTAATTATTTTTAATATTTTTTAAATTTTTATAGGGGTATTTGTGAAATTATTACAATTAATTATTTCAATATTTTTAAAATTTGTAGGGGTATTGATGATATTATTACAGCTTCCTCTTTATAATTCGGATCTATCACCTAGTCAAAATTAATTATTTTTAATATTTTTTAAATTTTGTAGGGGTATTTGTGAAATTATTACAATTAATTATTTCAATATTTTTTAAATTTTGTAGGGGTATTGATGATATTATTACAGCTTCCTCTTTATAATTCGGATCTATCACCTAGTCAAAATTAATTATTTTTAATATTTTTTAAATTTTTATAGGGGTATTTGTGAAATTATTACCATAAGGTTGCCTTCGCTGAAAAATGCAAAGGTTACTGCTATTGGCAGGTGATGTATTGTTAGAGGAATTGGGTCTCTGACCTGACAAAATAAAATTAATTTAAATAAGTAAATATTTCAGGATTAATTTAAATTGATAATTAATTTATATAATTATGGACTAACTTGAGGATCGTGAATTATAATTTCTTGATTATTTTCTCCCCCAATTGAGCACTCAGGTCTCTTAAAAGTACTTAGAGCTGCTAATGCCGCCATATTAGCTGCATCTATCAGATTCCTGATTTAAAATAAATCAAACTTTATTTAAAAATTAATTATATTAATGCATTATAAATATAAATATAACAGATTATTTACAAATATACCCTCCATTATCGATTATATGAAGATCGACACGAATTGCCCACACTGATTTACCAGCTATCACACATAATGATTCCATATCAACTGCTCGACTTTCTCTATTTAAAAATAAAATAGAATAAAATAAAAATCAGAAATTACATATTACACTTAACTTTTGTTTTCAAAAACAAGGTTTGCTTATGCCAAATTGCTAAAAAGTCCCCCCATTTAATCAAAAATACAAAGAAATGTCCTTATAGTTTTTGGAAAGATTAGTGTTTTACACTTTAAGGTTATTGTCTTTTTTCTACAATTTCCAATAAAACAGGGGCTTTCTTGCAATTTTAAAATAACATAGGGTCTTTCATGCAAATTTCCCTTACCTCAGACCACGGTCAACAACACGGCCAAGCTGAATGGCGGACTCGCAATAAAATAAAAATCAGAAATTACATATTAACACTCTTAACTTTTGTTTACAAAAACATGGTTTGTTTATGCCAAATTGCAAAAAAAGCCCCTGTCATTTTCAGAAAGGTTATTGTTTTAAAACATCAAACAAAACGTTATTGTTTTTTTCCAATTTTCAATAAAACATTTGAATTTCATGCAATTCTAGAACAATGCAGGGTCTTTCGTGCAAATTACCTAAGGCAAAAATACGGTTTGTTTATGCCAAATTGCAAAAAAAAGCCCCTCCATTATTCAAAATTACAAAAAAAGCCCCTGTCATTTTCAGAAAGGTTATTGTTTTAAAACATCAAACGAAAGGTTATTGTTTTTCTCAATTTCCAACAAAACAGGGACTTTTTCACAATTTCAGAATAATCCAGGTTCTTTTCGCAAATTTCCCTTACCTTAAACCTCTGTCAACAACACGGCCAAGCTCAATGGCAGCCTCGCTGGGTCGACCCGGTTCGAAGGCCGGATCGGCCATGGGAGAGAACTCGGTATAGATCGATAAACTTCCTTCGTTTGGCCGGTCGCGGTACGGCTGCACCAGCTGACCCGTTACGTGACCCATCACGTGCGTCTCTCCCAGCTGGACTTCGCTCGATCCGTCCTCTCTGTGTAAAGAAAATGCTGAAAGGTTTGAGGAGCTTTTAAACATAAAGTATTTGTTAGTTTTTAGTTTGGGTAGTTGTAGTTCCGACTCGTATGAATTTGAATCCGCTAAATAGGGAGCAGAAGCGCTTGATTTTGTCTGTATGATTGATGCGCAGCAGTCGAAATTTGATTTATGAGTGTATAAATTTGATTAGTTTTGTCTATATGGTTGAAAGGTTGAAAGGGTTTAAGATTCGGATTGAGCTGATTGGGTGGGATTGTTGAGGAGAAGGACCTTCCGAATTTGATGGTGAGGCGGCGGAAGTCGAAGGGGCGGCGGCCGTCGACGCGCAGATCGTTTTGAATCGCTTCTGAGATGAATTTCTTCTCGTTTATTGTTGGTCGCCATGCGTTTCCCCATTTCCCCTCCATTTTTGTCGATGGAACAGAGTTGGAGGCTTCTGAGGGTTTTGATTTGATTTTAGGGTTTTTGAGGAGAGAACACGAGATGAGATATTGGATGCGGGTTAATTTTCAGTTAACAAACGAATCTGAAATATATGATAATTGAATTGAGCCTACATTTGTTAATTTGGGCTTCATTATTTGTAGAATTGAGGCCGGTTTTTGTTTTGGTGGAAGAAAAAAATGATGAGATATTAATGCAGGTGATTTATTTATATAATATTTGGAATTGATATTATAACAAATAAATTGGGCCTTATTGTTTATTAGGATTGAGGCCTTTTTTTGTTTTAGTATAAGAAAAATTTGATGAGATATTGTATTAATGCAGGTGAATTTTTTTTATATAATTTCTGGAGTGATGGGGAAGTTTCTAGAAGCATAACTGCCATGCACATGAGGAAAGAGTGATATTTAAAAAGAAATATTGATTTTGATTTTAAATTAATTAAAGTTAGGTGTGAGTTGGGGTTGATGATTTAAATGCGAGGGATAATTTGTCAATGAAACTTATATTTTTCAGATTTGCCCTAAACCGAGGGGCACCATATTTGTGCATGCTTATCTAAAAAAAATAAGGGTTATATTTTATTTTATTCATTATTTTCACAACATATACAACTTGCATGTATTTTGATATAATTAACTCTTTCTTTGAAAATTAAATTGACTAATTATTAATCCTCTCTTAACGAATCTTGTATAGTATAAATTATTCAGACAAGACAAATACAAACACAAGTTGATATTTTTGAGGAAAGACAAATACAAGTTGATTACATCACATAAACAATCCCCTCATCCATTATAAAACTATAGATCATTAATCAATGAAGTAAAGTTCGGACTAAATTGTGCAAGAATTATAAATCTATCATAAATAAACATAAATCAAACACAGGAGCAAGGCTCTCTCAATTTTTTATTTTCATTGTGTTAAAGACGTTCAGTTCGTGAATAATACTCGTATAATTCACAAATAACTGCATATTTCGAATAATCCTGATTAACAATTGAAAAAATATGTATTAGAGTATAACACAAATTTTTTAAATATTAGGATTTATTTACGAAAATAAAAAAAATAAAAATTTATCTTGCGGACAAAGATTAAGATAAAAAAGATATCAATAAGCCCAACTAACTATACACGAATAACTGAATAACAAATTATCACCATTCACATCTCCAATTTATTCGACCGGCTTGAAAAACGTCCGGTGCAGTACAAATAAAACACGAACGTATTGTTCATTGTATTTTATTCACAAGCTGCACAGATAGACTTACAGAAAGAGAGGAAGATAAAATCAACATTCTGTGTCTGACAAAGGAAAAATGCAGAAAGACCCTCAGACCAAATCTGACGTGCAGTCACGTGCGGGGCTTTATTTTTGGGAGGTAGTTTAGAAAGGCTGGCACGTGATCTGCGCCTCGACTCTTTTTCTGTCCTTTTGCAACTTCCTTCCCTTCTTTCCGGAAGAAGATTGCCTGCGCATGGTCCACAGCCGTACATAACATAAATTATATTGTAACTTTCTCAAATATAGTAATTCTTTTTTTATCTTTTTGTAATAATAAATTCATTTGTTCTCAATAAAAAAAATTATTTATCATTTTTATTTACTCCAATTGTAAGGGATAAAGAGTAATTTCTTCTATTTTTTTATTTTTTTTGCAGTGAAAACTCTATTTTTGTATGATAATATCAATTCTCAATTGTTCATGTTTAATGTTTTTTTATGGATAACTACAAACGATCGCCTGATTTTTGTTATCTTTTTATATCAATCATATTAAACGCAGGATTCGAACTCCTCATCTATGAAAAAATGGAGTAAGTACTTTACCACTAGACTATTTTAGTGGTGGTGTTTATGTTTATTGTTAGTGTTATAAGTACAAAATTTTTGTATTTCTTCATAATCTATGAAACATTTGTTTTTGCAAATAAATTTATGACAAAATAATTATCAGATTATGATGCAAAATGTAGAAATTAAGGATAAATTGATGTTTGCTATGATAAAAAAAATGTAGAAATTGAGGATAAAACTGAGTATAAATTCATCACAAATTAAGGATAAACTTATTATGATATGAAATGTACTAATCCCTTTATGATGGTCCATAATTCCAAGTCCATTACATAATGCAATATTGAGAGTCAACACATTGACCAGATCCAACGGTCGGTATTTGCCACGTGTAAATGTTAGGTTGTCAACAACTAATTAGCCATTCACCAACTGACAGCTGGCTCGTTCCAATCCACGCACGTGATTCTCATTTTCTTTTGTTTTTTGAGATTTTTTGAGCATGTTCATAATATTAATATCTTTTGAGAGGTTATGACATGAGTGGGATTCACATTGGTTTCTTTCACCAATTTTTCCAAAATTTATCAATCATTAATAGCTATTTTCTTGTTTTGTTAATTCGAGTATCAAATCGGAACTAAATGATAAGAAACTTGTGGTGTTTGATTACGAAATTAATATTGTAGTAATGATTAATTATAAATCTGACACGCAAACGCTGCGAATTAATTGCGATAATGATAACAATACATTTTTAAATTATCTTTTTTAATATGTTTCAGTAATATAGGAGATTTTCAACTATATAAATATTTAATTATCTACAATTTGCAGGGTCGTTATTTCAATAAGATATATGACGGATCAGTGTATTTTTATAACGAATGGTTAGATTTTTGAGAGAGCAATATCAGTTTCCCGGGATTTTAATGAAGCGAATATGATATATTTTTAGATCATTGGTCTCTCAAATTTATTGGTAGAGTTAAGCTAATCAGCAAAACAGAAAACTATTAGACTGATATTTATGGTCATGATACGTATAAATACATTATATTATGTAAAAGTTGGATACCAAGGTTTTGATTTTTTTTTCCTTTTCTTCATAATAAAGTATATTATATTATTTAATTTAATTTATGTCATTTTTTTCAAAAAAAAAAAGGAGAAATTGTGTGATAAGGCAGGGTCAATTTCAAATTTCAATAATGGAGAAAAAATAATTGATCGGTGAGAAACATAAACACGTACAAAACAAACAATTAATAAAAGGGGGTCATTAAAGAGAGGTGTTTGCGTATATCTCAAATAAAAAAGTGACGTATAGTTAATAGTTTCAAGCAAAAAGAAGACATATAGTTAACAGTTGCCATGTCACCATGATCTGGCACGAACCCGTTTTTTGGGGGTCAAATTTCATTGAGGGATTCCATTACCACCATTACCACCATTTCAACGATTTCATACGCTTTATTTTCTTTACTTTTTAAACTTTTTTATTAAAAAATCTATCTATTTTTTCCCTTTGAAGGAATTTGTTTAGGTTGACCCCAAGACTATGGCTAATAAGCTAACTAATTTTATGATGTCATATAAGTGGATGATATTTTAAACTTTTAATTGATGGAATTTTACAAGTCTCCGAATCTATGTCTTTTATGTTTTTTTTTTTTGAGTAATTCTATATTTTGAAAATTATGGTGATTATATTATTGATGTTTAATTAACTATTTTGATCATAGTATTTTGGCTATGTGGACTTTGACAACATGAATAAGATTATTATGAAGTGCGTTAAATAAAATGAAATTTGAATAAAATAAAGCTATATATTCAAGTGATTACTAATACATGTAATAATATCATGCAAAAATAATTTAGTTTGCATTACATGATAATGATGTTAGTTATGTACTGCTATCACAATTGATATATTAAGTTATCTCTTTAGATTTTTGTCATAATAATTTTTTTCTTATGCAAGACTTCTAGTTTTAGAGATTTCGACTGTACGAGTCATTATCATTCATGATTTATTTAGTTTATCGAAGAAGATTTCAAATCATTAATGATTTATCAAATCTAATACTCACATTAAACTTCTCATCCAAAATTTCGAGTATCACTTTGAGTCCATATATTTTTTTGTTGGTTATTCGAACAATGATTACACAACAATAAAATTAGTACACGAAACTTAAGATGTATCATTTATCTAAAAGTATGCCATGATTCGCTTGTCATGTATTTCTCGTTGTTACGTACTTAGTTGCATGCATGAAAAACTTCCAACTTTTTTTGCATTTGTTTGCTTCTTATTACACATGCTAATTATCAATGAGAAACGTGTGTTTTTAATAAGATCATTCACTCCATCATTGCTAAAATCACAGCATAATTATCTAACTGAACCAATACATACAATATTTTTTGAATTAATATTCCAAAAAAATTACGACAACCCGGGGACACAAAACACGGAGCATTATATCATAACCGGATAACAACAACGTCGTGATTCTCTTTCTAGTGGGACCCACAGTCATAGAATCTCTACAGGAATCCAATGCTGTACACCACGTCCATTCAAAACCAAAATCAATCGTGACCAAACCCGACCCGCAACAAGAAACTCAGAACCACCTTGAAAACTACAAATCCTACGTTCCGTGTAAAAATTCAATAAAACGCTATAATTAACTCGTTTCACTTATTGTATATATGCAAAGTGAAGATAGGATTTGGGTGAAGTAGAGGGGAGAAGACGAGAAGAGCGATCGCATTTTTCGTCCAGTCTTCTTCCACCAACCCACTCTCATTTCATTTCTCATTTCTTCTCTCTTTCTTCCCTTCCACTCCTAGTCCGAGTCCTCTCTCTCCCCTCTATAAATACTCTCCTTCCTTCCTCATGCTCTTTTTTTCTCCCCTCTTTCTCTCCCCCTTATACTCTCCATTCCCCCTCCCTCTCCAGTTCGCCCCCTCCTTCCCCATTGCAGCTCAGGTTCGTACTCTCTTTCCCCATTTTCGATTTGTTTATTTATTTATTGTGATTTTGGAGTGTTGCATGACTTATTCGGAAAGGCAGATTTCATTTTGATCTGATGTTAGCTTACTCATAGTTTCAACGCATTCACGGCTGATAATCGTTTGGTTTCATTTGTCTCATTACTGGATCTGTCTGTTTCCTCTTAGATCTCTCTTTCCCTGCCTCCTGACAGCGATATTTGCTTAGCCTTTCTCACTGATCGGTCCGAAATAAGTGTTCTGTCTGTGAATGAGACTCATTCCAGACCGAGCGGGTAACTTTTCAGCTCAATAACTCTGTATTTTGACCTTTATGTCCCTTTTACTAAACTTAAACAGGCCCAAACACCATATAATTATATAAACAGCCAAATCAATCCCCCCTGAAATAAACGTCTTTATATATTCATAATCTTACATCATTCATTACTCCTCAAAAACGATGTACTCTTAACTCAATCTGAACCGTTGGTGCAGATCTCAAGGGCCCCTCCACTCATCAAATACACTTCTCAAGAAAACGGCTAAACAGAGCCAGTAACAAACCAAAACCAAAACCAAACAATCAAAAACAAAAACAAAAAATCAAATCTTCACAATGGAGGGATCAGTAGCAACAGCTCCTCAATCCAGCGGCATGAGAAAGATCCCCTCCTACCAATCCGTCACCGAGCCGGATGATTTCGACCTCTCAAAGCTGCTCGACAAGCCGAAACTCAACATCGAGCGGCAGCGATCCTTCGACGGATCGGTCTCAGATTTCTCGACAATCGGCATGAATTTCAAGGCCGACGGTGGGTACTCGCCGGCCATGCGGTCCGGCTTCGACACGCCGCTTTCTTCGGCGACAAGAAACTCGTTCGACCCGCATCCCATGATTGGAGAGGCTTGGGAAGCGTTGAGAAAGACGATGGTTTATTACAAGGGCCAGCCTGTTGGGACTATTGCGGCTTATGATCATGCGTCAGAAGAAGTTCTTAATTACGATCAGGTGTGTTTATGTTTTTTAGTTTGTAATTGATCTTTTTGTTGGTGTGTTGGGAATTATGTTGTTTTAGTGGAATTGTTGGGTTTTTTTTTTGGCGATTTTGTTCTGAGTTTCTTTTTTTATGATTTCTGTTAGGGATAAATGCTCATTATCCCTGTACTTTAACTGGATTGCAATTTGGTTCTTGTAGTACTTATTTAAACTTTTTGGTTTCCTGGACTTTATAGAAGTGTGTATGGTTCGTCCCTAACCGAAGGATCAATCATGCATGTTTTCATAAAGGAAATAGATCAAAAAGTTTAAATCAGTAGTACAGGGACTGGACTAAATTGTCATCCTATCAAATTACATGAACTAACAGTCTGTTTATCCCTTTCTCTTAAATCTACTCGATAAGAGAAAAGAGACTCATTATGCTACAAAACAAACACAAAATTCAACTCTACAATCATTACTCAAAACTTTTTATATTCCCATCACGGGTAGTAACAGTAACACTTCTTTTGTTTCTTCCAAATTTCCAATCCATATCAAAACTTATCCATTTCTCTTCTCATACAGGTATTTGTGCGTGATTTCGTACCGAGCGCTCTTGCTTTCCTGATGAACGGTGAATATGAGATCGTCAAAAACTTCCTGTTAAAAACGCTGTTGCTGCAAGGCTGGGAGAAGAAGGTCGACCGGTTCAAGCTCGGCGAGGGCGCCATGCCCGCCTCCTTCAAAATCCTCCACGACTCCACTAGAGGTGTTGTTACAAATTCACTTAATTTCTCTTTATTTTTAGGGGGGATTTCATATTTACCCTTCTAAAAAGTAAAAACCTGAAATATCAAATTGACCCTTCTGAAACTGCAAATCTCATGTTTACGCTCCGGAAAATCGAAAATATCAAATTGACCCATCTGAACTTGCCAAAATATCAAATTTACCCATGTAAGCTTGTAAATTTGATTTTTAATTTTAGAAGGGTAAATATGATATTTAGAGTTTTTAGAAAGGGTAAATATGAAATTCCCCTTATTTTTACACACATCAACCACATGACAAACTGCCGCAGATATATAAAGTAAAAATCCTTTACAATCTCTTGAGCAAACTGTGATTTCATATATATAATGCTTGAGTACATTTACCCCCGAAAATTCACACAGTTTTTCTTTTTTCTTCTTTATTACACATATCATGCACGTGACGTGACAACTGCCAAATTAAAAATCCTCTATAAGCTCTTAATCCACATCTACACAAGGCAAAATAAAACAAGCATCCAAATGAATATTATTAATTAAAATATTTACACCCCTAATTCTACGTATTTACACTTGAAAAAAAAAAAAAAACTAAAAACCTATCTATGATTCTACCTCTATCAACCCCTCTTTTCTTTTCCTCTTTCCTCCTTTTCACTTCGTGTACATATATACATATCTATAAATCGTATCCATTTATATACAGGTGTGGACACGATCGTGGCGGATTTCGGCGAGAGCGCGATCGGCCGAGTGGCTCCTGTGGATTCCGGATTCTGGTGGATTATTTTATTGAGGGCTTATACAAAGTCGACCGGGGATCAGAGTCTGGCTGAGAGTTCCGAGTGCCAGAAGGGCATGCGGCTGATTCTCGCGCTCTGTTTGAGCGAGGGCTTCGATACGTTTCCGACTCTGCTTTGCGCTGATGGATGCTCCATGATTGATAGACGGATGGTGAGTTGTTAAAAGTAATTGTGAGGGGAATTTGTGAAATTGTGAAAAAGGCCCTGAATTATGAAGGCGTTTTTTTGTAATTCACGTAGTAATTGTGAAAAAGGTCTTTAGAAGATGTACATGGCTTTAGTATTTTCTGTTTGTTTTCTATTTCTTGCGTCAGTACACGTATTATTTCGAATTTTGCATCATATGACTAGTTCGTACTTTACGTACCTAAACTTGTATATCACTCTAACCAATATCATCATTATTTTATTTATATAGGGAGTATACGGATACCCAATAGAAATCCAAGCCTTATTCTTCATGGCCCTCCGCTGCTCCCTCTACATGCTCCGTCCCGACACCGAAGGCAAGGTAATTAATTACACACTAAACTCCTTCAACATTTATAAAATCATAAATATACTTTGTAATTTAATATAAAAAAAAATATACTTTCTAACCGAGTCTAACAAACAACTCGCAATCATCTCCAATACAAGGAATTCATCGAGAGAATAGTAACCCGTCTCCACGCGTTGAGCTTCCACATGCGGAGCTACTTTTGGCTCGACTTCCAAAATCTGAACGATATTTACCGGTATAAGACCGAAGAGTATTCTCACACCGCTGTTAATAAGTTCAACGTGATTCCTGATTCGATTCCTGATTGGGTTTTCGATTTCATGCCGACCAAGGGCGGGTATTTCATCGGCAACGTCAGCCCCGCAAGAATGGATTTCAGGTATTTTATAAAATACCCCTTCAAAAGTTGAAATATTGTGTATAGTCTTACAAAGAATAAGAAATGCCTAATAATTTTGTAAAAAGATTCCTGAATAACTTCCGTTTCTCATTTATTGCATATTTTATTTTATAAAAAAAACTGAAGGAAAATATTTTATGAAATTAAGGAGTATGTTGCGTATACCCCCTTCGAAACTTGAAATATCTCCTAGTTTGTCAACAAGATGGGTGAAAATGAAATATCTCTTTTTGAATAAACGATATTAGTTTGGAAACATTTCTCAAGCAAATAGAAAAATAAGGGGCAAACATGATATTTCTTACATTTATAGGGTACATGTGATTCACTTCAATTTTTCGTAAGAGCATCTATGCACGACATTTCTAAAATTTTCCTTTAAATCAATTTATTATTTTCCTATAGGTGGTTTGCGTTGGGCAACTGCATTGCGATTCTGTCGTCTCTCGCGACGCCTGAACAAGCAACAGCGATAATGGATCTGATAGAAGAGAGATGGGAAGAATTAATCGGCGACATGCCGTTGAAGATTTGTTACCCTGCAATTGAGAATCACGAGTGGAGAATTGTAACGGGTTGCGATCCTAAGAATACAAGATGGAGTTATCATAACGGCGGATCCTGGCCTGGTATGTAAAGAAGTTTAATTTTTTAATTTTAGTTTCTTTTGGGGAGGAGATTGCGTATTTACCCTTCTGAAATTTCAAATTTCATATTTACTTACCCTTTAAAAATATATATTTCAAATTTACCCTTCTGAAATCTATGTGCATCATATTTACATTTACCTCTCTGAAAATGCAAATATCAGATTTATCCTTTGAAAATTGGAAACTATCATATTTTCTTCCTTTGTGGAAGAAAATTTGATATAATTTGGAATTTAGAGGGACAAATTTGATATTTATGTTTTTAGAGGGGTAAGTAAATACAACATTTTGAAGATTTGGAAGGGTAAATTTAATATTTACATTTTTAGAAGGTTAAATATTACATTATAAAGTTTTGGAAGGTTAAATATAATCTCTCTTTATTTCAAACAAAAATAAGAATTTGCTAGATTCCTTAACTTTTACTTTTTTTCTGCAGTTCTTCTTTGGATGTTAACAGCGGCTTGTATAAAAGTCGGCCGGCCGCAAATCGCTCGACGTGCGATGGATTTAATCGAATCACGTCTCCAAAAGGACGGCTGGCCGGAATATTACGACGGTAAGCTCGGCCGATACGTCGGCAAACAAGCACGGAAATTCCAGACTTGGTCAATTGCAGGGTATTTAGTGGCCAAAATGATGCTTGAAGATCCGTCTCATTTGGGCATGATTTCACTCGAGGAGGATAGAGCGATGAAGCCGTTGATTAAACGGTCTTCTTCTTGGACTTGTTAGATGATGATGATGATGATGATGATGATTAATTGGGGGGGTTTGTTTCGTTGCGTTGTTTATTTTTTATTTTTATTATTTTTGTTTTACTTGATTTTATTTTATTTTTATGGTCTAATTTGATGAAAGTATACGGGTTTGTTGTTGTATGGGAATTTGTTGTTGTGTTGTTATTATAAAAGGTTTATTGTTTCACGAGGGAAATAAGTGGCAGGGAAGGGAAGGGAAGGGAATTGGTTGTAATGAGAAACACTCTTTGAGTTAATTTAAAGCCACCTCTTTCTTTATTATCATTGTTTAATTTGATTATGATGCTTCTAATATTGTATTAATTTACCACAAAATTATGAAATATTTATGATTCCAACGTTGCATAATTTTACGAGACATAATTATGGTCCCAACATTGCCTTTTCCTCGTGTAAATGCAACCTATTTCACATTTCACATTTTGTTCCTTTTTAGTATTTTTCGGTGATTTTTTTCTCAAATGTATTTTATTTTAAGGCCCATAAAATAAAGTTTATTTATATAAAGCCCAAATAGCCTTCTTTTTTCTCTCGTTCTAACTTGACCTCTTTCATCTCGTCATAATTTCCTCTTCCATTTACTCTTTCTAACATGGATCTAGCTCCAGCCATGGATCCTCTCCCTTCCCCGATCAGCTTCAGCTCGCCGGACGACATCTCCCCGTCCCTCTCCTCCCTCCTCTCGCTCACTCAGCGCGGCCAATGGCGCCTCCTCCTCACCTCTCTCCCCTCCCCCACTCCCCTCTCCGCCCCCTTCCATTCCCCCGCGCCTCACCTCCATCTCCTCCACTGCACCCTCTCCGCCCTGTCCCTCTTCAAACTCCGCCGCTACCCCGACCTCTCAAACCTCCTCTCAACTCTCTCCCCGTTAGACTCCCCTCAGTACTTGTTCCAATCTTACCCTTCCCTCTACCCTTCCCTCGCCGGATCCTTTCTCCCGTTTACACTACGAGTCCTCTACGCTCTGTTGCCTCACAGACTAGGCGACAGACCACAAACTTTAGATAGATTGTACAATCTGTTGGCTCTCTGTCGAGCGCACGGATGGACGCGCCGCGAGCGTTACGTCCAGTCGTTACTCGTTGCGCATCATTATTCATTCAAGGAGTATGACGTGGCGACGTCGCTGATACGAGAGATGCTTGAGAAGAATCCGAATGATCCCGCTGTCCTCACGCGATTGGGCTATTTGCAGCTCCAAATCGGGGATCTGACCGGCGCTAAATCGACTTTTCAGAGGTTCGAATCCGTAATTAACGATTCTGGGTCTCAAATTGATCCTTCAAAAGGTAATTTGTTTCTTTCAATTTTAAGATTGACAGTTTATAATCAGTTAATCTGATCTTATTTTTATATGATCAAATAACAGAGAATCTGATAACAAGAAACAAGGCATTAGGGTTTATAATATCAAAAGAGTACACATCAGCAGTGAGAGAATACGAAACGTGCATCGAAAGAGACGATGCTGATGTGGCGGCAGTGAATAACAAGGCGGTGTGTTTAATGTACTCAAGAGATTTGTCTGACGCGGTAAAAGGACTGGAGAGCGCACTGGAGAGGATCCCGACTGTGGCGATCGACGAAACCCTAGTTGTAAATCTGTGTAGCATGTATGAGCTGGCGTTTGTGAATCACACTGAGGTTAAGAAGAGCTTGGCGGGTTGGATTGCACAAGTGGCGCCTGATGATTTTGACCCGTCTTGTACACGTATGTGAATGAATGAAAAGGAATTTTTTTTCTTTTCTTTTGTGTTTCTGCTACTGTTTCTATTGATTTTTCTTAATTTGAGTGGTATAATTTGTGGGAAATATTTTTGTTCTGATTTGATACTTTTGTATTGTAAGAAAACGTTTGTATGATTAGAAATTGGGAAATTGTTTGGAATACAAAATAATTTATCATGAATTTTTATCTTGCAAATTTGTATTTAATAACTAGAACTAGATGTATGAATCAAATAATTAACATCTACAATCTGATTTAACAAACAACTCTAAAAATAAGATAAAAAAAAAATCCAAAAAAACCCGAAACCCCCCCCCCCCCCCCCCCACCCCCCGACTCGCAAACTCACACATTCTACACGGCAACACATCCAGAATCGCTTTTCTGACCTTTCCATAATTCCCCAAAAGGCCGGATCGTCTCCATGCGTGAAACTCTGCATAAGGAACCGGATCCTCTCCAACCTTCTTGACAAACTCCGCCAATTCCTCCACATTTTTAAACTTACTCGCGTCGATAATCGAATTAGGCGGAATGAAATCCCACATGTTCGGTGCACCAAAATACATCCGCACGGGCCCGAGATCCAACACGTAGAAGAGTTTTTTCTATTACATAACTTTCGGTCAATGTGTTTTCTATTGCCAGTACGAATTTGTAGTGTGACATGGCACAATGCAAATGATCCCACCAGTGAGGGATCGGGTTTTCCTCCATAATTTTCATGTCTGTTAATATACTTACATCTCTTTTCTTGTTTGCGACGTAGTAACTGTGCACAATGCGGAAGGTTTTCCCAGCTTAAGTCGCTTGAACATCACTCTCGAATGGTAGCTAACAAAAATATTCTCATGTCCAGTCGGCTTTCTTCCAACTCCAAGTCTATAGACGCTCTTAGCGGCTCCCCTTGTTTTCTCTACAACAAAAAGATATAAAAAAATCTAAAATAAAATGATCTAAAATTCCGAGTGTCAGAAATAAATTTCTGCAAAATACATTCAGGTCTTACGGTTTCAGGAGGAGGAGGAAGGGTCTGATAAAACTCCACGTCAGCATTATCTGCCAGAGCTTCATTATGCGACTAAAGACAAGTTCGCCCGCAATTACACTCGTACAATCCGTCCAATACTTCCGGAATCCAAGAAACGACTCTGGCCCACACAGTGACATGATCCAACTTGTACTCCGAGCAATCTCCAATTTTTGCACTGCTGAGTCATTCACCGTCCATCCTGCGAATTTATTCTTGAACTTGGTGCAACTGATTTCTGAGTCCCATTTTTGGAAGATTGGCTTTAGGTTAGAGAAGTCTTCTTTTTTATGAGTTCCAATCGAATCAATTGTTGTTGTAATGTTTATAGCGATTGATTTGTTGATTTTTGTGTCATTTTCTGATTCGATGATTGGAGAGGCGGAGTTAGAGGAGCCGAGAAATGAAGGGAGGAAGAGAGTGAAAACTATCGCCATGGCAAGAAGCAGCGCTAAGCAGTATATGTGATTTGATGAAAAAATGGAATTTGAATTCGTATTTGAGTTTGAATTTGCCATGGTGGTTGGTTGTGAAAATATTTTGTTGAAGAGATAGATATATGAGAAGAAGAGAATGGGTTGATGGTGAGTCTGTCACTGACACTTGTATATATGTTTAGGTAAGCTTGATTGCGACTTAATGAAAGATATATTATTCAAATAATTCAATTAGAAGTCATCATTTTGGAAATAGTTCTCTGTTCTATACTTAAATGAGACTTGAAATTCATTTTTTACTGGATTGAATCGTTTGGAATTACTTGAATTTAATCCCCTGTTATGCTGGTTAAGTGTTAAGTACTTTTTGTTTTGATTTTGTTATTTTAAAATTCTATACTGGCTTGTTCAGCTATAATTTTTTCGCAACTTTTTTTTTGTACATATTGTACTTCTGGAATGATACCAAGTATTTGACAATGTTACATGTTGTCAGCAAGAACAAACCAAAGAATTGTCAACTGTATTCCAGTTCAAAGCACATAAAATTGTTCTTTTAAGTGGGAACAATGTATTTTTAAAAATGATCAGTTAGTTCCTTAAATTAACCTAAGTCTCAAGTTATTTGATAATGTATTGAAGGAAGCTTCTTCAAACGAGGCTAGTGGTCAAAATTGCACAAACCACAAAATCTACATCTATTTTAATTTTTTTTTTTTTTTTTTTTTGAAATTTTTTGGAAAGGACTTGAATATCCCTTTTCCAAATATATTTCTATTTATATTTTTTTGTACCAACCTATACAATATTTACAATCTATACAGATGTACAAAAAAATCTCTCCTCAAAACAAGCTATCTAATCTCACCCTTAACAGGCCTATTTCAGACTAAGAACCTAAACATGCTTAACAAACTAAGCCATTACAATCTTATTAAAGAAAAGAAACTATATAAGCCCAAAAAATATAAATATTAATTTGTTTCTCTTTTTTTCTTTTTAGCGTGACACCGACACGATGGAGCATTTAATTACCAGGTCATGATCAACGCATCATAATTGAAATTCAATTTTGGAAGTTAACAGCCTATCCAATAAATGAACATTTATCTTAGCATTCTATTTAATAGGAGTATAATATAGCATTAAAAATAAAAAATGCATTAAAAAATGTGTATAAAATAACAAAGACTCAATGGAATTAATCATATCAACAAAAATTCAATAGAGAACGGAAGGAGGCATAAAGGTGACTACGATTATCCAACCCCTTACAATGTCAAAAAATTTATTGTAGTTTCAGCTGTCGTTTGCAATGTTGCAGAAGCCGGAAGTCAGAATTAGTCGGCAGCTCCGGAAATTTCCGACTAGGAGACTAGTCAAGATTAATCGGAAGTAGTCGATTTATTAGTCATACTGAATTTGTATATATTTTTTTAAATAATATTACACTTAGATCGTAATAACATATAAATTTCTTAATAATTGGTCAAATGTTTCAAAATTCCATACTGACAAAAAATGGCAAAAACAGAAATGTAAAAATAACATACAACAAAACACCAACATAAATAAAAACAGAAATTTGAGCTGGTTTGCGCCGCAAAAAATGTAACGGTCGACGTCTGCAAAAGTCAGTTGACAAACTTTTGCTAGTCGGCTAGGGGTATGACGGTTAGGTAGCGACTAGTGATTAATCGGCGACTAATCGGGACTCTTAGAACACCGACTGTTGCCAAAGATATTCATTACAAGTTTAATTTAATGCAATATTTTTTAATCATATTAAAATTAAATGCATTTTAGCTTTACAAAATATGTTAGGACTCAAAAGATATATTAACAATTAAAAAAGATATATTTACATTAAAAAGTATATATTCGGATTCAGAAAATGTTTATCAACATTCGAAATAGTACACTAGAATTCAAAAATTTATATTATGAGTCATGACACAAAAAATGTTAACACTCAGAAATTTATAGCATATTAAAATATAAAAATATGTTATGATTATTGACACCCATATATATATATATATATATATATATTATAAAAATCAGAAAGATATATTGAAAATGATATATTAAAGTCTTGAAATAGTGTAATCAATTGACTTAAAAATGATTATTTGCATTAAAATGTATAAATAAACAAAAAATATTAATATTACAATCGATATAGCAAAAATTAGAATGATATGTTGACATCAAAATGACTCAGTTTTGAGACTCAAAAATGTATGTACAGTTCCACTGGGTATTCAAGTACTCAAGTCCTTAATTCCTGATCTCTACATTATATACATTTGCTTCAAGTTACCATTTCATTATAAATTATTGAATTTATCTTACATATTGTTAAGGTAGTGGTGGGGTCTCCATACAGAAGAATTCTTATAGGACAAACAAACATTTCTTTCTGGCTATGAAATATGGAAATGTCACTTGTAGGTTTATAGAATTATAGGTCTGCATTAATAATTTCTCATAGACATGGGAGAATTATCATGCAATGTCAGCTTGGAAGTTAATGCGCCACAGAACAGCTCTTGTTTCTCTCTTGCCTTCGGCGGCCTAGAACCATATCTTTTCACCAACTTCATACATTTCAATGTCCCATTCATTCTTTCACTTTAACAAATACATGTATCACCTCTCTTCTAAGTTCTAACTTCTAACACTGTTTATAATATATACTACTTTCTTTTCTTATTCCACTCAAATTGTGCACCAAAACTGGTTAGAACATGCAGAAAGTTTCTCATTTTGTAAGAACAAAGCACTATTAGTTAGTTTACTATTTTTAATTATATATACTAATTATGACAAAACAATTACTATTATTTAATTAATTTATTATGCAAAAATATAGATATCTAATATAAATCAAATAAAGAATATTTATATCTTTGAATGATTTTTATGCAACTATTAAGACAAATAAAGAGTATTATATAAATTTCCCATACTTTTTTACTTTTCTCTATTTGTTATTATGTAAATTTGTATACAATGAAAATATAATAACTAAAAGTGGAGTTTACAAATAAATGTATGCGAAAACTAACATTATATTGTTTAAACTCATCGATCTCGAAATGAATTTAAAATTTAATAATGTTGGATATAATAATGTATTTGTATTTTCACCCAAGAATAATGTATTTGTATTAGTATATAAAGATATAATATAAAAAGATCATCCAAAAGAAGTTTGTTTATTAAGAAAATTGAATAAATATGTCCGTTTAATTTTAATATATGGAATATAATACTCTTTCTTAATTATAAATAATGAAAAGGACTAAATTGTATGTCATATAAATATTAGTTGTATTTTATCTAGATATATTGATAAACTTGACAAGTTTTAAGGAGTATAAGCATATTGTGTTTTGAGACATCATGTTTGATAAATTTGGTGAGTGCCATCATGCATCTCTACCTAGTCATTTCCCAAAAAATATTGATCTTCCCTCTCCATTACAAAAAAATGGACTGATTTTATACTAAGACTTATTATGTGCATACCACAATTCAACTCATGATTGGGGCCTCCAATTATTTTTTGAACTTGAGGGATCTTTTTGTCTTTTAAACCGTAGTTTTTATTTAAGACCCCTTAAAACATCTATTACAACAACTCAAACTATCGCACTATATTAAACATACGTATCCGGCCTACGGGCATGTTGTCTAAAAAAAAAAAAAAAAAAAAACGTATCCCTAAGAGTTATTTTAAGATAAATATTTTCAAGAGGGGTGTTATGCAAAAGTACATTCTTTCCTCTTTGGCGCCTCTACACTTTTGCAATCTAGCCCCTTTAAAATGCGCGCCTTTTCTGAGGGGCATTGTAGATAAATCCATCTGTTCGCATTTATTTAACTCTTTCCATTGCTGTTTAATTAAATGCAGAGCATAAAAAAAAAATTCCGTCTAGACCTTTTCAATTTCTTGCATTCCGCATTTCAAAAATAGCCCCCAAAAGCAAGGCCTTCGTTTTCTCTTTTCTCTGTAGTTTGGATGCAAGAGGTTTTTTTCAACAATAGAACGAACGGTATAACGAAAATATTATGTTTTGTTTATTGTCTTGTTTTGTATTTATCTTTGTTGGAGTGTGATTTTCGGTGGGTTTTTTAATTTTTTTTTTTCTCAAAAAAGTAGAATTTTGAACTGGTTTTTGTTCGTTGTCTGAAGAAATGGCATGTACTTGTTTTTTTTTGTGCAAAAACATGGTTGCTGGTTGTTTTTTCCGTGTTTTTCTCAAGAAAAAGTAGAATTTCAAAGTGGGTTTTGTTCGTTGTTTGAAGAAATAGCATGTACCTTTTTTTTTCTGAAATTTGTGTAAAAAATGTGGTTTTTGGTTGGTTTCTACTCTTTTTAGCTTTACTGGAAGTTTTTTGTACCGATTTTTTCTTGTTTGTGCCTTTCAGTTTTTTCTATGTTCTTAAGCGTCAGTTTCTTTCTAGTGGAAATAAAAGAGAATATAGGAGAAGAGATAAGACAATCATGCTGTTCAAGTAACCATGCTGCTTTGTTTTATGGAAGATAAAACAATCAAAAACCATGAAAAGTTGATTTGGGGAAGAAAATGAAGGAGAAGAGATAACATTATTCTTGAATGTAACTTTCTGACACGGAGAAGAGGAGTGCGACAAGGAAATCATTTGTCTCCTCTTATTTATTTAACCTTGCGGCCGATGCATTCTGTGCAACCTTTATCAGGATGCACTCTGAAGGTTTGCTTCAGCCACTAAGAAGGCACATTACATCTTGTTTGATGTATGCCGATGACCTTTTGTTTATGATTAAACCGGACACAGAAAATGTGGTTATGGCGGCAGCATTAATTCTGAAACTTTCTGACACGACGGGCGGCTAAATCCTTTATCAGAACCTACAATATACATGAAGATCAAACTAATCAAATGGCTTAATTGCTCAATTGTGCAAACAAAGACACCACCTTTATATATCTAGGCCTACCCTTATCTCACAAAAAGCTCAACAAAGAGGACTTTCTCCCACTGCTAGAGAGAATTGAGAAGAAATTGCCCACCTGGCAAGGAAAATTAATATCAATGACAGGCAGAATGGTACTTATAAATTCGGTACTTACTGCCTTACCTCTATATTTTTTTCTCAATATTTAAATTGCCAAGTTCGGTGATCAGAAGGATTGATCAATTAAGAAGCAAGTTTTTTTGGCATGGCGACAAATACGATAAAAAGAAAATGGCATTTCTGAATTGGGAGGCCATCTATTTACCTAAGCAGAATGGCGGGTTGTGGATAAAAAATTTAAGCCACATGAATCAAGCTCTTTTGGCGAAATGGGCTTGGAAATTTCATGGAGACAATCAAGGAATATGGGCGCTATTTGCGAGACAGATATACGTCCGAGTTTCAAGTCTCATGACTGACATACACCAATGAATGGATATTTTTAATATTTTTGCAACCTATCTGGAAGAGAACAGAGATGATATTTTATTTTGGCAACATAACTGAATTGGATGTTGACTCAGTATAGCGTTTCCAAACCTTTACTCTTTCGTACAGAATAGGCATGAAATTTCAATCACAGAAGCATGTGAGTTGCAAGATTGGAGTGGCTTTTCCACTTACCTTTATCTCAGGTGGCATCAGAAGAATTGGACAGCTTGACTGATATTTGGGAAAATTGGCTGGATTCACATGAAAATAGTCCACCGGAATCCATTAAATGGAACTTGAACTCATCAGGCAAATTTTCAACATCCTCTTTCTATTACATCCCAACAGGACAACCAAATGTGAGAAGGATTACAAATCAATTTGAAAATTTAAAGTACCTAAAATCAAAATTTTCATTTGGAGGCTAGCTATTGAGACAAATTCTTCACGAAATTGTCAGCTGCCTTGTTTGGTATTTGGAAGGAGAGGTGTGCTAGGACTTTTTTAGACAACGCAACAAACATGGAGACAATTATACAAGCCATTCAGGAAGAATTTTGGAGCTGGAACATATTATAATCTTAGTTGCTAGATTTTCATTTTTTTTTTTCTTTTTTTTTTCTTTCTGTTCTGTTCTTTTTTCTTTTATTCCCTTTCCTCCTTTAGTTTAATTTTTAATCCTGCTAGGCATCAGGAGTTAGGGTTTGGGTTTTATTTGCATGATTTTTTTGGTTAATTTCCCTAATGCCAATTCTCTTGATTTCGTTCTCTTATTTCCACAATATTATTTTTGGAATTATAATATGTCAAAGAAATATTCGCCTAGGGGTCTTAAATTAAAAAAAACATAATTTTATTTCTTCTTTTATTCTCTTTAGTGATGGCATCATCATGTGCATGGGTGCTATTCTCACTTCTCATCATCTTTTGGGCCCCACCGCTAATTTCGTCGAACCCCTTGAATCCCTTCAATCACCAAGAGAAGTCCGATTTTAGGCTTATTAACCGGCGAGCCCTCGCGGAATGCTCTGAATCATACCCACACTTGTCAATTAATATAAGCCCGAACTCATCGTTACCCAATGAAATTAATGTGACGGTAACGGTGAGTGGCGTGACGGACCCGGATGAATTAGATTGGGTGGCTATGATCACTCCATCTAATTCTAGGTAATAATAGATAAATATAAGAAGACTATATGTTTATGTTTATATTTTCTTTCTTGATTATAAATACAAGAGGCTATGGTTGTTTTATAAATATTTTATTTGGTGCTTATTTTTTCCTCTGTGTAACTTGTGTAACCGGTTCGTTTTTCTCGTTAATTTTTCATCTTGCAGCGTTTCTACTTGTAATTCGGTTATTGACAATAGTATTGTGACCGGGGATTTTACTCCTTTGCCTTTTCTCTGCCATTATTCCGTTAAGGTTAGATTTCATATAAATTTTGTTATCATAGACTAAAAATTGAGCACTTTTTCATGTCTATTTTGTTTTTTTTGGTTCATATTCAGTACATATCTAGTTATATATGCATTGTTTTTTATACTATTTTCTTCAAATCATATGTTTTTATCTATGCATTGTATATGCATTGTTTTTTGTACTATTTTCTTCAAATCATATGTTTTTATCTGTGCATTGTTCCATACAAAACAAACAATGCTTGTTTAATTATGGATTTTAAGCAAATCTTAGCCAATGGGTCCACCAATCAATTTCCTCATACTCATTATTTCTAGGAAAAATAATATATTCTTAAGATCATTAGCCATTTGCTCGAAACTTAATCATTTAAATGGTAAAGAAAAAGTGGTGTTTTTGTTCTTTTGGAAGGATAAGCTATATTTTTGCCAAGTATATATATAGTGTGCATATAACATCAAATCATTGCCAGTTTGAAGTTTTCAAAACTTTACAAAGTAAACATTCTGAGAATTTTAAGATTTGAAATAAGTTCATTTTATGTTTTGACTCTTATATATAACTTCCCTCAGTTTTGTTTAGATACTATTTCCATATTTCAGTGCATTTGCTATTTGTTTTCACTGCCTCTCCATTAATATGAAATTGTAATATTAGTTTTGCAATATATTATGCCATTGCAAATTATGTTAATTTATCCATTAAACGTTTGCATTTCATAACCATGTTGTTTGTTTTCCACTTTTTACCATTTTTGAATGTTCTGTAATTCTGTTTGAAGCATGTATATGTCTTCTTTTTTAGAAAAAAACATTTTTTTTTCACTTACTTCCAAGTATGTATGTGTCAATATTTTCTTTTATTTATCCTACTACAAGTTTCATATATATCTTGCATTACAATAAAATAGTAAAATATGTCACTATAGCTAAAATATAGTTTTTCTATTAAATTATGTTCTTATATTATTCAACTTCATATCTCAGGAAATTATCGGCAAATATATGTTTTTTATGTGAGGTCATCTGTTAAGTCTAAAAATATTTTATTTGATTTCTATGGTAAGAATTAATTTACAAAAAAGTAGTTTGTCTATGGTTAACAAAACAAGAACGTGTCATAATATCATATATTATATATTATTTTTCATTTCATTTGAGGTATATATATTTCATCATTAATCTACAATTTTGAAATAAAAAAAATAGAAATAAAAAAAAAATGAAAAGAAACTTCTTGTGCTTTTGAAGAAGTACTTTTTAATCAAGTATAAGAATATGAAAATCGTTTTGGCTAAATATTTTATGTTTTTTGCTGACAATTTTCTTTTATCTTAATTTCAAGTAATACCAAATTATTCCAAAATTAAAATATTTTAGTTTTTGTAATTTTTTTCACTTCTAGTTTTGAGTAATTCCAAGTTTTTATGGTATATACTGGGCTGTAAAAAGTATCTAAAGAGAAATGACATAAGTTGGGCTTGGACCTTTTAAGAAATACATTTTATTCTCTCTTTGTTCTTTTTATCGAATTTTTTTTTTTATATACCATTTTTTTCAAAAATAAACTAATACCTACTACTGTTTTGAAAATAATGGGGTAACTACTATTTCCGCCGCTACTAGTGGTGGAACATGTGGATTTTCAATTTTTTCAAAAAATTTTCATTTGGCTAGTTAAACAGGGTTAATTAGTGTAAAAAATGTTGTTCCAGTGGCGGAAAACACTGTTTCGCCACAGGTAGTGGCGGAACATGAATTTTTTTTTCCTGAGAATTTTTTTTTTTGAGAAAAAATTAATTTTTTTTGAGAAAAAAATAGTTTTTTTTCTGTTCCGCCAGTAGTAGTGGCGGAACACGTTTTTCACTAATTAACCTCATTTTTGAAAAATTATAAAATCCACATGTTCTGCCACTACTAGTGGCGGAACAATATCTGTTCCGCCACTAGTAGTGGCGGAAATGGTAGATACTATATTATTTTGAAAGTAGCGGTATTTGTTTGTTTATTTTTGAAAAAAATGGTATTAAAAAAAAAAAATCCTTTTTATCTTTTAGCATGGAATAATGTATACAGGCTTTAAATTATGACTTTTTGTTGAGATCATTTGATTGTTATTTTTAGTAGAGAAATTTTCTGGATGATCAACATTTTCTTGAAAGGGAGAATTTTATCTAGGCTTTGAAATGAGAATTGTTACGTTTGGGCCGAAAATATGATTTGAATTTTGAACATGCAACCAAAATAAGCCCCTAACATAACATGATTTGATCAAATAACTGCATTAAAAATACTTTTTTAACGCAATTAGGATTTGATATTCATGAAGTCATGTATTTTTACTATCTTGACAGGCATGAACTCTTGCCTGACATCATTCTTAATTGTTAAAACAAATGTGAGAAATAAAAATAGATGTTAAGAATAATACTGGACGATTCCACTATCAGAGAAATGAAGATAAATTAGTATAGTTAGTGGTTATTCGAAACAGAGTTAGTGGGTCGATGAGTCGGCTCACTAACTCTGTTTTGAATAACCGCTAAGTATACTAATTTATCTCCATTTCTCATATACTGGAAATGTCCAGTATTATTCTTAACATAAAATGATGATTCTAAATTTGATCTAAGAGTCAACATTAAAAAAATGCTACTGTGGCTAACTTTTAGCATTAGAAACTATTATAAATGTATGCTATAGAGGACTGACCCGTTAAATCTTGTTTTCAATTTTTATGTTAGGCACAATATATGAAAACCGATCCGTTCTACTTGTCATGCATGAATAAAACTTGCCATCGGACGTCAGGAGACGATTGTGTAAATCAAACGTGTAGCGGTTCAATCATGTTTCACATCATTAACTTCCGAACCGACATCGAGTTTGTGTTCTTCTCAGGGGGTTTTGAGAATGCATGCCTTATCAAAAGGTCCAGCCCGATCCAGTTTGGCCGCCCAGCCATGCCTTTGTATGGTCACTTGTCAAGCATGGATTCCACTGGCACCTCGGTAACTCTACAAAATTAATTTTTCTCGTTATTTTCTAAAATTTTAATGTTAATGAAATCCTGTTTCATTTTATTAACTATTTCAGAAACTTTCACAATTGTTAGTGGTTAGTGATCTGTTACCAATACATTTTTATCTTTATATTACTGGTTTTTGATTGAGATACAATATAATTTGACTTGCCTTGTTTGGATTTGCTAGTTGTACACGAGCATTGACTTATATTTGACCAGTATCGCAGTAAGCCACTTTGTTTGTAACGTTTGTATCCCAAAATTTTGAGGCACTAAATTTTTTGGATAAATAGGCCTATTAATGGCCCTCTTTCATTGAAAAGAAAAACCATGTTAAATACAAGCCCATCGAAGCCCAAAATACATTATTTCTCTCACTTACAAACTGAAAAAAGAAAATAAAAGAAAAAACACTCCCCAGTCATCCCTTCTGACAGACAGAGACAAGATTATTACCTAAACCCTAGTTCTTACGACAACAATATCCTAGAAATCTTGATTGAAATAGTGCACATCGGAAGTAATTATGAAGTCATTTATGAATTATTTTTTGGAACAGATGAAGTTAACATGGATAAGTGGAGATGGAAAATCACAAGAGGTGCGATACGGATTCGAACAGAGATCTGCTTCTTCTAATGTCATCACATTCAGCCAAGATGATATGTGTGACTCTTATAATTCTACACCCAGTGCAGCAACAGATTTCGGTTGGCATCATCCCGGTTATATTCATTCAGCTGTGATGACCGGTTTGAAACCATCTCAAACATATGAGTATCGCTATGGAAGGTAAAATACAATTATATTTCTCAACAAATTATACTCATCAAATTTTTTTTTTTGAATAAATTGAGATATACTCGTGAAATATTTGAATTATAAAATGATTATTGGCATTATGTATAAAGCGATTCGATTGGTTGGAGTGATATGATTAAATTCAACACTCCACCTGCTGGTGGATCAAACAACTTAAGTTTCTTAATATATGGAGATATGGGAAAAGCTCCACTAGACCCTTCTATCGAACATTATATTCAGGTATATTTATTTAATATAATAAATTATTTTTGTTTAGATAAGAAATTATTATTATTTTTTTACTTTTCTCTTAACTATAAATTTGAACCTTTACTTTTAAATGTATGTACAGCCAGGATCTGTCTCTGTAGCTCAAGCAATCGGGAAAGTAATTGAAAAGCATACAATAGACTCAATATTTCATATTGGGGATATTAGTTATGCGACTGGATTTTTAGTTGAGTGGGACTATTTTCTCCATAGTATTCAGCCATTTGCTTCTCATGTTTCATACATGACAGCAATTGGCAACCATGAAAGGTAACTCTTTTTTTGTTTTGTTGGTAAAATTTAGCCCCGATGCGATATATAAATTGTGCAATCAAAATTTTATTATCAATATATTTTGTTCCAGTAATTTTGCGGGACCAAAATCGAAATCGTGGTATAACTTGTCTGACTCAGGCGGTGAATGCGGTGTGCCGTATGAATCCTATTTCCAAATGCCGACGTGTGAGAAAGACAAGCAATGGTATTCGATCGAGCAGGGACCAGTACACTTTACCGTGGCTTCTACAGAGTTCGACTGGACTCAAAATTCCACACAGGTACTTCCCTTCTCTTTTTCATATCTATTTTTTTTTTTCAATTTTAATTTTCAATTTCAATTTTGAATTTTGAATTTGGTGATTTTTAAAAAAATTTCAGTTTGAATGGATAAAAGGGGATTTATCATCCGTTAATAGAACGGAGACACCTTGGCTGATTTTTATTGGGTAAAGTTTTACTTTTATTTTCTAATGAATATCCATATATATCTTTTATTACATGTATTAATTATAATCATATAAATGTTATTTCAGACATAGACCGATGTATTCATCTAATGATGGACTAAAAATTTTTGGAGCAACAATTTTTCCAACCGTTGATGTAAACTTTCGGAATTCTATTGAGCCACTTTTACTCAATTATAAGGTAATAACATAATTTTCATTGTTCTTTGTATATTGTATAGTTTTATGAATAGTTATTACTATTTTTGAACTTTTTTGTTTGTTTATTTTAATGTGGCTTGTATAGGTCGATTTGGCTATATTTGGGCACATACATAATTACGAGAGAACTTGTGCGGTTTTCCAAGACAAATGCAAAGGCATGCCTCTCAAGAGTAAGGATGGAATTGATGTCTATGACAATAACAACTACACGGCACCGGTTCATGTCATGGCCGGAATGGCCGGCTTCACATTAGACGACTTTCCAGACGTAAGTTCATATTTTAGAATAATTTCATTTTGTATTAATAAAACTATCATTTTTTTTGGAATAATTAAATTAAATCATTTTCGGGCTTATTATAACTATAGAATTAAAAGGTTCACTCAATAATAATTGTTTTATTTTCCTTTTTTTCTTTGAAAATGTTTAGGTGAAGACTTGGAGTCTAGCAAGGTTTCAAGAATTTGGGTTCGGGGGGGTTCGTGCCACCAAAACTGACCTATTATTTGTGGTGAATCACACTTTTTAAATATATCAATTTCGAATTTATTGTTCTAGTTTTCTTGGTTTTAATTGTTTCTCATTTTAATTTGTTGCAGTTTGTAAATTCGACCGGAATGGAGGTTCGTGATACGTTCCGGATCATTAAAAATTTATTTTAGATAATTTCCTATTATTTATATATGTTATGAACTCTTAGTGCAATTGTGAATTTTGTTATGGACTTGTATTGAGGCAGTTATGAACTTTTGTTCTGTATCAGGTTGTGGGTTTGCACTGAGGCAGACTTTTGTTCTGCATCAGGTTGTGGGTTTGTACTCAGGCAGACTTTGGTTCTGTATCAGGTTCTGTATCAGTTAGAACTCTTATTGCAGTAATGAACTTTTTTCATGGACTTGTGGTTTGTATATTGGGGCAGAGACTCAGGTCTTACAAGAAGCATTCGGCAGAATTGAGCCATAATTGTTTTGAATACATAATTTTTACATATTCAAAGCCTGCAAAAGTAATTTTCATATTTCCTTTGATCCAATTCAAAACTTTTTACATCCATTTCACCATACACAAATTCATTATACTCCCATGTTTAATCAGCCTTTCATATAATCACACATTAAGCATTTGCCGCCAAGATTCATAATTAACATAGAACCAGACTATGATCTTTAAAAAAATGACTCATATCATCATATGCTTTGCCATCTAATGTTTGAGTTTTTCATCTTAACAAATGAAGTTAGACCTGGCAAAACAGACAATAGTATCCAAACAAAGCTAATGTAATCTAGACTAGATAGTTGAAGTTTGTTACATGTTTGTTCAATCCAAAAAAAATTATAAATTCATCTCGGACAAGCATTATTTGTTTTTTACAAGCATTTTTTTTATTCAAAACCCATAGTCATTCATTCATCCGAAACAAATATTACAAAACCTAATAGTTTAAACAAGACCTCACCAAAATAAAACTACCTGACTACCTCCATTTAACATGGACCATTTCACAACACCTTCTCTCCCTTTAATCACAACCCTAATTCTGCAGAACCATTCACTTCAAAAGACCCATCCACCCATCTATAAAGCCCTGTACTTCCATTCGTACCAGAAAACCTGGTTCTCTCTTCAGGTTGGATAGCACACCTGATTGGTCGAAAGAGGCAATTTTGGGTCTGAACCCTATATAAAGTAACATTAGGATTAGGCCTTTCATTCCTGAATATAGACTTAGTACGAGTCTGCCAAATTTTACATATTACTGAAGCGATTAAAGAAAACGTAGAATGTTCATTCACCTGTCTCATATCATACATTCATACCCCATAAATTAACATGGAATTGAAATCTGCAGGCCCACTAAAAGCCATGTATTCCTTGCATGGAGACAACCAAAGATCATATGATTCTGAGTTTCCCTATGCTTCCAACAAATACAACATAATGTCGATCGAATATTATAGCATCCTATTATGTATGGCATCCTATTATGCAGCTTGTGTCTCGTAGGTACTGCCAACGCACAGAGTGTCAACGAAATAGTATAACTGTAGTCGAATATGAAAACTGGGCTCCAACTTACGCCTTAAACCCCACATTATATGCCTCATTCACAGGAATAACTCCACTATTGGATTCTACCCAAATGAGCCTATCCACAACTTCCTAATTTCTGACAGGATCAAACCTGACCTGGTTAAATTGCTCTAAACCCTCACTGCCAAATAGGCAAATACCTGTGATAAGCATTATTTTGACTTGGAATTGTTCAAACAGGCACAAGCATTATTTTGACTGGTTCATAGTAGTGCAAGAGATGCTTTTGTAACAGTTCCCAGATATGAAATAAAAGCAAAAACTCAATTATGCCAGAGTTATAATAAGGCTAAGTTATAATCATTCTGATTCCGTCACCTTAATTGAAAACAACAACACGGTTAATTGGAGATTAAATGAGATCGGAGCTTTCTCCACAAAGAATACGTATCAAAATCTCAAAAAAAAAAAAAAAAAAAAAAAGGTCAGACTAAATATATTTGGGAAATCAAGTTTCACTGGGTGCGGGGCAGAGGAAAATTCTGACACAAGACACTCTGGTGAAGAGGGGTTTCCACATAGCCAAATACTCCAATGACTATTCCTCATTTGGTGATTGAATGTGATTTCGTGAGCCGTAATTGGATCCTCTAACAGAGAATCGATTCTCAAATCGGAAATTTCAACAATGGCGGAGCTTTACAGTGGAGTGGAGGTGGTGGACTCGAGAGGCGAAGCAAATTTACGCCCTTTTTGTCTTTGGAGGTGCGGCAAGTTTTAGATATTGAGCATTTATTATTTATTATTGTATGTTATATCTATTTAACCCTCCTTGATCCCTTCTATTTATTTACTATCCTTTAATTTCTATTATTCTCCTGATCAATATAAAGTAACTCTTCAGCCACCACAACAAACGGGAAATTTCCAAACCCCCTTGATTTTTTGAATATTTAAGAAATATGTTCTCTCTTTTATATTCTTTACTAGAGCCAGGCACGTGCTTGTGACGCACCTATGTAATTACATTATTAATAAAAGTTTTGAAAATGTTAAATTTTATTAGTATTTATTTTACACAAATTTTCAACAACATAATTATACAACTATTCATCAATTCATGTATCCAAACAATATTATTATACAAGTTTCTATGTGTTTGTGAAAAAAATTATTCTAGTCTCTGCTCAATGTTGATAAAGTTCTTTTGTTTCATTCTAAATTGCGTTCCATTTCCTTTTCTTCTGCTCTTTTTCATGAAGGCAAACCAGGTTCCAACATGTTTGCTGCAAAATAAAGAAGGAAAAATAAATAAGGGAAAATGGAGCATTTAACAAAATGGATGGATGACTAACACAATTAGCCCTCAAGTTGTCCAGTAACATTAAGGTTTCCTTATAATTCATCAAAAAATATGTAATTCTAACTTATGACTTGAAATATGTTGTCTTTAATCAAATAATATTATGGAAGGTGTACCTAAAGGTTTCCAACCTCAGAAGGCCATCAGGTAGGAGTAAATACTAAATACAGCCTCTTCAGATTTTGTGCAAATGATTATTGCTCAATCCCTTGAATCATAATTAATTATAATCAAAGACTCTATATATACAACAAATCAAATTCACAAGTAAAAAAAGTATTTACCTCTTATACCCTTAAAAATAAATTTACCACTTTCTCCTTAGTCCGTGAGGCCAATATTATATAGTCCTCATTCCTCAACGACACTACAATCAAACAATAAAGTTACAAACAATTAATTCAGTATATTTTTTAAAATTGCAAAACAGCGCCTTCAGTTCTTTTACAAAAAGATTATAAAAGAATTACCGAATATCGTCGACGTGCTCAGTGCCGCACTCACGACGTACAACACTTGGGCACCAGATCTGGTGGTTAAACATCTGCAATTCCCTTCAAAGTCATATCCCTGAATTTCAATATTTGCATGTCGAATACTATAATTTTAAAGCTAAATAAATTCAAAATCAATTATATTCTCTATTCAGCAGCATCACATCTATCTGCTCTCTCTAAAACTTTGTCAATATTTTCAATCATCACAATCCTAACCTGCAAAAAAATAAAAAAAATAAATAATCAGTAAATGAATTAATAAATAAATAATTTAATTTACCTGAAACATTTCGCCTTTGGTGCAGATCGCTGATTGCATAACCAAGAACTGTGTGACATGAGCAGTCGCATGTTTTTACAAATCTGCTGTGAATTTCTTCAAGGAATCCACCCTGCATAAATAAAAAATATTAAATATGATTTTGGAAGTAGGACTTATAAGCATACTCCATTCATAAAAAAGTAGTGCAAAATTGGCACTTAATATCATATATAATAAACTCATCAATTCAATCGGATTAGAAGTAGAGAACCATAATAAGGAGTATTATACGTTGTGTTGAGTGCATACCAATAGTAAATAACTGGTATGAACTGAATTGGTACACTAATTAGCCAAGAGTTATGCAATTAAGTCTCAATTTTACCCCAAATGAGCTTTAATTGTGCAATTGAGACTAAATTAAGCAATTGAATATCAAAACACGCTGCAATCGCACAATTGTCTCATTTACCCACAATTATGCAATTAAACATCAAAACAACATGCACAAGAAGGATTTAAATTATACTCAGTGAGACAATGAAAGATAGGGACGAGGATCAAGAGACGGCAAGGCGACGTCGCCGGCTATCTGATGAAAGGAGGTAGAAAGTTGCAATAAAGATCACAATAATACAACCGAGACAGGGATAGAGCGAGACAATAATCAAACTCGACGAGGGAAGAAGAACGAACGACAACGGCGCCGAAGATATTGAGTCGGAGGTGGGAGGCGGACACTTACGCCGTTTGGAACTACGAATACGATCAAACTACTTTTATGAATGTTAAACTCTACTACTTCCAAAAAATATTTTCTAGATCAAATTTCTTTTATGAACTTTCTTTTATTTTTTTATTAATATAAAAGAAAATTTTATTCTATATTAATTATAAATAACTAAAATAAAAACAAATTATAATAAGTAATGAAAAAAATTATATTTTACATAAAATAAAGTAATAATTTGTATAAAAAATACGAGAGAATTATTTATGTAATATAATATTATAAAACAAAATAAAATATTATAAAATACCACGTCAAAAAATATTACATATTCTTTTATTTATTATTTTCATAAATTAAATATAAAAATTATTACTGAGTTTATTTTAGTTTCAAAAAAATTCTTACAAATAAAGATATGAGGGTAAAAAAGATTTAATCAATTAAGAATGTGTTTTGAAGTAATCTAGAAAGGGAAGGGATCTTTTGAAATATTGAGATAAGTTAAGGTGCTTTTGAAAATGTCCCCTTGTTTATTTGGAGTATTTGGCTGAAAGTCACTAAATTATTTTGTAATAGTTGTAATGAATAAGGGATATAATAAGAAATAAAAAAGAATATAGTAAATGAGAAGTGTAATGAAGATAAAAATAAAATTAGTAGAAAAGGCAGTGAGAAGGGAGGAATAATGTGTGGACGTGAGAAGGGGGGAATAATGGGGGGGGGGGGGGGGGGGGGGGCAAGTAGGGGGCCAAGCCCTGATAGTTGATACATTGTATTTATTACACTTCTTATACAATATGGTAAAAAAAATAATATATACAATAACTAAGTGTGCACAAAATATAGTACTCTAAGTGCACCAACTTTTGTTCTAAAATGCATGTCAGAAGAGGTAAAAGTGATACTTCCTTATTCCTTTGAATTAAACCATATAACGAATTACTCCCTACTGTTCTAATAAATATCAAAGTACTCACTACTCCAAAGTATTCATATACTGAGTAATGAATAAAAAATGCACCCTGACACACACAAGCATTAATAATTCCTTATGGCTTCAGAAATGATACACCAATACACATGTTCACATAAAAAAGATTACTAGCTAATGTTGTATTTCTGGTTTCCTACATTCAAAATTTATTTTGAGAATAGGTTGTATAAAAATGTATAATATTTATATTTTAGGTATATTATCTCTGTAAAGATACAATATTTACTTTTATGTTAAAATACTCATTTTGTAAATGCATAATATATATTTATCAGAGTAAAAGTTTCATTTCTAATGTAATAATTTTTCGAAATAATATTTTTATTATAAGTTAGTATATTTTTTTCATTGTATTCAACGCCATATTAATATATACAATAAAGAAATTTTATATTCCATATTAGATTTAAAGTCTCATAAAGTAACCAAAATTTTGGCCCCCCTTAATGAACATTTCTAGCTCCGTCCCTGGATCTACTTAAGAGCTGATTTGTAGTGTGTATATATATACGTATACATGGAATGATGGAAGTAATAGGATGATATTTGCAAAAAAAAAGAACAATATTTTGAAGTTTGAATTTACTACAAGCACTTCAACTAACAAACCAAAACAATAACATATTACACAACTCAATTCATTAGCACAAAGTAATCTAATGCTATACTCTCACATGTCTACTCATACCCTATATTTCTTATTTATTCTTAATAAGAATTCGAGGATTTTCCTTTGGGGGATTGGTAAATAAACACACACAAATCCTAGGAGTGAGTAAAACCTTTCCTGATCCCGAGATAAGAAGCACTTGTCCAATATACATGGAAGTAGAAGAATGATATTTGCAAAAAAAAAAAAAGAAATATTTTGAAGTTTGAATTTACTAAAAGCACTTCAACTAACAAACGAAAACAATAACATATTAGAAAGGTAACTCAATTCATTAGCACAAAACAACAAAGTAATCTAATCCTTATTATCATCCCTACTCATTAATTTCTTCTTCATTCTATTTATTTCTCAATAAGAATTCAAGGATTATCCCTCGGTGGGATTGGCAAATGACCACATACAATTTCTAGGAGCGAGTAAAATATTTCCTGATCCCGAGATAGGAAGCACTTGTTAATAACAGTATAACAACAATCAGAACTCACTTTTATTGTCAAAGTTGATATAGTTTCGAATATTTGGGTTGCACATCCAGTAACATTTAATACTGATGACAAACAATGTTCATGACTAAACATGGGATTCTTCTCTTCCAAGTTGTCATGAAAGGGGACTAAGGTTGGAGAAATTGCTCGATCGTTGATTGTTGGCCTGGCCACGGTAAATGTAGTGGCAGCAATAAGGATTAAGAGAATTGGAAGATAATATATTGGCATTCTGTGGAATGTTAATTGTTGGGAGGGGAGGGGGAAGGGGAATACATGTGTATTTATAGGGGATAGTTCTAAATTTTTAAGAGAGTTTTTCAGTTTCATTTCATGTTCATGGCAACTGTTTTCTTTCTTTTTTATTGATGTTTTGTGTTAAATGATGTGTAACGCATGTGTAAGATAAATTCCCTAAATCCGTTATTTTCAATTTACATTATGTAAATGCATATGTCATGCATGTTAGAATTAATTGGTGTAAAGATTAGATCAGTCACACTTAACAAAATAGAAGGATGACGGGAATGACAATGATGACCCCTCATGCATTAACATTTCCTTACTTTATTTCTATACGTTATCATCGCTCCACATCACTTTAAAAATCCAATAAAAATAGAAAGTCAATTATAGCGATAAATTTGAATCAAACCTTTCATCTTTATGTGAAAAAAATTGTTTCCATTTTTGTGCGAAGGACCGAACCCGCTCCCCCTCCAATAGAATATTCTTCACAATATCACAAGAAGTTACTCAAACGAGACATGTTGTGCGAGTGGAACAACCTATATAATATGAAAGACTAAAATTCTCCTCAAAGTTAAGATATTCATGTGCCTACTTATTAAGGATAAGTTGTTGAAGCTCAAAACATCTAGAAAAGAAATTGTCACCTCTATACAACCGAGATGCTCAAATCAGCCCGACACTTATTCTGCGAGTATAACTACATGGAAAAGATTCTGAAATCATCTCTTATCATCCTACTGTCAACCTTCATAATATCATATCAATGGCTTACGCCCATGGCAAAATTGGAGGGAGCGACTAGGAGACGTAGGAAAAAAGGGCGACATTATCATCTTTGTAGATTGTTGTGCGTATACTTCTTTTCTTTCTTGCTCAACTCCCATTCTTATGCATTGATTTTGTTCTTGCATTGTAATTTTGTATGTTCTTTTATTTGGTTTAATATGATTTTCGATATGCAAGCCTATCATATTTCAAGAAAAAAAAAAGATATTCATAAATGACAAAGATGCCAATTACAATCTTAAGTCTAATTTTGTCAATAAACATGACATATGCTAATAGAGACTGGCATGGCCATGATCAGAATTTTAGCCGATGTATTATGAGTAGATAGGATTCCATTTTGAGAGGATTAAAACACTATATATTAAACAAAATGTAATTTACGTATCTGTAATAGTTAATTTCTATGGAAACAAAGATGATTGTTTTGATGATTTATCTCGTTGAGCTATGCCAATTTCCAAAATAGTATGTGCCTTCTTTTTTTCATGTCAACCATAGGACCATATTCCTTTAAAAATTAAAAATAGGTCAAATTTTACATGTACTCCTGCAAACCATCACAACTTCACGTATACCCTTCCAAAAGGTGAAATATCATGAGTGCCCCCAAACAACCACTAATAATGGTGGAGCTAGAGAGTGAATTTGAGCTCGTTTAGAAAATGGGAGTGAGGTGAGAGAGGCTAGAAATTGAGAAGAATCGTGAAGAGTAGGTTCTGGCGGAGTGAAAGAAGTGGGGTGAAGGTGATGCACTGGCAAGGAGGAAACCGACCTGTAATTGCCTCACCTTGTTTGGGCTACATCAATATTGGGCCATGTTTTTTTATTTATTATTTAAATCTCAGCCTCTTCCGGCTGCAGATTTTTCCAGTTTCTTTCTTGGGGGAATGTCATCTTTACCTTCTAAAAACCTGAAATATCATATTTACCCTTCTAAAAATAGAAATACCCTTCTTAAAATAGAAATATCATATTTACCCTTCAAAATTTAGAAAATTTCATATTTACCCATGACCTTTAATTCATCGATGTTGCTGTTAAATCTAACTGCGAATTATTAAAATTACTATTTTACCCTTGAGTAAAGTAATTATTTCTTGTTTGCTTTTTTTTTTTTTTATCTTGAGTTCTATTCCATTAATTCATAGAATGATTTCCTCTGCTCTGGAGATCTTTGAAAGAACAAAAAGAGACAAAAAAGATAGCAATTTAAAAAAAAAAAGTATAAGAGAGGTGATAGAATTTGTCGCTAAAGAGATGACTGAGAAAGAGCAAGATCTCAATTTGAGACGAGAGAGAGTTGGTGGAACAGAACTAAACTCATGATAAAGAGGGAAGAGAGAAAGGAGGCTGGCTGGAGATTTGATCGAGACATTTATTCTTGACCAGTCAAAAGATTATTGGGCTTAATGGGCTGCAAAGATTATTTGGATTTTTTTTTGAGTTCTTATTTTTATTTTTTTATAGAGAGGAGTAGTTATTTGACAGAACTAGAGAACATAGTTTGATTCAATCTCTTATTTCTTTTTCATGCAATTAGAATAGGACTTGTAGATAGACAAAAAGAATATATAAGAAGTTTTGCATTTGTCAGATTTCCTTGACTAGAAATCAAGTATTATTAGGAATTAGTTTTCTCTTTTGAACGGCACTTTTCTATTTTCTTGATTCAACCATCTCAATCATATCTCTAATCTTTATAATTCATGGTCATATGAGAAAAGAGACAGAAATGCTACTAACTGGAGGACGGAGCTAGGTCTAAATTGAGGAGAAAGAGAGAGAAAGATGTTAGGCATGATGAGAAGAAGCGAAACATATTGCTTTCTTCTTGACAGGAGAAAGATAATATGGGAAGGGGAAGAAACAAGGGTACTTTGGTCTATTAACCTAATATTTAATTCAATAAAGCTACACAAACAAACAACATTAATAAATCATTGACAAACGTCCTACGTGGGCGCCTCTCTTTCCTCTACATCAGATTCTCTCTCTCCGTTAATTCTCTTTCCCTCCTTGCTTGTCTTCTCAAATGGAAAGACAATAAACAAAATCTCGGATCCATTTTTTGCGACCGCTAAGTCCGTTAAAAAACAAACATAGAAATTTTAGCAATGAGCAGCAAAATAGAGATTTTGTTGTTTGAATTTGTTGTAACTTTCTTAGAATTTTGGATTTGTTGTTGGAATTTTGGATTCTAATAAAATTCATCTAACAAAAAAAAAACCATAAAATACAAAAAACATAAAATAATAATAATTATTAAAAATAATATTGTTTTATTTTGAAACCTCAACTAATTTGTAAATGATAAAGAAATAATACTAACTACTCCAATTTATTTTAAAAACAACAAATAAATAATCAGTCAAATAAATATGTCATGCTAATATACTATTTTATATCAACAATATACTACTATTTTATTAAATATGTGGCCGTACGATGTTCTATCTATCCAAATGTTAGAATTAAAGAATGACGTGGAATATTCTGGTGAGGGGAGACCACCAGGATTAAGATTTATTATATAATTTCCATGTTTATTTCTTAACGGGCTTAGCGGGTCGCAAAAAATGGATCCGAGATCTTGTTTATGTCTTTCCATTTGAGGAGGCGAGCAAGGAGGGGAAGGGAATTAACGGAGGAGAGAGAGAGAGAGAATCTGATGTGGAGGAGAGAGAGATGCCACGTAGGACGTTTGTCAATGCCGTTTGTTTATGTAGTCTTATTGTGTTTAATTATTATTTTCGAGATAAACATATCATTAGTGCTAAAATCTAACGGAAGTTAGTGATTTGGGTAATTTTGATATTTTTCATATTTGGAATGGGTAAATTTGATATTTTTAGTTTTTGTAAGGGTGAATATGATATTTCTACTTTTGGAGGGTTAAATATGATATTTTGAGTTTTTAGAAGGGTAATATGAAATTCCCCCTTTCTTTTATTTTCTTTTCCTTTTTTGTAAATTCATAGAAAAAAGATAAAAAATAATTATTTTATTATTTTTTCATTTGGAAGGGGGATAATACAAGTTCCCCTCCAAATTTGCTCAAAAAAAAAAAATTAAATAAATAAGTCGCATCATATGAAGCTGGTTTTTGCGCCTCTTTCTTTTTGAATTTTCAAAAAGAGTGCCAGGAAATTAGAATTAAAAAAACAAAAGAGAAAAATGGTGGAATCACATAAAAGAAAATGCAGAACAAAATTATTCATCTTTAAAAGTATAACTATATGAGAAGAAACAAGAGAATAATAGCCGCTTTGGTACTATTGCCAAAATCAATATGAGATTCAGGTTAATTTTCATTCCGTTGCTCAACATTGTATGCAACTAAATAATTTCATGCAAATAAAATAACAATATTGAGTTTAAATTACTACAAACACTGACTAATAAGCCAAAAAATTAATAACAATAACAAATGATATAACTTCTTCATACTACAGCGAATAATCTATTCTATGTTTCATGCTTATTCATTCATTTCCTCCTCCATGCTTAATTGAACTCAAGGAAAATTGAAAACCCGGAATTCTAGGAGGATTGTGGCCGCTTGAATAATTAGAATATAAGCATGATTCGACCATTGAATAGGAAAGGGCGCAAGTTTTAGTACTCATGGGGATCTTCTGTGATCCACAATCAGTAATGGGGATTAAGAAGCACTTCTCCGCGACGGTAAGACAACACTCTATACTCACATTTACTTTAGCAGTCACTATTGAATTGAAGATTCCAGCAGCACATCCACTAACATTTGATATCGAAGACCAGCAACCAAGGATGTGCTTGCCAGCCTGCTCTTCCAAATTGGGGTGAAGGGATCCGGCTGGGGCTGGCACTGGGGACATTGTTGGGTCATTAACTGTTGACTTGGCCGTAACAAAAGAGGTTGTGGCAATTAGGGCTATGAGAACTAGGAGAGATGATCTTGTCATGGTGTAGAGCCTTGATCTCTTGAGTTAATACTAGCTAGGGATATGGATTGGTGTTTCTTGTGAGAGCATGGAGCATAGATGTGAATATTTATAGGGGATGGATTCCAATTTATTATGTTTTGTGTTTTGTTAATTTTTATTAATGTTGTGTGTTAAATGTATATATTATGAATTTGTGATAAATAGATTAAATCCGCATATTGTAACTTACATTTGTATGCATATTGTAACTTACATTTGTAGGGGAATCAATTGGTGTAAAACTGTCACCAATACCATATTAGAAAAAGAAACAGAAATATGCTCCATTAGTGATTCAATACCTAGCGTTTATGTATAGGTGTAAAACTCACAGGGATCAATGGTATTTATAACTGGCAATGGGCTACAATTAGCATGTCTGCTCTATTTTTTGGGTCATCAACTGATTTATGTTTTTCTTCGATCAAAAAGTTTGTAAAACATTCAATTAGCACATTAAAAGCTTAGTTGACAGAAATAAATAGCAAATATTATTATTTAGGAATTAATACTCATAACTTTTTCTCAATATTTACTGTCATTATTTACCGGTCAAAACTTTTTTAAATGAAAAATAAATTTGTACGTTGTTGACATAAAAAGATGAAATAACAGAGGTTGAATACAAATCAGAAATAGAAGTCGAAAATGAAAAAACAACAGAAAACCTTAACTATTTTATTTTCTATATCAAAAAGGTACTAAAAATTCTGAAATTTTTGTCATGAATTGACGTTTATTATGATAAAAATAATAGTAGGGACTAAAATGAATAAATGTATGTTTTGTTTTTAAATTTACAATTAGTTAATTGATTGGTGTGCCACGTGTAATCATTGGTTGGATGAATGTAATAGAATATTATTAGTTAGTTAAGATAGAGGAGTATGTAAGATGGTGGACCAAGTGTAGGGAATTAATTGAGTGTTAGGAGTAAAGTAATTGTCGACTGAAATGAGTATATATCTCTCTCTCAAAGCCGGGGAACAAGCGTCAAGTGTTGAAATTGTATTAGTGAGTTTTGAGTATTGATTCTCTCTGTATCTTTTGCTCTTTTAGAGCTTGTGTATTTTATTCCCTAAAAAGTAAAAACACAAATTTTCTTCAAATTATAAGAGATAGTTAATACGAATTTCATGAATTATAAATAGCACTAAGAACCAAAATTGAAGCTATCAATACTTGAAACCGAGTTCAAAGAGGGTCAAAAAGGAAATGAGAAATTTTGACATCAAAGTCCAGTTTGAAGAGATGAATTCCCGAATCTGATATTCAAAATCAATTCAACCAACCACAAATAAATCCCAAATCTTCAAATTTTATCTTCAATCCAAACAAATTAGGGATATATTCATTAAACTAACCTTGATCGTCTTCAATTCTGTAAGGAAGTGAAATCTCACAGAAATCCGCTTTCCAATTACTCCCGAACTCAACAAAATTACATTCAGACCTCTGTTCATTTCAAATCAAGGCAACACAAATTGCGAGCTACATTAATATGTTAAAAAAAAAAACCTGGAAACCAATCCCAAGGTTAAAAAAATCAGAACTTATGAAAACCAAGAAAACAATTCCAAACTTTCTACATCCTAAACAAATTCAAAAGTAAACTAGTTCACAATTATATGAACAACATCACTTCCAAATAAAAAACCTCAAGAGATTGTGGCCAGTGAGCTATGTATCCGGGGCTTCATTCAGAGTAATTGCTTTGTTTACTAAATAAACTCAAGTTCATCCTAACTTGCATTCATTTACAGAATCAAATGGAAGTCCAAAGTCCAACTATACTTACAAACGGCTCAAAAGTAATCTGATCTTTTTCTTTTTAAAAAATAAACAGTTATGACTCGAACTTGGCTCTCTTCCAAAATTGAAGAATATTTTACCGCTTGAGCTAACAAGCTTTGTCAAGTCTGATCTTTTATACTACTTGACGAATTCAAAACCACCGCAGATCTTCAGCGGTCTGTTGCATCCAGCAAGGCTCAATCCAACACGAACCAAGCGTGAGCTCCTCAACACCGTTGAAATCTCTTCCACAAGACAACTTTCATTGTGCACATGAATAGCCAACAAGACGCCCATCTTGAAACATGGGAAAATAAACCATATCTTTGTCACCCTCCAAATTCAATGCACTTACGAACGAATACTGCCCCACAAAGAAGCACTTCCCTCCCGAACTCTCAGTCTCTTTCCAACAATAATCAGAGCGGTCGAGTTTATACACACGAATAGAGTCTCCATTTTTGATGATGCAAGAGTGCAAAGTCGCGCGAAGAAGAAAGGAAATGAGAAGCTGGCGTGTATTTATTTAAATGGGCTCGTAAATTTTTATTAAATTGAATTGGGCTGGTATATATTTGATCACATGTTCATGGACTATAATTTTATAAATTTTACTAAATGGGCCGTATTGATACATTTTAGATTTTACATATATTTCATTTATTTATTTATTTGTGCAGTTTAAATTTAAATGTTTGATATAATGCTAAATTTAAACTACTCCCGTTGAGAAGCAGAACAACAGATTTAGATTACGTGTAAAAATAAGCAAATAGGAGTAAAACGAGGATCATAATATACAAAAAAAAAAGGGCATTTTATTTCATCTATTATCCTTGATTCTGCATTCATTTTCAAAACCAAACATGAATTCACAAACCATACTTAAAACCAACTCAAAGGCAATCTCATCTTATAAACTACTTCAAAACCACTGCAGATCTTCATCATTATATTGCGTCCAGCGAGGCTCAATCCAACACGAACCAAGCGTGAGCTCCTCAAAACCGTAAAAATCTCTTCCACAAAACAACTTTTGCTCTGCGCATGAATAGCCAACAAGACGCCCATCTTGAAACATGGGAAAATAAACCATATCTTTCTCACCCTCCAAATTCGATGCACTTACGGACGAATACTGCCCCACAAAGAAGCACTTCCCACCCAAACACTCAGTCTCTTTCCAACAATAATCAGAACGGTCGAGTTTACACACACGAATAGAGTCTCCGTTTTTGGTTGCACATATCCAAAATAGCTCGTCGTTGGATTCCACCAAGTGGTGGCGGTGAGTTTTAGGGTTTATGGTCTTGCTATCGCCATAAACCCTCCATGATAACGCGACTGGGTTGAATAACCCAATCCTTCCATCATCCATGAGCATGTGGAATTCGCCTTTAAGAAAGATAGGACTCGCAAATATATTTGTAGAAATATCGTTTTCATCTTCATGATCCACGAACTTTGTCCATTCTGAATCCCCTTTTCGGCACATTGAAATCTTCGCGAAACCTTCAATTCTCTCTGCTACCACCACACAATTAGAGCAGGTTGGAGGAGACGAGAATGAAAAGCTATAATTTCCAATAAATTCGTCCGGTTTGTATGGTGGGAGTTTAATGATGGCCTTTGATAATGGGTTATAAAAGAAGATATAAAAATCACTAATTAGCTTCATCGAATCGTTCGTCTCCATGAAACTATCTAACGTCGCTAGCAATAACAACCAACCGTGTTTAGAAGATAATATTTTAATCCTATACGGCAATTCTGGGGATCGGATTATGTGTCTCTTATTGCGCAAATGATCAATAAGACAACACGTTCTGAAGTCATTCGAGAAGGAGAGAAGACATGGTGAACCGATACACCAATTATCGAGAGGTTTTGGAGTCTCATTTATAATAGGCAGCCAAGAAGGAATGACATCAGCAACGTATCGAGTGTCGATGTAAGAGAGACGATGCAGGATGAGTCCCACGAGGTCAGAATATAAATTTGTGAGTGGCTTTTCTTCCATCATTTGCTCTCTACAGAGACAAAATTGCAAATGTAAGATTGTAGTGTAGTAATGTGCATGTTCCCCTCAAAAAGAAATAGTTTTATCTATTACAAAAAGAAGTCAAGAGTTGCTTACTTAGTCTCAAGACGAGACAATCTTGTTGAAGCAACTAAAGTGTTGTCAAGATAGCACTTTCGCCCAATCTTCTCACAATCTTCGCGGACACTTTTCTCCAAACTTTGATCACTTCCAATATGCCCGTCCATCTACATAAACATGAATTAAGAAAACAAAATATAAATACAATCCTCACAAGCAACGAACAATACTATAATCAGAATCAGAAAGCAAGAGAATCTTGTGATAATTTCCTACCTTTGGCAACACCCAAAACTCGTTACCAATATGCTCGAACGGCCGTAACATTCTAACGCCTCTACTCGCCACATTATACTCATAAAAATACCCATCTCCACTTATATAGTAAGCACAATTCCTCTTCAACCCAGTCTCAGAAGCATTGCACGATACACCTTCGCTCCCAAAACTCAAGAAGAACATTCGATCTCCTATGTCATTCACAACCTCCCACCTCATCTCATCAAAATTCATCTTAGAAACACTCAATCCTTCAATATTTTCCGTCCACAAAATATGAATCGTTTGCACGAGAAACAACTCGTCTCCTGACGCAACCCACGAATAATTAGCTGCACACTTAGCAAACGGGTGATGAACCAATTTCATATCGAGATATTTAACAACAGGCTTGCAACCATCGAAAATCACACGCACGAGACGTTGACGTTCCGCGATGCCGAGAATATACTCATTAAACACAACAACATACATCAAGCCAGCTTCTTCTTCAATATCCAACTCCCACACATGCCACGTCTTCTCAGATAAACTATAAACCCTCATGAAAGGACAATCATCCGTGGCAATGAACAAGAGACAGTCTCGATCGGTCGGTGGGGCTGTTATGTGGCACCATTCATATTCTTTCGCTTGAGGCAAGAGTGGGGGCGGTGGGATAATAATCTCCTCCATTGAAATAGGGTTTAACAAGATGAGTTGTTTAGTGTGGAGGTCTTCTGTAATAAGCCAGCCGTAAGGGGAGTATTTGAGGACCGCTCTACGGTCCAGCTGGCGTATTGTGTTTTTTAAGTGGAACTCATTTTGTTCCAGGCTGTAAAAGGTGTGGGTTTCGTCTTGTTCTCCGTCGGCAAAGTAGACCAGCCATGGAGTCTTTTGAGTATTATGAGGAAAGAACGATGATGAGTTGTTTATCTGGAAAAATGTTGGCAAAATGTAAATCATATGTGTTACAAAAATAAAGACTAATTAGAACAGGTATGTAGTAGTTCCGTAACCATCTCTAAAATAAATAATGTTGAATGTTTGAATAATAGACAATATAAATAAGTTGTATTCTTACTTGTTTCGTCTTGTTGTTTTGCTTGTCTGACAAACTTGCTTGGCCAATCTCTTGTGCTGTAGAAATTAAACATCATATATTTGAATCATATGCACCAAATAAACACATAGAGTGGATCAGAACCTTACTAAAACAACTACATATCAATCAATATCTTATAGAATGTTTATATCTAATTTATTTTTACTTTTTGAGTGAAGTTTTAAAAATATGAATTGATCTTTAGAATGTTTTATCTAATTTATTAGAAAAAAAAATGAAAATCCACATACCAAGCTGATCTTCACACAAGTCTTCAATTAGCACCTTCTTGTTTTCCATTATTAGATCAAAGATGTCCGTTTTACAAGCACCAATATGGATTAGAAATTACACTATAATAGTTATATTCACAGAAATTCTTCCTCAGATGACACTTCTAATTTGTTTTTGCTTACAAAAAGATGATTTGCACTCTCCCAAAACTAGACCTTGCTAATAAAAAATTGTATTTTTTTTCTGATAGTGATTAATTTGTATGCTCTTTTTCTGATAGTGATTAATCTATATGTATTATGTATGTATAATTTGTATATTTTATGTACAATTAAAGTGGTTATTTTTAAATCACATTTTTAATTCTATCTTCTTTGGCTCAATAGATTACTACTTTAGGTTTTATGTACAATTAGAAGCAAGAGGGCGGTCCCCAAAAATTAGGTCCTATTTTATTTGATGTATTCTAAAAGACATGAATTTAAAAAGGTATACTTAAGAATGCATGTATTTATAAATAAACAAGTTTTTCTGATTTGGTTTATTATCAAACAATTTATTCCAAAAATTATTGTTTGGTTCCATTGTTAAAAAGCAAGGCTTTTTTTGTTGGTTAATTGATCAGTTTTATTCTACATTAATTACTCATTCAATCCAAACTAAATCAAAAGCCTTAGAAAGAAAATTCATCAAAATTTATTCAAAATCCTCAATCTCAAAACTAATTAAACTTAATATAAAATTAATCCAAATTAAGCAACGATTCTATCAGAAAGTTTCTAAAACTTTCTTGAAAAATAAAAAGTTTCTGAAGTTTCTTAAATCAAAAGGGATTTTTGAAATTATAAAAAAATAGAATTAAACAAGTTGAGAAAAAGTTAATTTCAGAAAAAAGGAAAATTCAGAAATTGAAGAATTTCATAAAAAAGAAACTTGAGAAAAGTTCATAGAAAATTCAGAAATCACACAATTTGAGAAAAAAAAGTAACTTAAAAAAAGTTCAATTCAGAAAAAAAAACCCAGAAATTAAACAATTCCAAAAAAAAAGCTTGAAAAACGTTAATTTCAGGGGGAAAAAAGTAAATCCAGAGGGTTGCTTGGAGAAGTCTTGCAATTGCTAATTACGTGTAAATTTCATCTTGCGGATCGGATATGGAATAAAATAAATTAGTTGGTTATTCTTTATTCTATTATTTCACTATTTCATGTGTCGGGCCCTTGGAGAAAGATTAGAGAGCCAATTTAAAACTTTTAGTTTTAATTTCTTTGATCATGTAATTGATCCTCTTTTTCATATCTTAAATGAAAGTCTGTCTAAAAGAAAGTGTAAATATATCTTCAACTAACCCAAAACAGTATAAACTTGTGCAATTAAGCACGCAAAGAGGGCTGGCTTGGAGCTTCGCAGAAAAATAGGGTTTCGATTGAGCCTTCAAGGCTGTGTTTATTGCTGCTCGATTCTCCAAAGAAAGCTAAGCTTTTTTTCTCAAGGCTCGAAGAGAAGATAGAAGACAGAGGCGGCGACAAAACCCGAATATCCAACCCTAAAATCCGTGGAAATAAAACACCGGATTTAGTCAGATCCAGGATTTGAAAAGAGCAATGTGTTTCCAGGATTCCAAAGCCAAATTATACCAGTTTCAGCTTTTGAAAATTCTACTAGAAGATGCCTCGCGCAATCGAAAATTCCGGTAGCACATCCCCTGACATTTAATACCGAAGAAAAACATTGGCGGATGTGCTGGCTATACTGCCCTTTTGGATTGTGATCAAGTGATGGAGCAGGGGACATTGCTGGTTCGCCGGTTATTGACTTGGCCACAGCAGAAGTGACGGTGGCAATAAGGATGAAGAGAATCGGAAGAGATGGTCTTATCATTGTAGTGTTCTTTTGTATTTTGATTTCGGATGAAATGAATGGATGCTATATATGTATATTTATAAGGGATGGATATATCAAGTTTTAATTTTTGTTGGAGAGTTATTTTCAAGTTCATTCATGTAGCATGGTACAGTTTTTTGTTCTTTTTATATTTTGACGTCAGATTTAGATGTTATACATCATTAAATCCACATATTCTAACTGTCTTACGTTAAATGCATGAGTTATGCATATTGAAATTAAGAGAAATTTGCAAACACCACTGTAGATATACTGTTATTTTTCATTTTATATACTGTTTTCTCATTTTATATATTGTTTTGTCATTTAATATATTGTTATTTATTCTTTGTGTATTTCTTATTTTTTAAACTTTTATATACTGTTTTCCCATTTTTATATACTGTTTTCACTTTTTATATATATATATATAATGTTATTAGAAAATAAATTATATATACTGTTATGTATATATTGTTATTAGAAAATAAATTATATATACTGTTATTGGATCTAGTCGTGAACAGTCGTGCTACAGTGCGTCGTGCTGTAGCAGGTCCCTAAAATTAATTGGTCTAAGAAAGTTTCAATAGCAGGACTATGACTTCACACTATTTTCGCTATACTTGTAAAATAAATTCTCTACTTGTAAGAGGTGTGTTTGAATGGAAACCATTCAAACATTTATCACATCTCAATATTACTCTCTACTTGTAAAATAAATATTAAACACGAAATACTTCATAAAAATCCAATCAGCATTCTTTTGTAGTTCAAATTTTTTGGTGTCAAATTTTTTGTTGGAATTTTTTTCTTCAAGTTCTTGTTCTATAGTTGCAGTTTTTTTGGTTGTTTTATTGAAGTTTTGGTGTCAAATTTTTTGTTGGGAGCTTTTTCTTCAAGTTCATTTATGTTCCATAGTATAGTTTTTTGTGGTTATTTTCTTTGAAGTTTTTGTTGAAGTTTTTTTCTTCAAGTTCATTTATGTTCTAACAATTTTTTGTGGGCTTTTTATTCAAGTTTTGGTGTCAAATTTTTTGTTGCTGAGTTTTTTCCTTCGGGTTCATAATGTTCTATAGTACAGTTTTTTGAGGGTTTTTTTAAATTGAAGTTTTGGTGTCAAATGTATATGTTATACATTCGTTTAATCCACACCTATTCTAACTTAATCTTGTGTTAAATGCAGAAGTTACGCGCACAGCCAAAATTCAATAAAAAAGTGTCTGAATGGAAACCATTCACACATTCATCACATCCTAATAATATTATTCTCTACTTGTAAAATAAATATTAAACACGAAATACTTCATAAAAATCCAATCAGCATTCTTTTGTAGTCAGTACAGATAATATTCTTTTTACATTCAACAAATCTCATGATATCCAAAATCATCACACAAAAAAGTTCAAATCCTTGCAAATATAAAAAGGGAAAAAATAAAAATGACACAAGTTTTCGAATCCAAACAAAGTATATAATAATCTCACAAGTATACTTAATCTAATATATTTACAACAATACTAATGAAGTGTTTGGGGAAACTGCAACATAATTTTACAAGTATATAGACCCACCAAATTTATCGTAGCATATCAAGGACGTGTGTCTAATGTGGAAATTTATCCAAGGGTCTATTTTGCAAAATTATTCATTAATCAAACCTGGCATTGCAAATTGCGAGGCCCAATTCTCTACAGAGTTCCTCAGCATCATAATATCTCTATTTTGCTCAAGACCCTTCAAAAAGTCCTTTTGCAATTTACCCCTTTCTTTTTGAATATTACTTGTTATTTGAACCGCCATCAAAAGAAACTCCGCTATTTTTTCAAAATCACCCTCCAAACAACCTCTTGTCGTCATTGCAGGCGTACCTAAAACAAGACAAAAAATTAATAATTCAAAAACCAAAGTAAGTAAACAAATACAAAAACTTACAGGGGCATAAACGCATAATACCAATATTATAAACCATACCTATTCTAATTCCAGCAGGGCAAATAGCGCCATTATCCCCGAAAATCGGAGTCTTATTAACCGATATATGACACGCCTCACAAACCTTCTCGAAATTCTTCCCTGTCAAACCACAAAAAAACTATCAACCACAATCACACAACCGACAAACATATTCAATAAAAAAAAACAAAAAACAATCATTCATTTTTACCAGTGAGACGGAAATTCCTGAGATCCCAAAGCACCAGATGATTATCCGTGCCTCCAGTAACCAACTGACAGTTCCTCCTAATCAAAGCGCTCGCCAAAGCCTGAGCATTCCTTTTGACTTGCACGATATACATCTTATACTCACTTGTCGCAACCTGTTTTAGTGCAATCGCCAGCGCAGCAATATGATTGTTGTGGGGCCCGCCTTGAAGAGAGGGAAACACCGCGAAGTTTATCCGCTCTTCAAAATCGTAGTTGTTGTTTGTTGTTGATGGTTCGGTCTGATTAGGAGAGAGGAGAGAGAAACCGTTTGAAGTGGTTTTGATGGGCCTTTTTGGGCCTTTACGGAAGAAGATGATGCCGCCGCGCGGGCCGCGGAGGCTCTTGTGGGTGGTGGAGGTGACTATGTCGCAGCATTCGAACGGACTTGTGCATTCCTGTTGGTGGTGGAAATAAAATATATGTGTTAGTTTTTAGGGTTTGGACTTTGGAGAGACGGATATGTGTTTATTTCCTCTGCCGCTGAATTGTGTTGTGAGGGTGGGTCGGCAAAATGTATTGTGTTGGTATGCAGAAAATACTCAAAAACAGGAAGGTTGAATATAAAAAATTCAATGAAATACAATAATTTTAAGGTTTTGGCATCAAACCTTAAAATTATTTTATAAACTCTTGGCGGTCAGCAAAATGTATTGAGTTGGTACTCAAAATACTTAAAAACCATTTTACCACCATAATACAGTTCGTTTACCACCATAATACAGTTCACTCACCACTATAACACGGTTCGTTTACCACCTGAAAGCAACAGTTGAGCAAAACAATAAAAAAAAATTCAAAATTTCCCTAATTTTTACCTTGGCGGCGATAATACCGCTGATATGCGCCATATCACACATCAAAATCGCGCCGCATTTATCTGCGATTTTCCTGAATCTCGCGTAATCCCACTCACGCGGGTACGAGCTGCCGCCGCAAATCAGAATTTTGGGGCGGTAATCCATCGCTTTTTCTTCTAATTTATCGTAGTCTATGTACCCGGTTTGAGGGTTGACTTTGTAGGGAAAGCTCTCGAAGAAAATCGAGGCGCCTGAAATTCTCTTCCCGCTCGGCGTCAGATACCTGGTTAGAAAGAAATAAAAAAAATAAAAAGGTAAGATCATTTGTAAATCGTAAGAAGACCCTTTGTTAAGAAACTCAAAAAATGGTCCCTGCTGTTAGTCGTATCTACAAGGGAGCAAAATTATGTGATTTCTAAACTACTGGGCAGGACAATTTTTAAAAATTTTAGAGGTAAAGATGGCATTTTTGTATTTTTTAATAAGCTAGAGGTTTTCTCTACGATTTAGGCATATTCAACAGACCCTCTATTCCACCACAAGAAACAAAAAGTCCCTCACATCAGCTCATCCACAACAGAGTTAACACACTAACACAATCTTTTTTTTTTTTTTTGCAATTCTCAACAATACAAGGACTTCTTTGACAATACCCGTGGCTGACGTGGCCGCCAGACGGCGAATCGAGCCCCATGATCCGATCCTTCGGCAACAAAAGCCCTGTATAAACCGCGAAATTTGCCGACGTACATGAATACGGCTGCACGTTGACTCCCCACTCGTCTTTCTCCAATCCGAAGGCTTTTAAGGCGCGTTCCTGACACATCCGCTCGATTTGGTCGATGTACTGGTTGCCTCCGTAGTACCTCGCGCCCGGCATCCCTTCCGAGTATTTGTTCGTCAAATGGGAGCCGAGCGCGTCGAGAACCGCGCGGCACACGAAGTTCTCTGACGCGATGAGTTCGATTCCTTGGATCTGACGATGCTTCTCCTTCTCCATTATGGATGAAATCTGGTCGAAAATTAACAACAAAATACAATTGTAATTATAATATGTAATAATTAGCTTTTTGAATGGTTGTTGAAGATGAGATTATAAGGATTGAGTTGCGTAGTAATTATTACCAGTAAATGGATTTAAGTTTTTTTACCTCAGGATCGGCCACGTGGAGAGGCTGATTGCCCCAGGATCGGACGGTGGCATTGCGAGACTCGAGATCGGCCGTTTTCTGCTTTGCCGGACGGAGAGAGGAGGCGGAGGAAGAGCAGGAAGACGGGGAATCAGGCCGTTTTCGTTTCTTGAGGGAAATCGAGTGGCCTAAGAAGCTGAATCCGCCTCCGTTCTCCTCTTCATCCGATGAATAATCCATTGAATTACAGCAGTAAATTCAGTAAAATTGAGAGGAAATCGAGGGAAAGACTGGGTCGGAAGAGAAGAATCAGAAATTCACGGATCTAACACAAGGAATAAACGCTCACAAAGTAAGAAACGGATGGGAATAACGAATCTCAGTAGCAACAACAGCAACAGTAGCAGCGACAGCAACGGCGGAAACAATCACAATAGAAGTATCGAAGGCGAGAGCTGCGGCTCGGATTAGGGTTAGGGTTAGGGTTAGGGTAAGCTTCCATCAATGGCCCGGCGCGAAGAAAAGAGGAGAGGAGGTATGGAATGGAATGGAGTAATAATAATAAACTAATGAGAGGAGAAGAGAAGAGGAATAGAACTTAGAAAGGAGGAGAGGATGAATATGGACGGAATACGGGGAACGAGATGGAACTTGGAAGACAGAGACCGGCCTATTGTTTACTTCTTCTGGCCCCAGTTCACACTCAGAGTAAACTTACCCAACTTCACAGTTTTGCAAAGTAATTTTGCATCTTCTCTCCAGTAGTGTAATTCCTAGAGAGACTTTTGCTCCCTGTAAATACAAAAAATAGCACATTAACTAGCAATTATTCATTTTTTATGTTATTTTTATTACAATATTCAAAGTTTTTTCATTTTCTTAGTTACATTTTTTTTTCCGAAAAATTTACTCTTTTTGCACTTGAATAATTTCATGTGAATGATTATTTCTCAATGTTCTTTTTGAAGAATAATTGTTAGTCTATGTAGAATTTCAATTTTGTTACGACATTTGAGTTTAAGTATTAGTTTTTAATATTTTTATTTGTGTTCATCAATAATGTATTTAAGTTGAGTTATTCCAATTATCTTGTATATACATACACATATTCGAATTAAAAAATGTTAACACATAATAAAATAATACATATTAGTCAATTTTATCGAACGAATTATTTTAGAAAAATAACTAAAATCAATATAGCATATCTATTCAAATTTTACTTGTGATATTTTATCAAACAAAATATCCAAAAAAATCCTGAAAATCTATATACAACAAAACAACTACTCAAATCTGAATTGCAATTTATATATATTCAAAATAAATATATACTGTATTGTCAATCCAAAATCAAGCCATACAAATAACAAAGGAAAATCAACAACTTCTCCAATCAATATCGAACTGGAGAGGAGTTTCTGATCCAACCGGATATTGCTATTACGGCTCCGCAAATCTTTGGCGTATGTTAGTGCTGTATCCAGTTCATATTTTGTCCCCCAATTTTATTCCAAAACGGAGATATCCAGTAATGTAATTTATCCCCAAAATCCAGCATTCTTCAGTTTTGACTGTCGATGGTTACCAGATACAAATACCAACAACCAAATTGACTAAAACATTGAATATTGAAACCGACTTTGAAACAGAAATTATTGACTCTAAAACATTTCTAAACCGACTCTAAAACATTGAAACAGAAAATTATTGACTCTCAAACATTTCTAAACCGACTCTAAAACATTGAAACAGAAAATTATTGACCACACTGACTCCTAAAACATTGGGAAAAAACATTGAATTCCTCTCGTTTTTATTATCTGCCTCCTAAAAACATTGAATCCATCTAATTGGCCTACATATTGAAACAGACAATGAATCTTTGAGGCAAACACCTATTAGATTCAGACCCTGATTCCACATGAACGTAGTCAAAATAAACAAAAACTGATATAAAAGCTTGCTAAAGCGAAATTAGCTGTACATACAAAAACAGCTGCATTCTAAGTCAGGCTAATTATAACGCTACAATGACCAAACCATACAAAAACGACAAAAGAAAAAAAATAAAAAGAACATCCTACAAGAAATAAAACAGAAACACAAAAAAAATATATAAAAAGGGCAAGATCAGAAACAGTAGAGATTATCAATCACAGCAGCTCATAAGTCTAGCCAGATGAACCAGGTGCCACGTCAGCGCCATTAACACAACCACATTCAGACCGGAAGAATAACTATTCCACATCCTTAGTTTCTTACTCAGCCCGACAAGCTTATTCTTCGCAATTCGCTCTTCTTCGTTATTTATTTCGGTTTCTGTTGTGGTTTTCTGAGTGCTGAAAGAACCGATGACCGTGTCAGTTGTAGTTGTGGCGGTCGTGGTAGTGACGGTTGGTCGGGCTGTAGCCATGTCTGATGTGTCGCGTCCCCTGCCTTCTTCCTTCTCTGCCTTAAATCTCTCAAACATTATCTTTTTCATGTTCAAGACAAAAAAATTACGATGTTAGTTTTTAGAGTTTACGAGATAAATTAAGCTTGATTTTTGACTAAAAAAAAAAAATCTATTGTCATAATGACAACGATTAATTATGCACACACGGAATTAATTTATTATAGAATAAATATCTAACCAGATAACACGACCACATGGTTTATAAATGAACCAACAATCTCACTCATATTACTAATTTTTACATACAATTAGCAACAGAAAAAATCAATAACCATTTGTATGTTTCAATTAACCTTGTAATTTAACATATTTAAAATGCATTTTAAATTAATATGGGTTGAAAAAAACAGAACACATTAAAAATGAGAAAAATACCGATAACCATATTTAGGTTTATGTAATTCAGCTATCCTCACAATTAAACAGATTTCGAAATGTATTTCAACGATCATGGGCTAAAAATATTAGTATAAAATAAGAATGAAAATCAAAACAGACCTTTGTTGCCACAGGTTCCAAGAAGAACAAGTTCACAAGCACCATGCCAAGTGCACCAAGTAAGTTATACCCTTGCAACTTCTCCATCAATTTTCCTCTATCCCGACCAAAGAATTGCGCGAGAAATGATGTTCCAATACCGTACGCAACCACACGAAAATACACGGGATAAACCCTACTTTGCACAATCCCAAATTGCTGACGCGGCAGAGCTGATGACATTACATGACTAGAAATAAACGTGACCCAAACGCATGTTCCATACGCCAATGCAAACCCTAAAAGTTGTACCACGGACCAGACTGCCCGACCTGTTTCGGGGCTTACCACGTAGGACGCCATGTCATATGCCACATCACGTGCACGCTTTATGATATCACTTAGATTTTTCACTGTTCTATCAGCAAAATCCCCCTTTTTCTCCTTCGTCTCCTCCATTTCTTCTTTAAGGCGATACACCTTCTCCGTGGTCTCTTCGTATAAGTCCGATAACTTACCCTTCGATGCCTCGTGCGCATGGAATAGCTTATTCCCGGCCTTCTCTTTCGCCTCGGATAACTTATCCTCGGTTTTCTCTTTAGCTTGAGATAACTTATCAACCATTTTCTCTTTGCCTCGAGATAATTTATCCTCGGTTTTCTCTTTGCCTTGGGTTAACTTATCCTTGATTGCCTCCTTCCCCTCGAAAAGCTTATTCTCAGCCGTTTCTTTCGCCTGGTACATTTTCTCCTCTGCTTTATCCTTGGCTTGGAATAACTTATTCTCCGTTGATTCTTTCATCTCAGAAAGTTTATCCTTGGTTTTCTCTTTAGCTTCGGATAACTTATCCTTTGCGGTGTCTTTCACTCCAGACACCTTATCCTCTACAACATTCACATTCTCTTTAGTATCCGCTACTTTGTGATGAAACACATCAGATATCTTATCCTTGGCACTTTTCACAGTATGTTCTATCTCTGAGGCAGCGCCAACTAACTTATCGCGACACACACCAAATGCATCACATATTTTATCCTTAGTAGATTCCGGCAAAACTTTCTCATGTTCCGTACCGGCCACACCCGTACCACCGGCTGGTATTTCACGCTCGTATTCTACTACTATTATACGGTTTTTTTCATGCAAAACTTGGTCGGAATGCTGGTGTTGAGAGTAATGAGATGGGTTCGCCGGTGGCGATAAAATGCCGGCAGCTGTAAGAGTGGATACAAGAAGACCTATAGCTAGTAGGTTCATCATCTTTAATTTCTCTTATTTTTTCTCTTTCAATTTTACTTCGTTGATGTTTGGTTTATCTGTTTTGGATTTGAAACTTGTAGGAGAAGAAGGTAAATGAGCTTTAGCGGTCATGTGAGAAAATGACACGTAGCTCTCTTTCGTAAACCTCAATCGGACACGTGCCGTGTGCTTGACACGTATTTTGGTCCTGAGGCGGTTTGACTATTACATTCTTCCCCAGTCTGTTAATTATTATTAAGGGACTAATTCAATATTTCAGATTATCAAGAGGACTAATTCGTAAAAAAGTAAAAATACAATATACTTTCGCACGTGGCGCGCCAAAACCCTAATTAATCGAGACTGCGCCGGTCCGCCAGTGTGAGAATCGGAAATGGAAGACATAGAGGACGTCGGAGCGGGATTCGGATCCCCGCCAGGGCTCCGATTGCCCATCAACGCCGTCGCCGTGAAGCCCAAACGGAGATCCAGGCCTGAGCTTCTCCGCGGCGAGATTCTCTCTCCGGGCCCTCTCGTTCCCGGTACTCAGGTCCGAAATGGAGTTTTACATTCCCGTCCTTGTTGTTTAATCATTTTACAATTCACTCCTTTACATACAATGACGGTAATGTTTTGCGTTTTGTTATTTGTTTTCAGACGATTTATGTGAAGACGTTTGGCTGCTCACACAATCAGGTATAAACATAATTACTTCATCTGAATCAATTTTATTTCTTCTGGTTAATTCCTTTTTTATTTTGGATTTACAGAGTGACAGTGAATACATGTCTGGCCAACTCTCAGCATTTGGCTACGCACTCACTGACGAGCCTGACTTAGCCGATTTATGGCTAATCAATACGTAATAAATTACCTCATTCACTATTCCTTTTCATAACAAACATCACAATCCAAATTATCATTATTTCTTTTTAACTTTTCAGATGTACAGTGAAGAATCCGAGTCAATCAGCTATGGCGACTCTGATCTCGAAATGCAAAATGGCGAAAAAGCCCCTGGTCGTGGCGGGCTGCGTGCCTCAAGGCAGTAAAGATTTGAAAGAACTGGAGGGCATAAGCGTAATTGGCGTCCAGCAGATTGACCGAGTGGTTGAGGTTGTTGAGGAGACTCTGAAAGGACACGAAGTGCGGCTTTTTAGTCGGAGAACTTTGCCTTCACTTGATTTACCCAAGGTTTGTTAAAATTTGAAATTTAGAATTTGGAATTTGGAATTTGGAATTTGGGAGTTGAAAATTGGGAGTTTGAATATTTGTAGGTGAGGAAGAATAAGTATATAGAGATATTGCCGATAAATGTGGGGTGTTTGGGAGCTTGCACGTATTGTAAGACTAAGCACGCGAGAGGCCATTTGGGGAGCTACACTATTGATAGCTTGGTAATATATAGTTATTTCTTAAATATATTTATTGACTTATTATTATTATTATTATTATTATTATTATTATTATTAATAATAATATCATTATTATTATTATTTCGACTATTTTAGGTTGAGCGTGTGAGAACCGTTGTTTCAGAAGGAGTGAAAGAAATATGGCTAAGCAGTGAAGATACTGGCGCTTATGGTAAATAAATAAATATATTAATTAAAATCATATATTTTTTTTAATTTTTAATTTTTGTTAATTTTAGGGAGGGATATTGGGACGAACTTACCGAACTTACTAAACGCATTAATCAACGAGCTTCCGTCTGACAGAAGCACGATGCTCAGAATCGGCATGACAAATCCTCCTTACATACTCGAGCACTTGAAAGAAATCGCAAATATTCTAAACCACCCTTGTGTTTTCTCCTTTTTGCACGTGCCAGTCCAGTCTGGCAGCGACCCAGTTCTAACTGTAAGTTGAGTTTCTAAATATTCAAAATCTCTTGGTTACAGTTCCATGAAAATGGATGTATTATTTATCCATTTTTTTATTTTTATTGTTTTGGGAAGGCGATGAATAGAGAATATACAGTGGGTGATTTTAGAAAGGTGGTGGATACATTAATTGAGCTAGTGCCAGGCATGCAAATAGCTACAGATATAATTTGCGGATTTCCAGGTACTTAAATGAAATTGGACTAATTAATTTAGTAATATTTTGCTCTTTTATTAATTAAGTAAAATAATTTCTGACTTTTTTTGGGTTTTTAGGGGAAACGGAAGAAGATTTTGCTGAGACTGTCAGCCTAATAAAGGAGTACCAATTACCTCAAGTTCATATCTCCCAATTTTACCCTAGACCAGGTATGATTAAATTTCGCAAACTAAACCCTGTATTTATACTATTTACAAACAAGGACAAAAAATAAATATTTTTTTTATGATTTTAAGGAACACCTGCTGCAAAAATGAAGAAAGTTTCGAGTATAGAGGTTAAAAAAAGGAGCAGGGAATTAACAACAGTATTTGAATCATTTAATCCATATCAAGAAATGAACGGCCGGATCGAGAGGATTTGGATCACTGAAATTGCCACAGATGGCGTCCATCTGGTAAATAAATAATTAAATATTAATTAGTTTTTTATAATGTTGTTTATATTATAATTTATATCATGATATTTTGATTTTTTTTTTTTTGGTATTTTTTAGGTTGGTCATACAAAAGGGTATATACAAGTTCTTGTAATTGCGCCAGAAAGTTTTCTTGGCTGCTCTATAAATGTGAAAATCACATCTGTTGGAAGATGGTCAGTTTTTGGTGAAGTACTTGATGAACCACCAATTACTGAAGTGAAAAAACAAGCACAAAATGTTACAAAAGATGAGAATAATAATATTGATTTGAAACAATGTATGGAAGAAATATCTTGTTGTGGTAATACATGTGGTGGCTCTTGTGCATGTGAAAAAGACGGATTGGATAATAATAAGTATAATAATGGTGGTGCGAGATTTGTTGATAAAATTGGGTCGGTTATTTTGAGGAAGAGAGGGTTGGATAAATCCCAATCAAGTTTAGAAAAATGTGATAAATTGGGAGAAGAGAAGAAAGTGGAAAAGGGAAAAAGGAGTAAGATTGATTTTATAGATATAATTTTGTTGGTAATTATGTTTTTGGGGGTTTTAGTGATTGGAAGTGTTTTAGTTAGGTTTTCTTCCGTCTTGTTTTAGTGGTGATAAGAGATTGATTGTGTGTTGTGGTGTTTTTGTGGTAATTTTGATGTTTTTGTGGTAATTTCGGTGTGATGTTTCCTAAATTTGAGAAAATGATTATGTGCGCCAGTTGATTCTATTACTTGGTATTGATATCAATGTATCATTAAAGAATCAAAATGTTAAAAAGTTGAAAAAATAACGGGAGTTTAGGAATATTCTAATGTGCGCCAGTTCTATTACAATTTGCGTGTCACATGAAATAATACTCTAATGGTGAAACACGTGTCAAGAGGGATTTTATGTTCAAAATTATAGTATAGTAAAAATTAAATGTGTTTTTGAATGCATATTTTTCATTATTAATAGTAATAGTAATGTCAGTAATGTTGGATCACATAACTAAATCAGAGTTGCTTTTAAAATGACTTTATAGTAAGCACTAGTTTGTACTTTTAAAGTAGCACTAGTCTGTAGAAGCAGCAGTCAAAAATTGAGGCTCATTTCGCACTTCCGTCCCCTAGGCGGTGAAAGTGAAACACAAATTTTTAGGAGAAAGGGAGAGAGAACTGGTGAGAGAGCAGGCTATAACATTCGCAAAATCATGCACGCAAACAATTTGTACAATTGTTAATATAACTCTTGTTAAATTTAGAACTGAGATATCATTCAAACAGGACCGACGATTGAACATCTCTGATTGTTAGAGTATAGTGTGTAGAGGAATTGTAAATAGCTAATTGTAGAGAGTACTTTGACTGTAGAGATTAGCTTAGCTTCTAAAAGATAATTAAGGATAAAACTAATGACTATATTAGAAATAATGTTAAAGGATTAAGAGATAAGATTATGTGATTAATCCAGCCTATAAATAGACCTCTCATGTAAACACTTAATCAATCAAGCTAATTAAACTAACTCAATTCAAAATCTCTTTCCTTCTGTTTCTATTCTAATCATGGTGACCATTTAATTTCATGCTTCCACATTCAATCTTTCAAGATCTCTCTCTTTTCTCTTTCAATTCAAGATCAGTCAAAAACTGAATCGATTCTTCCAAATTCTTCCACAATTAAATTCTCTTTTTCATTGGGCAACTCAATTATTTGTTGAATCACGTGATTTCAAGGAACATGATTTAATTACAAGCATTAAAGACATTGTCAAATTTGAAGAAACTGAAGACAAGTGTGAAGTGGAAGAGCGTATAAATTACAGCACAGCAAACCAAGAACTATTTTGACTAACAAGGATATACTATTCAAAAAGAAAAAAAAAGTAACAAGCATCTCTTTGAAAAGTTAATACAAAGTACATCAACAAAAAATAAAAGATTATTAGGATAGCCAAACTAAACACACGCAGGCACACACATTATTCCAGTTCAAAGCCACCCATAAAACTTGAAAAAAACAATCTTACCATCTCAATATGCCATATCACCGTTCTGAATAATCTGATTCACGCTCTTCTTCTGTGCCTCAATCATCTGATTCACCATCACCTCTCGTCTCTCAATCTCACCTGATTCATCTGCTTGTCCAGTTGACATCCGTATATTGGGCACTGACTCGACTTGCTTGACTTCTCCTAAGATTTTCTTGAAGTTGGGCAGGTTGACAAACATCCAGAAGTATCGTTCCACGTGAGGGTATATGGACGTGAATGATTTCGGCAGGATGCGTGTGAAACCGTTGTGAAGCGTGCACATCAGTACAATGTCGGCTAGGGTTATATCGTTGCTGACTAAATAATATGTGCCGCTGGCGAGATGAGTGTTTAGAATGCGGAGCGATTTCATCAAAAAGCCAATGCGCATTTGCACAAACTAAAATAAATAATAATATTACAACTCTGACTATTGAGCTAGAATGTGTTAATTATTAAATGAAGGACAGTACATGGCCGTTGTGAGGATAAGGACCCATCCCTGGGTAGATCCATCTTCTTATGCCTTCATCGAGATCCGTGACGGCGAAGTCCATCCATTGCTCAATTTGGGCCTGAAATTTAACCGAGTGTAATATTACTTATACTTATGAAGAAGAAAACCTATGAAACTATTTGAATTTATAACAATCTTACGTTTTCATAAACTGAGGAGCCCAACAGAGTGTTGTTACCCTTCAATTTCGCAACTGCATATCAAACAAATCTCATCTAATTTTTAAACTCAAATCATAATTATAAGAAATAAATGTAAAATATGGTGTGTGTATTTCGACTAAAAAGCTCAAATATACTATATCTAGCCATTGAGTTGCTCTCAGATACCGGTCCGTCAGGAGTCTCCATCACGAAAACCTATACAGAGGAATACGCATAAATTATTTCATTTTGAGCATAAAAACAAATAAATCAATTAAATCATACAATTTTTATTTAATATTTACCCTTGGAACGTCAATCACACGCTCGACCTTCACGTCACAGTATTCAGCTGCAATTAATGATGTGTAGGCAAATCTATTGCCCAGTCCAGCTCGCAAAACCTGAATTTGAATGAACCAACATGATTGTTTTTTTGAGTTTATAGGGAGGGCATATATGCCTCATATTTATTTTCAAAGAAATCGCTTTTGACGAATTTCGAATCCACAACCTTTGGATTGGTGGGATGGTTCCTAACCACTCCTGCTATAGGAGCTTTGACAATAAAATTGTAAAAATAGTTCAAATTTATTATCAGTACACCAAAATATATAAAGAACAATTGTTTTGTCAGCCATTAAAACTTCTAAAAAAAAGAAATAAACATATGTACAGATTCAAGAGCCACATTCGAGATTCAACATATATAGAAGAATTAGAGCTAGAAATAACTCACTAGAGACATTGGGATCAACGGACTCTAATTACTTGTTCTGAGATCTGAATAAAGAAACAATAAGTCAACAATCTCAGCTAAGAACCAATAAATAAGCAAACATACGAAATTTTCAAAATATTTCTAGAGATATGTATTGTACCTTTTTTAATTTTGGGGAATTTAGGGTTCTTGACCTAGTTTTCCCGTTGAGGAAGAAAGGTCTGGCAAGGTTCGGGAGAGTAAGAGTCTACCTACGTGTCTAGCTTTATTTTCAAGTCGACAGAAGGAGGAAGAGCGAGGCCAGAAATTGAACGCCGTTATTTTGAGGAAGAGAGAATTGGAAAACAAGTTTAGGAAAGGGTGAGATATTCTGAGAGCATATTTCTTATTATGAGAGGTTAAATACATTGTGAGAACATTTTTATTTCATATTCCCAGCTCTCAGAATTAGAAATACGCTCTCAGAATATCATCTCCCTTAGGAAAGGTGATAAGTTGGCGCGCCACAGCGTGAAGTTGCTAAATATAACGCCCGTAGCGGCCGCTGTATATTTCTTCTGGATCAATTTGATGATTGGGCCCCTTTCTATTCTAATTGCACCGGGATGAAAAAACAAAGAAAAGACTAAAAATGAAAAATAGTTGTTTAGATACTCGTATAATTCACGAATGTAACAAATAATTTTAGGATTCTCTGTATTGATGGATTTGTTCTAGTGTAACAAATAATTCAAGAACTTTATTAAAAATTAAAAGAATACGTATTGTGTAATAATAAAAAAAATCTTTTAATATATTCATTAATATAAAAAATGAAAAGTCAACTTTCAGACAAAATTAAGACAAGAAACATCAACAACAGTCAATATTTTTAGAATTTTAGACTAACATAAACGTGATTTCATAAAACAACATTATTTCCCGACTATTTCTGAATAAATGTCTATATTTACATGCTTTCTGTATACTAAGTATTGTATTAAAATTGCATAAAATATTGATTATGGTGTATGGTGTAGTATGATTGCATACATGTTATATGGTGCAGTATTATTATGTGCAAATGTGCACTGAATATTGATTAGAATTTGTATTCATGAGCATGTTAAAATGTCATAAAAATCATTGTTACAATCAATATCCGCTGCAGTAGTGAAGCACCCGCTATCCGCTAAACCAATCTTGAAACGCTGCGCGCTACGCTATTTAAAACATTGGCTATAAAATACACACACTCATCAATTAATGCAATATAATATTTATTTTTAATAAATTTAATTGAATCGATTATAATTATCATAAAGTATAATTAATTAAACAATTTAACAATCATCATCAATTACATGTGTTTTTGGAAAGCATGTTTTCATGATTAATGTATATTGAGATACACCAAAACAAACACTGTATAACTATAACTTTCTCTTGACTAATGTGGGATCACAGTATCACATAACTAACTCAAGAGTTGCTTTAAAAATGACTATAGTAGCATTAGTTTATACTTTTAAAATGACTTTACAGTAGAACTAGTTTGTAGAAGTAACGGTCAGAAATTGCAGTTCATACTCATACATTTCGCGTTTCCGTTCCCTAGGCAGCGATCAATACAAAAATATTTTGTGAAAAAAGGGAGAGAGAACTGGTGAGAGAGCAGGCTAACATTCGCAAAATCATGCACTCAAACAATTTGTACAATTATTAATATAACTCTTGTTAAATCTAGAAATGAGATATCATTCAAACAGGACTGATAATTGAACATCTCCGATTATCTTTCATTGATCAACTCAATTATTTGTTGAGCCGCATGATTTCAAATAACATGATTTAATTACAAGCATTAACGACATTGTCAAATTTGAAGAAACTGAAGACAAGTGTTAAGTGGAAGAGGAGCATAACTGCAGTGTGGTATAGTCAAGTGTTTAGAAAGATTTTCCAATACTTATTAGAATCAGCCAACCAAGAATTATCTTGATTAACAAGGATATACTATTCAAAAAGAAAAAAAAAAGCAAGTAACAAGCATCTCTTTGAAAAGTTTAAACAAAGTACATCATCAAAAAAGCAAACAAAATTACTAGATAGCCAAACTAAACACACACACTGTTTCAGTTCCCAGCCACCCATAAAACTTAAAAAAAAAATAAACCTACCGTCATCTCATTATGCCACATCACTTTTCTGAATAATCTGACTCACGCTCCACTTCTTCTGTGCCTCAATCATCTGATTCACCATCATCGTCAACTGCGGCATAGCCGGCACCGACTCGACTTGCTTGACTTCTCCTAAGATTTTCTTGAAGTTCGGCAGGTTGACAAGCATCCAGAGGTATCGTTCCACGTGCGGGAATTCGGAGGTGAAGGATTTCGTCATGATGTGCGTGAAACCGAAGTGAAGAGTGCACACCATTACTATGTCGGCTAGGGTTACACCGTGGCCGACTAGATAACATGTACCAGCGAGATGAGTGTCTAGAATGCGGAGGGCTTTCTTCAAAGAGGCAACACGCAATTGCACAGACTAAAATAAAAAAATAAATAATAATATTACAACTTTGATTCATTGAGCTAAAATGTGTTAATTATTAAAAGTATTAGTTGAAGTGAAGTACATGAGCGCAGTGAGGACTGAAACCGATGCTTGGGTCGATCCATCTTGTTATGCCATCATCGATTTCCGTGGCGGCAAAGTCCAACCATTGCTCAATTTGTGCCTGAAATTCAGCCGATATTATTTACATTTATGAAGAGGAAAACCTATGAAATTATTTGAATTTATAACAAGCTCACGTATTCATAAACTGAGGAGCCAAACAGAGTGTTGTCACCCTTCAAATTTGCAACTGCATATCAATCAAACCACATCTAAATTATAAACCCAAATTGTAATTATAAGAAATAAATGTAAAATATGGTGTGTATATTCTGAATAAAAAGCTCAAATATACTGTATCTAGCCATTGCGTTGCTCTCAAATACTGGACCGTCGGGAGTCTCCAATATGGAAACCTACACAAACTAATACACATAAATTATTTCATTTCGAGCATAAAAACAAATAAATTAATTACAACATACATTTTTTTTTACTTTTCAACGACATTCACATGCTTGACCTTCACACCGCTGTATTCAGCTGCAATTAGTGATTTGTAGGAATTTTTGCCGCCCTGTCCAGCATGCAAAACCTGCACTTGAATTAACCACAACTCTTAATATGCTTGTAAAAATAGTTATGATTCAGTATTAGTACAACAAAATATATAAAAAAGCAATTGTATTGTCATTATTCCCCGCAAAACAAAAAAAAAAATCCTAAAAACAAATATAAAGCGAGATATTCAGATCTTGACAAAGAATTGACTGAATCAACGCAATATTTTTTCATGCACGTTACAACAAAAGAAAGAAGAATAGCACTAATTGACTTCTAAATCCCCACAGCCTACAAACATTTTATCATCCATTAACACTTCTCAAACAAACATGATTGTACAGATTTACGAGCTACAATCGATATTTAACATATATAGAAGAATCTGAGCTTCAAACTCACCAGAGATTATTCAAAAAAAAAAAAAAAAAAAAAAAAACTCACCAGAGCCATTGGGATTGACGGATTCTAATCACTTGTTCTGAGATCTGAATAAAGAAAAAAGGTCAACAATTTCAGCTTAGATCCAATAAATAAGCCAAATGTATGGAATTTTCAAAATATTTCTACAAATTTGAGGCTTTTAGGGTTCTTCACCTAGTTTTCTGGTTGAGAAGAAAATGGGGAATCGAAGAGGAAGAAAGATTTGGGATGGTCGGTTATTTTTTTGGAATAGAGAATTGGAGGAAGCGAGTTTAGAAAGACGGTGATAAATAGGGAAAGGCAGAAGAAGAAGGAAAAACGAAAAAGGAAGGATCACGATTTATTTTATTCAGTAATTTTGTTGGTAATTATGCTTTTGGGGGTTTTGGTGATTGGAGCTGTTCTAACGGTGTTCTTTAGTCTTGTTCTAGTTAGGTTTTCTTCTGGCTTGTTCTAACGGTTATAAGAGATTGTGTATTGTTTTGCAATTTGATGTTTTTTGGTACTTTCTGGTTTAATGTTCCGAAGCCTGAACTATTGAAAAGAAAACATATATTCATTGCCCTTCTGTTTTTTCTATAGTGGGCATTCACTATATAATGCTATATTATTATTACATTTTATTAATAAGGAATTCTCGTGCATTCTATATATGCTATAAAAATTATAAATTGTTTTACTATAACAATTTTGTAACATTTAGATATTGTTTTGTTACAGTTATATACATTTTTTTGTATCTGTGTATTATTTTATTATCTACAAAATAGATAAAAGTTCTTATTCAATATGTTAACAGTAACTCTACAACAAAAATATCTTGACACAGCTGTAAAGAACATGATTTATTATATCCCCAAAATGTTGTTGATTAAAAGAATGACACGAAAAAGAGTTAATTGTGTTTATAAAACATAATATAGCCTTCTAATGCTACAACAACGGCTAGCAAATACAAATTGACATGCAGGCTCAAAAGCCCCAAAAGACCACATAAATATATAACATTATTCAGAAACAATATAACAAACTCGAAAAATGGTAAAGAAAAATAAAAGGGACCCTCAGTGGGGTTTTCAAAACTGTAAATCAAAAGATTTAATTAAGAAATTTTTGACCCCTAATATACTTATTTCTCTACAAAATATCGTCACTCCACCTTCCATATCTTTCATCGTTTCATTGCTTTGTTTGGACTCTAATCGCATTTAATATTTCTATAGATTCTTCTCACGAATAAAGTCGATCCAAGGTAACCAACCGCACCTAAATTCACCCAAACAAGAAGACATAGTTAACAATAAAATAAAAGAGAAGAAAAAAATAAATACAACATTTCATCTCTTTCTACAAGTGCTCTAACTATCAAATTTACCCAAATAAAAGTACCATGTATTAATTATATTTATTTTTGTGTATGGATATACATGTTCTCAAATAAATAAAATAATTAATAAGAATCAAATAAATAAAAAAATTAAATAAATAAAATAATAAAAAATAAAATGCGTACCGCAAAGAGTGCCCAAACCGAGGCAGAACATGAGAGTATAGCCGAAATAGAAGCTGGTCTGAAAGAAGCCCGACATTTTGGTCTTGACATGATAATAATACACGGAATATAAATACACATACACAGCTGTAGAAGCGGCCGAAAAGAAGGACGTCCATTGCCAGTGATAATTCTCAGCGTTTAATAAGAAATACGTCCCAACTATTGTCACACAAACCGTCACGATTATTAATATGAGGAATACCAGCAGCATGAATCCGTACACATAATACACCTGTCAAATCAAAACAGAAGAAATTTGTTAAACCTCAAATGATTATTCGGCTTATTACTTGTTGTTCGCAGAAATTCATGTTTGCCCCTTGTAAAATCTCAAAATATCACGTCATACCCATCCAAAACGTGTAAAGGTATACATTATATTTCTTTAGATAAATTTGCAAAAAAGCCCCTGCATTATACTTAAATTAACCTCCGCAAAAAAAACTATTCTTTAACAAACAATAGATGGGCTTTTCTACATTTCCAACAACAAAGTTTTCCCCTTTTTTGCAATCTAACCCTACTGCAGGGGGCTCTTTTTGCAGTTCAACCATACTAACGCAAGGGCTTCTTTGCAAAGTCATTCACCAACATTACCTTGTAATTCCAGAATGACGTAAACACGAAATACATCTCGATAAAAATGCTCCCGAAGGGCAGCAAGCCGCCCATGACGGCGACGACGCTGGGCGTGAGATACCACTTGCGCTGGGGAATGGGCCTGGGAATGGTCTTGACCCTGCAGGGGTTGTTGGGCTGGCCGCTCCAGTTGCGGCCCACCACGGTGCCCAGCAGCCCCAGCGGGAGCGCGATGAATGCCCAGAGGACGAAGACGACCACCATCGTTCCGAACGGGATGGCCGCCAGCGACCCGTACAAGATGGCCACCGTGTTCAGGGACAGCCCGATGGAGAACCACGTCAGCGGGAACAGGCACGCCGTCAGGATCATCGCCTTTATCCAATTCTTGCCTGCAATTTTTATTATTTTTTTATTTCTTATTAATTAATTAATTATTGTTTATTATTTATTTATTTATATATTATTTCTTTATTATTTATCATTTATTTAGGTATTTAGGTATTTATTTACTTATTATTTATTAATTTAATATTATTTATTAATTTATATATTATTTCTTAATTATGTATCATTTATTTAGGTATTTACTTATTATTTATTAATTTAATATTAATTTATTATTTATTTATTTACTTATTATTTATGATTTATTAATTAATTAATTAATTAATTAATAGTTATTTACCTCCGTGGCGGGAATAAAGGGAGCCGCTGACGTAGCCTGATATGAAAGAGGTGAGAGCGTAGCATACTATGAATGTTGTGGCTATTGCACCACGCCTGAATAAATAATAAATAATAAAATATAATTAATTAAGATTAAAAAAAAGGAAATATAGATAAATAAAGTGTATAGAGGTAAGAAAGATAAGATAATTTACCCAATGTATAGCATTCCAATAATGGCTAATATAATTACAAGAAGAATTAGGGTAGCCAATTGAGTACCAATACCAACTAAGGCTGAAAGAAGCGCTAAATTACGAGGCGGTCTGAATACATCACCGTGTACCAATTTCCATCCTGATTCTTCATTCACATCTCTTTCCTGTTACAAAAAGAAAATAATAAATAAATCAGATAAATTAAATATTCTAGATTTGTGAGGGTTGAATTGTAAATAAAAGTTAAATGTTTTTTTTTATTATTACCAGAGTTTCAAGATCATCGTCTTCACGGGCGTATTTCGCATAGTCGTTTCTTAAAGTCCGCATTAAAATCATGGAAACGAGTCCAGTCAGAAATATAACCATCATGAATGAATTGAAGATCGAGAACCAGTGAATCTGTTTCAAATCACCAACTTTTGATTTAACAACTTTATAGAAAATTATATTTTGGATTAAAATTTAAAAAAATATATTGAACCTGGTGTTCAAAAAAGGGGTAATCTAAATACACATCAAAACGGCGAGCAAATGTGATATTAGTTGGCAGCCATTTGATGGAATAAGTCATGTCTAGATTCTTTCCAGATTCCAATGGTTTTGGGCTCTCTTGTGTCAGATTTACATGAATAATCTACACAAATATAGATGAATAATGAATAAATCATTATGATTTTTTTTTCTGTTCGAAAAGCATAAAAAGAATGAAAAGGTTAAAAACCTGGTTGCCGTTGTATCTAACAGCAATGTTTTTATGTGTGAAAAGGAAGTATTTGGTGGTGTCTGATGATTTGTCCGTTTCTCCAACATATCCTGTTCAATATAAATTTATATTTAAAATAACAAAATTACGATACAAAGATTAATACTTAAAAGATAGTGTAAAAATATACATACCCCATAAAGGTAGATCGTCTGTACATCAGTAGAATAGAACAAAACCACCACCAAAAAGAAGAAGAAAAAATCAAAATTAGAGTGAGATAACATATGACTTTTTCCACAAATGAGTTTTTAAAAACGACACAAATAATAGGATAAATAAACATACCAATGAAAAATTCAAACCAATAAGAATTCTCAATTGCATCTGAGAATTGTTTAACCTTTGAAGCCTCTAACTCAATCGTGCAAATCGTGCTCTTATCCACATTTTCTGCCAAATCAAATTTCCCAACATTAATCAATCCTCATATATTTAACACCTAATTCAATAAAAAAAGGAGGGGTGTTTAAGTAATTACGTACTTCTGAATTTAATATCGATCTGGCTATCGATAAGTTCGTTTCCACCGAGGACCTCGCCGAGACCTCCCCATTTATGTGAGGGGTTTTCTGAAAGATGGCAAAACGGGAGGCTGAAATAATTATACGTCTCTTGCGGATTGTTATACGGCCCCACTTTGTTCACCCATAGTGTCACTGGTTCCTCTACTTGGTACTGCACATCACAATAAAATATATTTTTAAATTCATTTTAAGGATTTAAGGAAACAAAATAGCAAAAATTGAAGTCAATTTCTATTATTATCATCACACAGGAAAACCAATGATGAAAATCTCTCACTTCAGATCTGAATATGATGACACATAAAGAAATCCGCTCTTTCATAGAGCTCCAGTAAATAAGACCGTTTTTATGCAAAGAATGCAGATCGATGAGACTAAATCAGATCCACGGACCCCTTAACACAGATCTTAAAAGTAACCAACCGATAATTACTAAGTTAAACACGACATTAGCCAATTGACGCACATAACGAGAAATCTTCATAATTTAAACAATCATAAAGGATCCATTCATGCAATTTCTTTCTTTTTTCAGTACCTTATGATCAGACTCTGATGCATGGCCGAAGGCCGACAGGAGGAGGAAGAAAGAGGCGAGAAATTGAACGGCGGAGATCATCGCCGTCGGATCGGATGGCCGTGAAGTTGTTGAACGACGATCGGAGAGAAAGAGAGAGAGAGAGAAGGGAGGTGTAATAAGACCCGTATAATATGAGCTTCGGTGTTTTATTTACCGATTAAAACGGAGATTTGGAATGGAAGAAGTGCCCGTATGATTAATAATTAATTATTGACGGTTTAAAAATAGGAAATTTAGTTACTGTGGAGTGTGGACAGAGGTTAATTATATTTTGACTGGCATTAAGTTGACTTTCTGTCCTGGTTAGAACTTTAGAAGTGAGAATTTATGCTTAAGGGGGGAAAGATGAATATATGGGCCGTAATTGAGCCCAAATTTGTCTGTTATTTCCATACAGCCCAGACTGGAGGCTTCTTTTTCACTTTTCCTCTTTTATTATAGTAGTTTTGCCTTATTTTCCCTCATAAGCAAAAAAATAATCCTTTTTATCATTTTCTCCTTTATAATTCTGAACAATATTCTACTTTCTAAGGTAAAAGAAATACAATCAATTCGATGATGATTACGAAAGTAAAACATGCATCAATAATAAAACACAATCCAGCCATCCTAAAAATTTGTAAAATAATGTTACATCAGAATATTACAATAATGATGACAAAATCCACAAATATCCTGTTTCTCATAAAGATCACCAAACCCTTACATCTAACAAACTATCCATTTATCCTAATTCCTAACACCCCGTCCAAAGACACACCTGCATATTATTCGATCATCACTTCAAACCATATTTCAGATTTTCCTTCAAATTATTCCCAAACAAATACACAAACCCAAAAATAAAATCAATCTTCATCTTCCGTTTCCTCATCATCATCATCATCACTATCTCTCTCATCTTCTGTCTCCTCACTATCCTCTTCATCACTATTATTCCTCCATCCAACCGCATCAAAATCCGCGCCAGCCGCATCGAAATCCGCATTAACCGCCACATCACCCACATCCAAACACTCCTCCTTCCTAGCAATCTTCTGCGGCCTCATCTCCTGTAACCGTTCCTGCTGCGCCTCTCTCTTTCCCTTCTTCCCACTAGAAGACGAAACCCCATTATTATTATTGTTAATAACATTCCCAACACCAACTTGCTGTTCATGGTCTGGATGCTCTTTTCTCAAATGGAGGTTGAGTTTGTATTGGTGGATGTATGCTTTGTTGCAGCCTTCGTAATGACATGCAAAAGGCCGATTTGGGGACACCGTTTTGGGCTCTTTAGCAGGAGTGGTTTTTGGAGTTATTGTTTTGGGCGTTTTTTCCTTTTGTGGTGGAGTGTGTTTTATTATTTCAATCCCTCCTCCATTCTGACAAAAAAAAAGTATGATTTTTTAGGGAAATTATTTACCAATAATGTGATTAAAAGCAAATGAAGGGTAAAATTGAAATGGGTTTGATTGGATTACCTTTTGGTGATGAGATCTGATGTGGGAATTTAGTTTATTTTCCTGAGTGTATCTCTTTCCGCAATCTGGATAAGGGCAAAGATGGTAATTTTCCAAAGAATGAGTCTTCATGTGCGCCCTCAAGTTGAAATCCAATGAAAATGCCTGCAATCACCAATTATATAAAATATTATTAACAGAATTCAAAATACTACTCATGTATAGGCTTAATAGGTTTAAATTCAAAAATGAAAATGGATGAATAAAGTAATAACCTTGTGACAGCCTTCATGCGGGCAAACAAAATTTCTCTCTCCAGTATGAATTAGGAAATGTCTCTTCAGCTTAGAACTATCCAAAAATTTCTGCACAAAACTCATGAAAGATCAAAATTCAGACCAATCACTCAACCGAATAATAATCAAATAAGCAATTCAATTAATGAAATTTACTTTTCCACAGCCCTCAAAATGGCAAGCATACTGTCTCTCGCCATGAATCGGGGCGTGTTTCCTCCACAAGTGATGATCAGTGAAAGCCTTTCTACAACCCTCATAACTGCACAAGAAAAGTGTTTCTGTGTTTGGTTCGGGTTTTGCTTCTTCTTTCTGAACCTCTCGTTTAGATTTCTCTCTCAAAGCTTGCAACTTGTCCTCTGTAATCAATTACAAGAATGAATCAATCTCCAAAAGACAGCCCCACAAAGATTCTTCTTCAGATTGTTGGTATTCTTATTGCGGTGTGAAATTTCACAAAAATTCATTCTTTGGATTGAAGTTTAAAAGAAAAAAAATCGCACGAAACAAAAAGAGCAAGAAAAAAGGCGAAAAATCAAGGAGAAATTAAATACCTCGAACCCACTTCAGAAGCAAGCAATTCCCACCAGGCGTAATCACCTCTTGAGGAACCCTAAATCACAAAAAGCAAAAAATCCGCATCAAACTTCTCAAAATCCCAATCCAACAAAAGACCCCAAATCTCTAATCGAACAAACAGAGAGAAAATCTCTAATCAAGCCAAGATCACGAACCATTCCTTGACCCACCGCACGGGCGCCATGAAGAAAGAGAAACAAACCCTCAAAATCAATCAATCAATCAGGAAACCAAATTAGAGAATTAGGGAAGAAGAAGAAGAAGAAGAAGAAGAAGGGGAGAGGAGAAAAGCTGTCGCCGTTTTTGGCTGTGCTAGGTTTTGACGACGAGAGGAGAAGAAGAAAGGATGGGAGGAATAATGGAGGGTAAACGAGTTCTGTGGTGTTGGTGGACCGAGCGTTGGGAGAGGAAAGAATGAGAGCCATTGATAAGGGAGAGAGTCTGTGTCTGTCTCTCTCTTGGTCCTGTCTTGAGATATGGTAAGTTTAATGTAAGGTAAGGTAAGGTAAGGTAAGGTTATATGGTCTAATGGACTAATGGAATGGGATTTGATTGCTTCTTTTCTTTATCTCTCCCTCTTTCTTTCTTTTTCTTTTATGGAAGGAAATGGTATTGCATGGGGAGCCCATTCTTTGATTTTATGTGACTCACTGTTGTCTGGTCTGTGCAACAAGAGAATGATGTAGGGTCAAGTTTCAATTTTCATGGACAAGTGTAAGGAAGGATAGGTGGTGTTAGCTAATATGAAAGTGGTAATTGAAATTGTAAGAACCTTAATGAGAGTATGAGAATAAATAAAAGCTGTTCAATTCAAAAAGTTGGTTATGTACAAAAGAGAGTATTTAGAAAAAAAAAATTGTAACATTTTACGAGTACTAATCATATTATGGATAATTTTGTATTTTTGTTTTAAATGGTGAGTGAGATTTTCACTAATTAGTTTTTATTATGCATATGAATATATAATTAACTAGGAGATATTAGTCAATATAATTTATCTCAAATCACAAATGGCATAGAATATCAATTTAAAACATAAGATTAAAAAAAACAACAAAAAACTGTTCTGCAGATCATAAATGAACTTGAGATTACCCATCTTTCTCCGATCCCTCTAACGAGAAGAATCAAAACAGAGAGAGACCACATAGCCGCCAAGAATAACAATAATATAAGCATACAAAGTAATATCATTTTGGGAAATGTATAAACACCACGCAATGTAGTATAATTGTAGCACGACGTACTGTAGATATACTGTTATTTTTTATTTTATATACTGTTTTCTCATTTTATATACTGTTTTGTCATTTAATATAGTGTTATTTATTCTTTGTATATTTCTTTTTTTTTACTTTTATATACTGTTTTCCCATTTTATATACTGTTTTCACTTTTTATATATATACTGTTATTAGAAAATAAATTATATATACTGTTATTGGATCCCGTCGTGAACAGTCATGCTGTAGCAGGTCCCTATAATTTTTATTCACACGCCTACCTTACTAATTCATCTCTAGTTCATTCTGAATCAAACCCGGCGTTAGATGGAGTGCTGCTTCGAAATGTAAGGCAAATAAGGACCCACGGTTCTTAGGGATGCCCAGAAATTAGTCGGGGAGAAAAAGACGGCACTTTTCACTCATTTTTAGTTTTGAAGTCACTACAGTTTCAAAGATTTCAGCCAAATCATCTCTAGTAGAGTGCTAAGATACCACTCCACTAACCCAAAAATTATGAATTCAATACTTGACAGAATCAAATTTCTTTGAATATAGATGAAAGACATATGCGTCCTCTCTACAGAATAAAAAAACAGTTTCAAAGGTTTCGGTAGCGCACCCACTGACATTTAAAATGGAAGGCAAACATACAGGGTTGAACAGGCCACTGCCAGAAACCTCTTTTGGTTTTACAAACATTGCCGGTTCATTGATTGTTGGTCTGGTTGCAATAAAAGGGGCGGTCACCATAAGGATGAACAGAATTGGAAAAAATGATCTTCTCATTATTTGGAGTATTTTTTTTTAAAAAGCGTGTGGTGAACCTACGATGTTTTTAATATGGAGGAGATGAATGGATGTTTGTTGTGAGAGTTAATAGATATTTGTAAAGGATGGATGTAAGGTTTTGATATTTATTGGAGAGTTTTCTCACGGTCATTCATGTTCGAATACTTTTTTTCTTTATTTTTTTATTGCTGTTGTGTTAAATGCATATATTATCCATGTAAGATAAGTTCACTGAATTCATTTTTTTTAAAACTTCCATTATGTCGAAGTAATATGTGTATGTTATGCAGGTTGTTTTATTAAAGTATATGTTAATGAATGTTGGAATTAATTGGTATAAATCTTAGTCACTATTAAAAATATAATAGAAGGATGATCCGTAGTAATTTACTAACTCTCGGTGAGGGGTTTTAAGCAAAGGTGTAAAACTTCACGAGGCAAATGAGATTGATAACGACAACTACAAACTTTAATCAAATTAAAGTTATCTTTTTATTTATTTTTGGACATTCTTATTGTGTTACCATCATTGTAAGATGATAATGAACAAAGTTTACCACATTGAGATTTTAAAATTACAACTTATTCATATACTTCAAAATAAAAACAAAAACTTATTCATACACTTTTATTTTTATGTGTCCCACTCCGACTCTGTATATGATGATATGAATTCGCTTTAAGTTTTTCTTGCTTTAAGTTTTCCAACATGAGCAAAAGACCCTCCGTGTCCCATACCACATATTTTTTTGAATGTTTGCTGGAGGTTGGTTATTCGCACACTCATAGCGTGTCCCATACTATGTACCAATACTAAGCAATGCACTAATTCATGTTAAGGAAATAAAATAAAATAAGCAAGTAATATTTTGCTATATTCATGCCTATTCGTTCATTTTGCTGCAATCTTAATTAATCAAGTCGTGATGTCGGCCGAGGGGGGCTAGGAGGAGGATGAGGAAGCGAATAATTAGAATAAAGACATGCTTGTTCAACATAATAACATAAATAGATAGAGTAATCAGTTCTTGGGATCTTCTGTTTTCTACAATCAGTAATGGGGATTGAGAAGCATTTCTCCGTGACGACAAGGCAACATTTACAGATTTTGCAGTTGCTATAAATTTAAAGATTCTGGCAGCGAACCCGTTAACATTTAATATCGAAGACAAACACCCAAAGTTGGGGACACCATCTTGTCCTTCGAAATTCTGGTGAATGGCTGGGGATATCGCCGGCTCATTGATTGTTGACCTGGCCACAGCAAAAGCTGCGGTGACAATAAGAGTGAAGAGAATTGGAAAAGATGATATTTGCATTATATGGAGTGCTATTTTTTGTATGATATTAGAGGAGATGGATGGTGTTTGCTATAGGGGATGGATGGATATATAATTTATTTTTTATCTTTTTAGTGTTTTTCAAGTTCTTTCTAGGCAAGGAGAGTTGTTTATAAGTTATTTTTTAATTAATGTTATGTGATAAATGTATTCTTTTTGCATCTGAAACAATTTCTTTAAATACGCGTTTTTCAACTTACATCATGTTCAAATGCATATGTTATGCATGTCAAAATTAATTGCTCTGATCTTAAGTTACAATTCAAAAAACATAACATATGCATTTTATCGCACATGAGTAAATAATACGTTTAATATAGAGCATTAATAAAAAAACATAAAATAGTTTTCTAGAACATAAATAAACTTGAAACACACTAACAAAACAAAACATAATACACAGTGACTCTTAGTAGGGACAGGAAGAGGCAGCTGCCCCCCTAAGATTTTGAAATTTTAGTATATATATATATATATGGTAATACTACTGTATTTTGTGATAAATTTATATATTACATGTATCCCGCCTCCAAAATTTTTACTGTATTTTCTACTACGGCTCCCCCGCTCTCCTAAAAATTCGGGTCAAGATCCGCCACTGATAATACATCCACCACCTATATAAATAAACACGTATACTTCCTCCTCTCACAACAAAACATCCATCCATCCATCTCCATTAGTGTATTATACACAAAAGGACATTTTATATAATGACAATGCCATCTCTTCCATTTCTCTTCATCCTTGTTGCCACCACAACTTTTGTTGCGACCGGATCAGCATTCAACAACCTGCAATGCCCCCTGCCCCAGCCGCACCTGTTCATCACAGTTTGGAAGAGCCGGATGGCAAGCACATCCATGAATGTTTCTCTTCGGTATCAATTATCCCTGGATGTGCTACCGAAATTATCAATTCTATAGCGATGCCAAAGTAAATGTGAGCTTTGATTGTTGTATTACTGTTGCGGCGAAGTGCTTCCAATCCCCTTTCATGATTGTTCAACACAGAAGATCCCCATAAGTAGTATGTCTTGCTATTTATCTAGTTGGGTGGCCCAAGCGTGTGTATATTCGTCGAGCAGCCCCCCACCCCGACCCCCGGCCCCGGTGTCTCGTGGAGTTTAAATAAAAATGTTGGAGGCAGGAAATAAATAGACAGGCATGAAAGGATAGATTATAGTGAATGAAGTTTAGTTGTACCATATTTTTTATTCTTGGCATATTAGTTGGAGTGCTTGTAGTGATTCAAACTCAGATATTGTTATTTTATTTGCACTAAATCAATTAATTATAATGTTGGGGCTTCCTTCAAAAAAAAAAAAATTATAATGTTGGAGCAGTGATATCGTGGTAACCGATTATATTGATTTGGCCAACAATAAATAATATCGACATAAAAAAATAAAATAAACAATATATAAGATTTTTCTGGTATATAATTTTTTGAGTATAATGTACAAGATCAATTGAATAGTGAATATAAATAATGATTTGGTACGGAACAAATGTAGCAATATTATGCGTGGATACTGGATGCTTCAATCATGGTCTTACGGTTTAATTTGTGAAGTACTTGAGGAATACTTGCAAGAAACAAAATTCCTTCTTTCGCAAGATGTAAACTCACAACCACTTGTATATCGAGCAAGATACTTGATTATTAAATTATGAGACCATTTTGTCTTATCTTACGGATTGATTTTCGGTAAACTCTACACTGGTCTAAATAAAAGGCCCCAATTTGGTGTTGGAGATCCTTGATTAGAACAAAAAGGATCGAGTATCAGTTCGAGGTGAAACTACGGTGACCAAAACAAAACAATTAACGACTTTTTTGTTATTGGATTGAATGATTTCACTGATTTCAACAAGAAACTTCAAAATTGAGAAAGTGTGGTTTATAAAAAAAGTGATAAACATAAACCTGGATATTTTTTTTTGAAGCATCAGCAGGCAATTGCCGGCTGAGCATAAACCTGGATATATTCTATGTCAACAACCTACAGTTCTTCTTTCTTTAAAAAAAACTAGTTTGTTTCTTCGAACCAGTAGATAATGACAGTAAATAAGAAATGAATTACACTAAATATCGGGAATAAAATTATGAGCATTGTACCGCAAGCAAAAGTGTTGAACCACCAATTCCTGAAGGGCTCCTTTCTTTTGTCAAATGAATTTCTTATGTGCTGATAGAATGTTAAATGTAACACAATCAAAGAAAAAAATTAAATAAATTTGGGGAGCTTAACATCTTCCGCGTAATTTCATTAATCAAAGTTCAGTTACAACCAATATTGACAATAGTTTCATAATGATAATAGAAAAAGGGAAAGAAAATAAAAAAAGACCGAACCATCCAAAACCCGGGGGGGGGGGGGGGGGGGGGGGTGATTATGAATTACATCGCAATATTACGCATTAATCTGGGGGGGGGGGATTATGAATTACATTGCAATATTACGCATTAATCTATGACCAAATTAAAATTATCCTGAAAGATTGCAGTTGTCATCTACAAAATTTATTTAGCAATGCAATATTACGCATTAATCTATGACCAAATTAAAATTAGCCTGAAAAATGGCAGTTGTCATCTGCAAAATTTATTTAATTTATTTAGCAATATATCATTCCACTATGGTTTTACACCTCTGCTCAAACGCATGAGTCCGTGACCATGAATTTCTCAACACAAATCTTGAATCGTCCTTTTTTTATTTGTCACCGAATAATTCTAACGTGCATAACATAAATATTTAACGTATTGCAAATTAATATTAGGAGATTCAGTAAATTTATATCACATGCATAACATATGCATTTAACACAAATCATTAATAATGAGAACAAAAAAGCAGTTTCTGATTTTGGGGGAGGGTTTTGAAATATCTCTGAAAGGAGAGAAAAAAAAGGGAGAAAACTTGCGATTCCAAATCTGGGGTGGAGGCAGCCCTAGCGGCGCCTTCACCCCGCCCCTCCCCTCCCCTCCGCCTCTACTCTCTTCCCCTCTCTACTTTTCTTATTTCCCCTTTCCTGTGCCCCCTTTCCCTTTTACGAAACTCTAATCCCCCCTCTTCTTTTACTTCTTCTCCTTTTCAATTGAGTTCAAATCTGAAGATGAAGTGTTCAGATCTTGAGTGTTCAGAGAACGTGCTTCTCTGTTTCGTCGTTCTTCTCGACAAAAAACATTTTTTTCTCAAACCCTAACCCTAACCCCCAACGGAGGCCGCAACAATGGTGTCAGGTTCAGTCGTCTGTGCACGGTGAATCATTCTTGGCGTGAGACAGCACATGCTTGGCTGCCTCACCTCCACCGTCGCCAAGGAGTTGTTGAACGGCCAGTGCGAGATGAGCTGCAAGGCGAGAAGGTCTATATGACAGGACTTGTGAGGTACAACATGAAGTACTCCAAGATCTTATGGTGCACTGTGCGTGGAAGGATTCCAAAAGAAAGGTGCAACAGCATTGGCAAGGCTAATGGCTTATGAAGGAGTTCCTCCTCCTTATGATAAGACCGAGCGCATCGTTACCCCTGATTCTCTCAGGAGATCGGATGGGGCTATTATGACACAATTAAATAATTGGATGAAAAAGGAGAGGAGAAGGCTAAGGTTGCTTATGAGAGGAGAAAGCAGCTCACAAGGCTGCGAAAGAGAAAGTTGGTTCTCAGCTTGATATTCTGGCTACCATGTATTGAAGTTTTGAAGGAGGAAATATAATGATTTTGGGCTACTTAAGTATTGATAGCTTGTGTTAAATGCTAGACACAAGCCGTGCTTTTAGGATTTCGTTGTACAAAGTCCGTACGAACGAGTTCAGATAGGCGGTGAAGAGCGTCAGAAAGCACGGCCCGCCGGCTCCAGCAAAGGTGCTAATCGGCAGCACGGCAAAGGTCTGCTAAACCCTAATTCTGTGGCGGCGGTGTTCCGTTAAACCCTAGTTATGTGGCGAGAGTTGTTGTACTTCGTCGAAATAGTAGGGTTTAGGGTTTAGGTTTTTAGAAGGATTTTATTCTATATTTCTCTCCGCGCTTGTGTGCGCTTGTATGCAATCATTTATGAATCTTGTAATTCTTTTTATTTATTTTAATGAAATTGTTGGTAGGCTTTTCGCCTTCCAACCTTCAAAAAAAAGAAAAAAAAAAAAAGCAGTTTCCATGAACGTAATTAACTTGAAAAACTCTCCAAAAAAATTTAAAACCTATCCCCTTATATATACACATGTATTCTCCTTCCACCTCACAACAAACATCCAACCATCTCCTCTAATATTAAACACAAAACATAAAATGTCAAGATCATTTGTTCCAATTCTCCTCATCCTTGTTGCTACCGCGATGTTTATTGTCGGCAGGCCAACAATCAATAAGGCCCCAGTCTCAGCCCTTGATAGCAATTTGAAAGATAGCAGGGATAATCATGAATATTGTTTGCAATCAGTGTTAAATGTCACTGGATGCGCAACCGAAATATTTGAAACTACAATGACTACGAAAATAAAAGTGAGTCCTGCGTGTTGCATTACGGTTATTGAAAACTGCTTAATCACCCAAAGTCAAATTCCATTTTACATCTACCTGGAACTTGCATGTGTGTATTTGCCGACGGGTACTCTACTTCCCCGCTCTCCCCCTCCCACCTTTTCCCCTTCCCCCAAAATGAAAAGCCTTCCATGAGTTTAATTAGGAACGACAGAGAAATGAATGAATAGCTGAGATAGTAAGCATTAGAGATTACTTTGTGCTAGCTGGAGGATTTAGTTGTCTATTTATGTTATTTTTTTTTTAGGAAAATTATGTTATTGTTATTATTAGTTTATTAAATGAAATACTTGATGTTATATCCCACAAAAATAAATAGTGAAATGGACTATATTGCAATTATTTAAAATTGAGGGGGGTTTTCTACGAATTTCTCACATTCAATTCCACCATCATTCTACGTTTCCTTCCATCCATTTAATATGTAACTAATAATAATAATAATAATAATAATAATAATAATAATAATAACTGGCTTTTCACATACCATCTCATATTCGGCTGCATGTAACTTCCTTCATATGATCCTTTTAGCTATTTAGTATCTCAATAAAGAAAAATGAAAAGAATACAATTGTAACATCCAAATGAAAGGGACCATGACGCCTCCTGCTCCGCCTGCAACAGGGTCTCAAAGGGTCTCAAAGATGCCTCTCGCCCCTCCGTTGAAATGTCCGTCATTTCTTTCCTTTTAGACCGTCCACAGTGTAGCTAACCACGTGGTTTCCCATCTGCGTTTGTCGTTTTTGTCTTGGTTGGTCGCTGTAGGTATTAGAGCTGGTAATTAATTTTCTATTTCGTGACCTTGTGTAACCGAGACACTCTCCATTTAGTCAGAAGCACTATTTATACATTCCTCGTATTCATTTCTCACTTCGTCCCATTCTCTAATCGAACTCTCCAGCCAAGACATTTTTGTCTCCCATTTCTTCTTTCATTTTCTTTGATGCATGTGTTCTACTTAGACCAATAAGAAGAACGTCTTAAAGGTGCAGTGAGCCGAGTCCATGGATAGTCAACGCAAGCTTTTGCCTCTTTTCTAGTTTGATCTATTGTCCCTTGATCCGTATTGATAGTTGTACAATGATTTCTTGCCATTTCTAAGGTAATTAGACTTCTATATGCACTTAACCTATTTTTTAATAACGTATAAATATTTATTTATGACTTTTACTATTTCAAGAAATTAGTTCTTAAATCTAGATTGCGCAATCCGGTAATAATAATTTATTTTCTATTTTATTTGTTCCGAGAAATTATTGTTATTATATGAAAAAGTAGTTCAGATTATATTTCCGACATTGATGATTAAGTATGAATAAGAAAATGATATGATATTTTGAGAAGAAAATGGAAATAATATATTTTTAATTAAAATTTCATTTGTGTTAGTTAGTGCGGATGGTTACAGGTTAATTGGTCTAGCTTTTATGAAATTGATGTATGATTGTGTGAAAACTCAAAGATGAGTTGAATGTGTGAAAGCTCGAAAGGGGCCTAGTGAAATATTATTTTTGAAAAATATGCAGATTCGAAATACCCGTAACAGGCCAAGTTGACTAATATATGGTATTATAAAGACTATTTTAATACTTAAATCTATTATATTATATTTTATATTCTATATATTAAAAACTATATTTTTATAAAAAGTCAGTCATATAAAAACTGCGTCATATATAACCGATTACTTAGCTAAATTATTAGCTAATGATTTATACTTTGTTTTGTTTTCTTATTGGTGTAGGTATTTGACAGAATGGACGGGCGATTCGTGAGTTCAGATTTATTTTGGGATGTCTTGAATTTGATATATATATCTTAATATGAATAATAGGTCATGTCGCGGTTACATCCGGATTCAGAGTATAACACTTAAGTATAATTCAAACTCAAAATATTGCTACTTTATGTTATTTTTATGTATTGAATCAACTACATTTTTTTGAGACCGGACGATTCCATTAAATAAATAAAAATAAATATAAGAGTTTGGTTAAAATGATTCCTCGAATTGTAGCCCCTAGCACATGTCAATATAAAATAAAATAACAAACATAGAGTACCGGCAAGTAATAAATCAATCCTTAGAACCCTTAAATATTTATTTTCACATGCGGCTTCGTGGTTGTGCTAGGTTTTGCCAACGAGAGGAGAAGAACAAAGGATGGGAGGAATAATGGAGGGTAAGCGAGTTCTGTGGTGTTGGTGAACCGAGCGTTGGGAGAGGAAAGAATGAGAGCCATTGATAAGGGAGAGGGTCGGTCTGTCTGTCTTTCAGCTCTTGATCCTGTCTTGAGATAAGTTTAATGTAAGGTAAGGTGAGGTAAGGTAAGGTTATGGTCTAAGGGACTGATGTGATGGGATTTGATTGCTTCTTTTCTTCTCTCTCTCTTTCTTTCTTTTCTGGAAAGAAATGGTACTGCATGTGGGTCCCAGTTAAGATTTCATGTGGGTTCTCTACTGTGTGGTCTGTGTAACAAGACATTGCATAGGGCAAGTACTGAATGGATAGGATAGCAAGTGGTCGTTATAATTGTAAACTCTTTTTGAGGGCAAGATTTGTAAAACCTTAATGAGATTAAGAAAAGAAAAGTTGATCATTAATTTTAATTTTAAAAATTTCATTATTCACAAAAGATGGCATTTAGAAAAGAATTGTAGCATTGTAGTACATTGTTTTCTATGTGGAGCTACAATGGAAACTAGGGATCACCTTCTAGTACATTTCTCATATACAATAGCGACTTGGAAGCTCATAGATCATTATACTAAGTCTCCAGTTAAGACACCACACTCCCGGGAGACTTCATCTCGGCATGGCATATGAATACCAAGTAAGAAATGGGAGACTCTCTGGCTGGCGGTGGCATGGAATATCTGGTTAGAGAGAAATGCGAGGATCTTTAACAACAAAAGATTGCCTCCACTGAATATTGCGATAAAAGCTGCAGATGACGCAGCTGCATGGACTCGATGGTGCTAGGGTAGACGGAGCTTGACTCCAGCTTTTGGATCTTAAATGAATGATTAGACTAGAGTACTTTGTATCTGTTTAATTTTCTTTAATATATAAAAGAACTAACGTAATTGCATGGTTCCTTCACAAAAAAAGAAAAGCATTGTACAACTAATCATATGATGGGTACTTTTATATTTTTGTTTTAAATGGTGAGTAAGATTTTCACTAATTAATTTCCATTATGCATATGAATATATAATTAAATAGGCGAAATTAGTCAATTCAATTAATCTAAGATCAAACATGCTTAACATATATCATGCAAAACAAAAATTAATAATTAAAAAAACTGTTGTGCATATCATAAATGGACTTGAAATTAATACCCATCTATTCTCTTATCCCTCTAACGAGAAGAATCAAAACAGAGAGAGGAACCACAAAATAAATAGCCGCTTTTGTATATTTTATTAAGCAATTTTATTCATTTCAGGCAAAAAATAAAATAACAATATTTTGAGCTTGAATTACTGAAAGCATTTTAATTAGTAAACCAAGAATAACAATAATTACGCATACAAAGTAATCTAATGTTTTTTCACACGCCTATTATTCCATCTATAGTCCATTCCCAATCAAACTTAAAGAGTAGGGTGCTGCTTCGAAACATAAGGCAAATAAATGCATAAAGTTCTTAGGGATGACCAAACCATAGTCGGGGAGAAGAAGCATTTGTCCATAACAACTTCACAACACTTTTCACTCATTTTTAGTTTTGACTTCGCTAAAGTTTCGAAGATTTCGGTAGCGCATCCTCTGACCTTCAATACTGAAGGCAAACATACTGGATCGAACACGCCGCGGCCAACGACCCCGTCTGGGTCTGAAGGCATTTCCGCTTCACTGATTGTTGGTTTGGCTGCAGTAAAAGTGGCGGTGGTGATAAGGATGAACATAATTGGAAGAAATGATGTTGTCATGGAGTATTTTTATGAAGAGGCTTATGAAGGAGTATTTCTGTGTTAATATTGGAGGAGACGAGTGAATGTTTGCTGTGAGAGTTTATGGCTATTTATAAAGGACGGATGTGAGGTTTTTAATATTTATTTGAGAGTTTTCTCATGGCCATTTATGTTCAGAATACTGTTTTGTCGTTATTTTTGTATTAATTTCATGCGTTAAATGCATATCCTACACTAAATCCATATTTTTTTTTTAATTTCCATTATATTAAAGTTATATGTATATGTTATGCATTGTTGTTTTATTGAAGTATATATGTTATTCATGTTGGAATCAAATTGATATAACTACAATTTAAAAAAAAAATAGAAAGATGATTCGTCCCAATGCCCCTACTCTTCATCTTTTTGGAGTTACCTACAACAACTTGAGGATGAAGTGGAAATTTTAACGTACCAAATTCTTGCAGTCGTCAGTGGATTCGGTGGAGACATTCATTTGGAAGTAAGGCGAAGGAAGGCGATACTTACATGCTAGCTGGTTGTTGGAACCTCTGAAAAGAATCGTAATAACAAAATCTTCTCTAGTAAGAATAAGGATCAACGGTATGAATTTTTATTAGAAATTGCTTGGGGGTATGTTGCATAATGAAGCAGGTTTTATTAACTCTTGCCATCTGAATATCCGAGTCAGCAAGGATTATTTTTAGATATTGATCCATTTTATCCTTACAGCAATGACGTTACTTGGTAGTATTTCATTTTTTTAATAGTTTTTAGTATTTTAGTATTTTTTTTTCTTTTTTTCTTTTCTTTAAGTTGCTACAAATTGAAACAAGTTTTTTTTTGAAGTTTCAGGAGGTGAATTGTCTCACTGAGATTTCATTAAATAATAATAAAAAATTCAGTTTACATAGTAATTATACCTCACATAGATTTACAACAACTCATAATTCAGAAAAAGAAGAAGAATAAAAAGGCAAAATTATGAGTTTTCCCGCGGTTCTAGCAAAAGTTCTAGCAAAAGTTTCCCCAAATTGAAACAAGTTACTGGACATTGTATCTCTCTCTTTTTAATTTGTATATTTTTTTGTATTTGTAGACTTTTATGTGTCCTACTCCATATTGATATGATTTGTAGACCTTTATATCTGTCCTACTCCATGTTAATATGATTTGGGGTTTGTGTTTAAGTAAACTAGAGATGTCAATTACAAAAGAGATGGAATGGTGAATTGTTGCATAAAAGAGATGTTGATAGAGTTAAAAGGGAGGATATACTTGTCCGTGTACAAATATTTAAAAAATATTTTAAAAGGTAAATATGATATAATTTAGATTTTGGAAGTATACATTTGATTTTATACTTTTAGCGTGAATAATGTGATAACAAAATTGTATTTAGGAAGGGTAAATCTGATCTGATATTTTGAAGTTTTGGAAGGATAAATATGAAACCCCCCTCTAATTTATATAATTGTATTTATTATAATGAATAATTTTATCTTAAATTAGCAATAAGCTTCAAAAAATATCACGCAGCACGAGATATCTTCTAGTTTTTTATATCTTTCAATCTGTTATAATGATCTACTTCTCATTTAATTTGTTTGAGTTTTTTTTTTCAAAATATAAATAGAATTATTTTTTTGTCTTCAAATTTTGGAATGTAAATTAAATATTTATTGAATAGCTTTCCTTTCATAAATTTCATAATATGAAATTGAACTGTTTATTTAAAATATGAATTATTCATGTAACTTTCTAATAATTAATTTGATTTCATAATTAACAATAGAATTTTCAAAATTCTTTAAAAGTTTATAACTAAAAAATATATTCCATCCATTGGATCAACTAAAATGCAAAATTAAAACAATAAAGAGAGGAATTTGGCAACATTAAAGAGGTGATGATGTACGTCCTTAGAAGTTCAAAATATTATGTATCACTATTGTTTTTTATCATCTACTATTTTTTGGTCATCTTTTAACATGTAATCCAGTAAATTTTCGAAATATTATATACATCGTATATTATGAATATTTTTACAGAAGATGGAAATTTTAACATTCATACAGCAGGGAATAGATAATATTTACATTTTATATCCAAAAATTGGAAAGATTTTAAGGTATATTTGAAACAGAACGAGGATTGTACTAGCACAAGACAAAAAAAAGTAACTGGCCTTGTAAATATGAGATATATTTAACTCTCCTCCTCAGAAAATACGCATTCATCCATCTCATATAAAAACATAAAATACGCATTCATCCAGAGCAGTCATGATCCTCCTAGCTTTTTTTTTTATGTTTGACTCATTGAGTTGAGAAACTTTGCTAAATATGTGATGTATTGTTATATTGTGTTTGCCGAGAATTAAACTCATCATCCTCCTAGTTTTGTCCGATGAGTTCAATTAAGAATGAACAAGAAATAAATGAATTGGCATTAGAAAAGAAAGATTAGTTTTTGGTAGTGAATGAAGTTGTACGGTTTATTATTCTTATTAGTATATTGTTTTTTAAATTTTTTTTATTTAAAGTAGTATATTGATTTAAAATCAAAGCATTATAATTTTCTTTCTTAGTATAGTGATATTCATATTCAGTATATTGAGTAATTTTTGAAGTGACTCTTTCAGTATAGACATGTCTCAGTATAGTGATATTCAGTATATTGAGTATAGACTTGTTTCAAATGTGGAAAACGTAATAAGATATCAGCAGTGTCAAAAATGCAAGGGCTTTTCCAGTATAGACATGATGCAGTCATGCAGGCGCTTTTTTGCAATTTCAGCAATTAATCCAGCGTCTTTTTTGCAATTTTCAGTAACGTAAGAGTTGCAATCTCAACATAATGCAGGGGCTTTTTGCAAATTTTACGAAAAGAACTGATCTCTTGTTCTGAGTTCTCCCTCCGATTCGATGGAGAGACGAGAAATCCGCATTGTGTTCCCTGTTCCCTCCCCAAATTGGCTGAATCCTTGACTGAGCCCCAAATCAGTTAAAGGATGTGAGAAGATATTGTTTCAGTAGTTGAGGCAATTAGAAGGGTTCTGATATTCTTTCTACTCAGTTTCATTTTGATGTGTTATTTTCGATTTTTTTTGTTTCTATTCCATAAATTCGGTTGATTTCAGAATTGTTGTGGTTGACGTGGTTGATTCCAGAATTGTTGCTTCTTCCTGCCAACTATATATTTTTACATGGTATTTTTCTGTCACTTGAGTTCTTCACAGGGTTGTGTCAACTAATTAAAGTGTAATGCTAATATTCAAGGCACATTGATATTGTAATTCGTATTTACTGGTACCATTCTGACAAGTATGATACTAGATTGGTATGATAAGGATTATTCCCTGTGCTGATATCATTGTGGATTGAGCCTTGATAGATGTTCTATTAATCCAATTTTGACTCGATCTGTTGTAAGACTTGAGTCTCTGCCCCAGTACAATCCCAAAACCCTATTCAGTCTCAATCCCGGCCCGTTAACTCAAACACCCCAAACAGTTAAAAAACTAAAGAATCCAGTGCCCCATATTACAATTCTTTCAATGGAATGGAGGATATGATTTCAATTCAATGTGAATATTTTGAAGACAAGTGGAAATGATGGTTTATTTTACTACAGCAGCTGGTTTATATTTGGACTTTGGGTGATAATTTGTTGGATGAAAATACTTGAGTTGAGGTATGGAAATTTATTAATTTTGTTTAGGTTTGTGATGCAGTATTGGATGCTTTGTAATAGCACAAAGAGCTGGCTATGCATCATAGATGGATTACACATGAGATTTAATTTGTACAGTGACGCAACTTAGATGTTTATAATGGTGATGTGACTTTGATGTATATAAGATGTGGATTTGTGATCCATATGATATGTAATTGAATTGAAGTTGTCATTGTGATTTTGGGTGATGTACATGAGATATTTGTAGTTCTAAAATTGTAAGATTTACCAACTAATCATATGATGGATAATTTCCTAATTTGTTTTGAATGGTGAGTAAGATTTGCTTGGACTAATTAATTTCGATCTCACATCACACATGCATAACATATCCATTTAATACCAGAACATTAATAATAAAAAAATAACGAAAAACTCTTCTGCAGATCATAAATGAACTTGAAATTAATACCCACTTACTCTCCTAACCTCTAACAAGAATCAAAATAAATAGCCGCTTTTGTATATTTTATTAGACAATTTTATTCATTTCAGGCAAAAAAAAAATAAAACAATATTTTGAGCTTGAATTACTGAAAGCATTTCAATTAGTAAACCAAGAATAACAATAATTACGCATACAAAGTAATCTAATGTTTTTTCACACGCCTATTAATTCATAGTTCATTCTCAATCAAACTTAAAGAGTAGGGTGCTGCTTCGAAACATAAGGCAAATAATTGCATAAAGTTCTTAGGGATGACCAAAGCATAGTCGGGGAGAAGAAGCATCTGCCCATAACAACTTCACAACACTTTTCACTCATTTTTAGTTTTCAATTCGCTAAAGTTTCGAAGATTTCGGTAGCGCATCCTCTGACATTTAATACTGAAGGCAAATATACTGGATCGAACAAGCCACTGCCAGTGACCTCTTTTGCATCTACAGACATTGCCGATTCATTGATTGTTGGTCTGGCTGCGGTAAAAGTAGCGGTGGTGATAAGGATGAACATAATTGGAAGAAATGATACCAAACATTAGTATGGAGTATTTCTGTGTGGTGATCACACTCTGACATTTTTATGAAGAAGCTTGTGGTGATCACAAACTACAATGTTTTTATAATTGTATGGAGTATTTCTGTGTTAATATTGGAGGAGATGAGTGAATGTTTGCCGTGAGAGTTTATGGCTATTTATAAAGGATGGATGTAAGGTTTTAATATTTATTTGAGAGTTTTCTCATGGTCATTTATGTTCTGAATATTGTTTTGTCGTTATTTTTGTATTAATTTCACGTGTTAAATGCATGTCATACATGTAAGATAAGTTCACTAAATTTATTTTAATTTCCATTATATTAAAGTTATATGTATATGTTAAGCATTGTGGTTTTATTAATTAAGTATATGTTATGCATGTTGGAATTAAATTAATATTAATTATAATTTAAGAAAATAGAAAAATGATTCGTCCCAATGCCCCTACTCTTCATCTTCCTGGAGTTACCGACAACAACTTGGAGGATGAAGTGGAAATTTTAATATTCCAAATTCTTTCAACCGTCAGTGGAGTTCGGTGGTGGAAACATTCATTTGAAAGTAAAGCGAAGGAAGGCAATACTTACATGCTAGCTGGTTGTTGGAACCGCTAAAAAGAGCCTAACAACAAAATCTTCTCTAAGAAGAATGAAGATAAAATGATATGAGTTTCTATTAGAAATTGCTTGGAGGTATGTTGTCGCATAATGGCGTATCTTATGAAGACTGCACGTGCGGTTTTCATCCCAGCCCATGTATCTTATGAAGGGCTGGGATGAAGACTGCACGTGCAGCTAAAAGAAACCCGTTCGTATTATACAACCTTAGAAATAAGTAAAATATTATTGTTCCTTTCAAAAATTCCTAATTTTGCTATTGTATAACTATAATCCATCAATTCAAGGAAAAACCAAAATGCTCCATTTTTTCTATTTTTTTCAAATAATTATTTTTTGAATATTAATGTCGTTTAATTAATATCCAAAAATTAAATGATTAAAAACAAATAACCTCACAATTATTTTCTTATAATTATGCTATTATTATAATATAATTTTAGCCTAATTAAGAATAATAATATACTATGATGCTAGTATCAAACTATAATCGAACAATCATGGCACTTTTCTTTCAAGCTCGATAAATTTGAAATGTGAAAAAGGGTAAGCCAAATTTGAGTTAATTTTCAAATTTACACTTAGCATATAAAATTTAGTCATAAAATATTAATACTTTAGAAAAGAAATACATAACATTATTACTAAATAAACATAAATAATCTTTACACCATTAGTCTTGGTAGTTCAATCACTTAAAAAATATTTTTTAAAAATCAAATAGCTTATTTGTTTGAGAAAATTATTTTTCTAAAAAAATATTTTCAATAAACTATTCTTAGAAAAGGTTGCATAAAAGAAGTTTTGAATTTTTTTTCCATAAACATAATTTTTGTAAAATATTTTTAATAAAAATACCTTTTGAAATATATTTTTCATAAATTTTTTTTTTAAAAATTGGTAGAATATTTCTTTCAGAAAATAATATTTTCAGATTTTTTTTGAAAAATATTTCTTTTCTGAAAAAAATTAGCAAATATATTATCTTTTCATAATTTTAGTTCAAAAACATATTTTTTAACAAATTTTTTCCTTACATATTTTTTAAATAAAAAATATTTTTCAATGATTGGGTTAAAATTGGAAACTCATATCAAATAAAAATACATATGGATATAAATTGGAGACACTTAGCAATTTTGAAGAGTACACATGTCAACCATCCCTCAAATTATAAGCTTTATATATTAGATAGAATAACCAATTTATTAATTTCACCTTTCCTTTGGTCATTCAAGAGAAAGAACAAATAAATAAGGGGCCTTCTAAATATGAGATTGATATTGAAAGTTTTACTACTAAACAATGCATAATTATTTTAAGCAAATAAAATAAGAAAATAATATATTGTATATATTGCCGTCTATTCATCCATTTTTGCATTCTTAATTAAACTCAAGTCGTGATGTCGGCCGAGGGGGGCTAGGAGGAGGAACAGGGAGCGAGTAATTAGTATACTGACATGCTTGTTCAGAATAATAGCATAAATAGCGAATATAATCAGTCGTTGGGATCTTCTGTTTTCTACATTCACTTATGGGGATTGAGAAACACTTCTCCGCGACAACAAGACAACACTCTTCACTCATATTTACAGCTTTCGCAGTTGTTATAAATTTGAAGATTCCAGCAGCACATCCGCTAACATTTAATATCGAAGATAAACACTCAGGGTTGTCCATGTTAGGAGCTAGAGTTGGGGACATTGCTGGTTCATTATTGATTGTTGTCCTGGCTAGAGCAAAAGCCACCGTGGCAATAAGAGTGATGAGAATTGAAAAAGATGATATTGACATTGTATGAAGTGTACTTTTGTGTTTAACTTTAATGTTAGGGAGATGGTTGTGTGTTTGTTGTGTAAGAGTGTACAATTGGTATTTATAGGGGATGAATGTATTTTTGTTAGAGCGTTTTCCTAGTTGATTTATGTTCTAGAAAGCTGTTTTAATTTTCTTCATTAATGTTTTGTGTTAAAACTTTTGCATGTTTCATAATTTCTTGTAAATCCGCATTTTTAAACTTACATCGTGTTAAATGCATATGTTATACATGTTAAATTTAATTGGATTCTGTGTTATTATATATATTTTTTTTTTGAATACTAATGTGTTATTATATTTTTCCGTGGGTGTTTGACTCAATGGGTTGGGTTATCTTATTGTAATTCCCACCTGGAGGTAAAAAAAAAAGCGGTCATTTTAACTGTCCGGTCAATAATCGTATGATGAAATTGAGGTTGACTTAATTTAAGCATGCATCTATATTAAGTTCGTTATAATGCAAAGATTGGAGGTTATGCCCGCTTCTGGTTCTTAATTTGGGCTTATGCGTAATCTTCATCTCTTTGCTCTTTTCCACTTCAATGATATTGATTCTTGATTTGGGCTTAAACTTGATCTTCATCTCTTAATTTAATCAATTCTATCTTCCTCTAGGCTCGATTGTTCTTGTAATAACCCGAGTTGTTAATTGGGGGAATTTCGCCAAATTAGGGGCTAATTAGATTAATTGAATAGCGAAACTAACCGCTATTTCATTACTATAAACATTTCTTTAATATAGAATAAAAACAAAATAATTATATTAAATAATTTTCATTAAAGTTTATGAAAAGTAATATTTGTTCGTACTATATCCGACTATAAGAAAAAAATTGAATATTTTTTTCCATAACTCAATTTTTCTACATGAAGAAATGTTTATAGTATATTTTGCAAATTGTTTATTTCTTAGGGGCTTTGATAAAAAATTTCTCCAATCAAAACAAGATAACCAATACAAGAGAATAGAGCCCGCAAAATTATTCTCCGAGAGTGTGATATTGGAAATTTGTTTAAAAAATGCGTATAGAAATGGTATTTCAAAACTAAATATGTTTACAAGTAGAAAATTTAAAAATCACTTTATTCAACAATTTCTAACTAACCTATTTCCTTGGGTGTATTTTCTGGTCCTGGACCAAGAACACTTCTCACTTGTCACTTTAGTTGGCACGTTAGGGCTCTTGTCCCGCCCATTTTTTTATTTCATATACTACCTATATTATCTTCAATTAACACTCTGAGGGAAACGAGAAATCCGCAGTGCCTCGCTCTCTCTTCCCTTTTCTCCTCTTTGCTCCCAAATTGGCTGAATCCTTGATTGAGCCCAAAATCAGTTAAAGGGTGTGAAACATTGTTTCAAGAGCTAGACAATTAGAAGAGTTCAGGAAGAGCAAGTCCGATATTCTTTCTTCTCAGTTTCATTTTTCTCAGATCCCATTTGATGAGTGTTCTTTGATCATTCTCTTTATCTCATAATCACCATCTGATTTTTGGTTGTTCTCTTCATTTCTAATGTTAGTTATCTGTCTATTGTCTTATGATGTGGTTATTTTTTTTTTAATCAGGATCCAAGTCAAGCCTGAAAATTTATGTGGATGTATTAATAATAGTCGTCGGTTCTCCCACCAACAATCGTTGGTGAGCTATTACAAGCATGAAATAACATAAAATAAAACAGATCAAAAGAAAAGAAACTAAAAAAATAAAAGAAAGAAAAGAAAAAACTAGAATTAGAAAAGACTAGAAATATCTTATAATGTGGCTGATTCAAGAATTGTTGTTTCTTCCTGCCAATAATATTAATTTAGATGGTAGTTTCTTTCTGTCATTTAGGTTCTTGGGATGTTACATCAACTAATTAAAATAATGCCAATATTGAAGGATTTTGCCATGCACATTGTTATTGTAACTAGGATAATGCTCGCGTTTCGCTATGAATATTTAAATTTGTTATTCATTTGAATTTATGTATAAATTGCAATAATGAAAATCCTAAATCATAGTTTGAAATAAATTTATAATATATAAATAATATATAGTAATTATGTTATGTAAGTTGATTATATTTGAAATCATTTTGAATTAAATTATAAGATATTTTATCCATTTATTATTCATTCAAAAATATTTTCTATAGCACATCTAATTTTGTAAAGATAGATAACTCTATACAAATAAATTTACACATAAGAAATAAAATAACATAAAACTTAATTCATAAAAAAAAGAAAAAAAATAATAAACCAAAGAATAATTTGGATTATTAATTTATAATCTTAATTTATGGTTGCATTAAGATTTCTAAGATCAAAATGTCATAATTTTTTTATTCTCTTTGTTTTCTTGTGCCGTTATCTATTGACATATTATATTTGAAAAAAAAATCAAGTATTAATCAGGCGATGAAGGAGATTAGAAAAACCAAAATAGACGATAATTTATTTTATAGATTTTAGTTGAAACCACATAAGATTTAATTATAGATGATTAGCTTTAAAAAATATAAAAATAATAATTATATTTAACATGCTTTGTAAAAAAGAAATATGATATTATATATATGAAAAAAATATGTTTATTATACATAAGAAAATGTAACATGACTCATTTTCTGAAGAAAAAAATTGTCACCAAGTTAATCATCTATAATTAAGTGTTATGGGGTTTCAACTAAAATCTATGAAATAAATTATCGTGTATTTTTAGTTTTTCTGTTCTTCTTCATCGTCTGATTAATACTTGATTTTTTTAATATAATATGTCAACAGATAACGATACAAAAAAACTAAAGAGATAAAAAAAATGATATTTTAATCTTAGAAATCTTAATGCATATGTAAATTAATAATCCAAATTATTTTTTGGATTATCGTTTTTTTATTTTTTTATTTTAATATTTATGTTATTTTATTTCTTATATGTGAATTTATTTATATAGAATTATTCATCCTTATAAAATTAGATGTGCTATAGAAAATATTTTTCAATGAATAATAATTGGATAAAATATCTTATGATATAATTTAAAATAATTTTAAACATAACCAACTTTATTTCAAACTTTATTTAAATATAATTATTATATATTATTTATATACTCGAAATTTATTTCAAACTTTTATTTAGATTTTTCATAATTGTAATTTATACATAAATTCAAATAAATAATAAATTTAAATATTCGCAGCAAATAACGAGCATTATCCTATTTTTTTTGTTCTAAGTCTTGTCCTTTTTTAAAAAAAAAAAAGGCAACAATCGTATCCCTTTTTCAAACTAAATGAGGAATTTATTGACACATGGCAGAACTTGAGGAGAGCTGCTGACGCGAACAACAGGAAAATGGTGGACTGCCTGTGCTTTGTAACATCTGTGGTAGTTCTGTAATTCGTGTAAGACTTCTTTTAATTTTTAATTAATGAAAATGCAAAGTAGGCAATCGCCTGCATGCCTTCAAAAAAACACTATCAGATCAGAATGCGTGACTGGAGAGAGCAAGGAGAAATCTTAGGGTTTGTGAAGAGCAGTTCAGCACTCCAAATTTATGTTGTAATAGTGAGTCTGGGTAGTGTACTTAAGATAATATATTTGTATAATTCTTGTAAAATATAATTTGCTCTTTTTGTGTCTCATTTTTGTGCCGGAAAGCATATACAGGCTGAAAACTGGTACAGAATGAGAGCATTAGTATTGATGATTGGGTTTGAATTGTTTGAATAGATACTTAAACTGATTTAAGCTGGTCTAAAATCATCCAATAAAATGTTGGTATTGAAGGGTATTAGCGATAGTATTGAATTTGTACCAATTGTTACTGTATTTTTTTTTTTTAATTGGTTGGATGTCAGGATTTCATAATTTTCGAAATTGATCAAAAATTCATATAAGATACTCCATAAATCACACAAATTCATAAAATCTATAGTATCAGAATAATTCACCTAAGTTTGTAAATTTCACTTAAGATTCATACTATATATAGAATTCCTCGAAAGTTCATAAATTTCAAAAGAGTCATGAATTTCACTAAAGTCGAAACCATTCAAAAGTTCATAAAATTCATGGAAAGTTCATAAATTTCAAAAGAGAGTCATGTATTTCACTAAAGTCTAAACCGTTCAAAAGTTCAGAAACATTCATAACTGGTCCATAACATTAACTAAAAAGTTCATAACCCCACTACGAGTTCAAAACAGATCTAAATTTCATGAAATAAACGAAGATGCTTTTTTAACAATACGGAATGAATCACGGACCACCAATCCAGTTGAATTGACAAACTGAAACAAAATAAAATGAGTTAAAATCAAGAACAATATAACGACAAAATTTGAATTTAATATATTTAAATAGTGACCTGAAATAATAGGTCAGTTTTAGTGGCGTGTACCCTCCCGAAACCAAACTCTTCGTCCGCGCCAGACTCCAATTCTTCACCTGAATATTTTCAAAGGAAAAAACGAAAGAAAATGATTATTATACATGCCTTATAATTTTATAATTTTAAAAGACCCTAAGATTATTTGATTCTCTTAGTCCAAAAATGATGCTTTTATTAACACAAAAAAAACATATTAAAATATTTACGTTTGGAAAGTCGTTTAGCTCGAAGCCGGCCATCCAGCCATGACATGGACCGGGGCTGTGTAGTTATCATTATCGTAAATGTCCACTCCATCTTTGCCTTTGATAGGCATTCCTTTGCAATTATCTTGAAATATCGCACAAGTCCTCTCATAATTGTGAATATGTGCAACTAAAACCAAATCAGCCTGCACATAATGCAAAAAGAATGTGCAAAAAGAATAAACAAGCAACAGAATTAACTAATGGTGATAGTTAAGTCAAGAAAAGATTGTACTACATATATGGAAAAACAAAAACACAGTGTAGTTATGTAATTATGTTAGTTACCTTATGATAGAGCAGAAGTGGTTCCAGCGAGTTTCGGAAGTCTACATTAACGGTTTGAATAGGTGATCCATCATTAGAGGAGTACATTGGCCTATGTCTGAAAAAGAAAAAAATAAATATTATATATATATACCGTAAGATTGGCTCAAAAAAAATATTATATATACACACATTATTTTCTTTATTGTGTATAATAAAAAATATAATTTTCTTAAGTTTAAATAAGAACTCACCCAGTGAAAATAAGCCACGGTGTCCTTGTTCTTTTAACAGATGCCATATCAGCTTTTATCCATTCAAACTAATAATTAAGAAATCACCAAATGTAAGATGGAAAAATAAATTACAAATTTTAAAATTAGATGAAAAGGAGAGAGGAAAATAATTACTTGCTTAGAACCTTCAGACCAATCGTGTTCTGTAGAAACTACCGTAAAATGTACAGGTCCTTGTTCAATTGAGTACCATGGCTCATTTTTGTTTAGTACCGGCATCTGAAAATACGTTTCATAAGGCACGCCAAGTTCGCCACCTGAGTCAGTTAAGTCTTCCACCGTTCCAGCTCCAGGATAATCACTAAAGTAATATATTTATAATTTGAATAAAGGGTTAATCACACATTAAAAGTATGCACTTGACATATTGAAAAAACTGAGTAATTAACTTACATTTCGTGATTGCCAATTGCTGTCATGTATGAGACACTAGAAGCAATTGGCTCGATAAGATTGAGAAAGTACTCCCATTCAACTAAAAATCCAGTTGCATAGCTGATATCACCAATGTGAAAGATTGAATCGACGTGTCCTTCAAGTTCTTTTTCAATTGCTTTTGCTACGGAAATTGATCCTGGCTAAACATACATTTATTAAAAAACAAAATGTTCATAGTTATAACTACAACAAAATATTTATAAAAATGGTGTGGAACATGAAGACATATGTCTGATTCTCAGACAGATAAACATGACAACAAAAGTAAAGGAATTGAATAGTCGGATTTTCATTCCTGACTTTTTCGATAGAAGGGATTACGTATTCTCCGACCTTCGTAGCTAAGTGGCCAAATGTTGTGTCAAAAAGTTTAGCGACCAAAAATCCTGTCGATTCTTTTGTTGCGACATCCCGTCTCGATTCTATTTGGGCGACGAGTTTGCTATTGCGACAAAATTGTTGGTCGCCAATATGCCGGTTGTAATTGATTGTTAGCCTCAAGTGCTCTAAAAGGTAGGTGTATAGCAACAAAAACACAAATTATTCATTTCATTACTGATCATGATAATAGAGACGACATGATAGTTGCAAAAGATTAATACCACAACGAAATAATTAATTTGGGTCGAGATGTTTGTCACATACATATAGAAGGACAAAATATTAGTCACTAATTTTATATATTGGGTTCTATTGCGACCAAATAATGGTCACTGCTCAAATTTTAAAGGATTTTTACCTACCAAAAAATGTCTAATTCATTTCAAATAAAACAAGTTTCATGCACATTTCTCAAAATTCTAAAATTAAAATTTATAATATTTTTTTTCATAAATAACAATATCAATCATGATATATGATAATAATAATTATCATCACATAATACAACAATATCAATGAAATCCAATATTACAAATGCATTCTAAACCATCCAACCGAAATAAGAAAAAGAATCTTAAAAAGGAATAATTACTTGAACATCTCAATATATATTTCATAGTGCAGTTGTTCCTACAGAGACATATCAAATTATTGTTCATACAAACTAAGAAAATAAGTTAATTTGATTTCAAACAAAGGACCAAAACAAATATGCATGATTAGATCAAACCTTCGTATACATTGCTCTACAATATTCTTGAAGGTGTTTCATAGCTTCCCTAAAGGCATGACATAACAAACTAGTACATAAGATACTGAAAATAAAATCAAAACTCTCAAAACAAAACAAAAAACAAGAATACTGTGTTATATAGTGACTGGTCAGTTCTGTATTGGGTTTTAACAGATTTGGATAAAGCCATTTGAAGCTTTAATAAGGTCTATGTGCAAAAAAAAGTATATAAATTTAAAGGAGAAGAACATAACAAGGGTTTCACCTACGTCAACGAAAGAGGGAACATCGGCCAAACTCACCATAGCCTCTTATTAGATCTGTCTGATTTAGTTTAATTTTTGCAATCTGCCTCAATATATAGATTCAGTGATCGCTTGTTGAAATTTTAGTGGAGCTTGATTTTAGCAAGTTTTAACTTCTTTTTTTGCAAATTGCTTCTATTTTTACCAGGCTCTCAAATATTCATTTCATCGACTGGATCCTTTCCGGCGAATTTGCAAAAATGGATTTTGCGATTTAACGGAAGAATTTTGGCTAGCTTTTGATTTAGCCAATTTAGAAGAGTGTGTATTAATTTAATCTCTGCTACTGCATCTGCTGATGGAATTACATTGAATTCATGGTGAAATTGAAGTAACCAACTAATAATAAAAATAAAAATAAAAATAAATAGCTATTTTTGACCATGTCTGCGTTTCATTGAATGCTAGTAATTTGCTCCGATTTTTGCAACTTGAGAAGCTTGCCCGACAAACGTCGTGTACTTGATTTCTCTGAGGTTGGTTAAGGCAAGAGAAAGGCATGTCAGAGATCTTGCGGCTACTTGTTGGGAGCTTCGAAAGGAAAGAAACAGACATATTTCTCGGAACATTAAAAACATCTCGAAAGTTTTTGATGACGCCTTAGAAATATCACAAGTTTGGATAAAAGGTGACCTGCCAAATTTGAAAGAAAGCATGTCACACAATGGCATCAGTAGCTTTACTGCTCATTCTTTGTATTTATTTTTTTTCTTTGAGAAGGAGGATTTTAGATTTAGTTTTTCGATTCTTTTAAAGGGGTGTTTTTTGTACATATGCAACAATTTTTATTTTTTTAATGAAAGTCTGAATTGGTCATCTAATCGGCTACATTTTCAAAAAAAATTCTTCAATTTCATTGATATTTTTGTATTATGTGACGATTATGTAATTGTTATTGTATATCATGATTAATATTATTATTTATGGAAACAAATTATATTATAAAAAAAAATTAGAATTTTGAGAAATATGCATAAAATTTGTTTTATTTGAAATGAATTGGAAATTTTTTTGGTAGGTAAAAATCCTTTAAATTCTTACTAGCGACCACTATTTGGTGTCCAATTCAATATATAAAATAGTGACAATATTTTGTCCATATATATATATATATATTGGCGACTAACATATTATCTCAAATAAATTATTTGGTTATTGTATTAATTTTTTGCAAGTATTTTCTCGTCTCTATAATATGAATGAGCAGAGGAAGAGAGCTGATTTCGGTACAGCTGCTTATTCGAATTCCTCACTTACCCTCAATCCCAGGTTAGGTGAAAAAGATTCGGTCGCAAATGTGTTTTCTCTAGTAGTGAATGCTTACATGCGTATTATATAAATAACATATACTTTAATGACGAAGGCATGCAAAACATACACATTTAATATAATGTAAGTCAAAAGGATATAGATTTAGAGAATTTATCTCACAAGCATAATATACGCATTTAACAGAACGTTTTTCTATAACAATATATAAATTTTGAGAAACTCTCCACAATAAAAACTAAAACGTAATACACCCAACCCTTATAAGTACCCATTAACTCTAGCTCCTCTCACAACATACATACACCTCTCTATTTTAAACACAAAAGTTAACACTCCATACAAATGACAAGATCATATTTTCCAATTCTCATCATCCTTATTGCCACCACCACTTTTACTATGGCCAGGCCAACAATTCTTGAACCAGCAATGACCCCAGCCCCAGCCCTTGACTTTCACGACAATTTTGAAGAGACGAATGCTTTATTTAGTCATGAATGCTTATCGTCAATATTGAATGTAAGCGGATGCATAACCGAGATCTTCGAGACGGTAGTGATGTTGAAAATAAAAGTGAGTCCTGGGTGTTGTTTTACTGTTATTGACAAGTGCTTATTCACCATGAGCCAGAGAATTTTCTACACACAATTGGGAATTGCCTGTATTTATTTGCCGACGAATACCGCAATCCCACCCAATAAAAAATTTCCTTGAGTTTAATTAAGAATGGAGGAGGAGATGAATATATAGGCATGATAATAGACACTAGATTACTTTGTGGTAGGAATGAAGTTGTGTCATCATTTATTTTTGTTGTTGTCTTATCAGTAGCATTGCATATAGATTATTATGTGCTAGTGATTTAAATTATTATGTGCTGGTGAATTAACTATATAATATTTATTATTATTACAGCTATATACTATTTCCTGCTACCTATATACCGTTTATTACTGAAGTGCTCTATATTGTTTGCTACGCTCATACCGTTTTATCAATATCTATATATCATTTTTATCACAACTATGTTATATTTTTATTAGGCATATGTTTTCATAACCTAATGGTTAACTATCTTGATTGATATAGAAGGAAAAAAATATCGACAAAAGGTTATTATTAGCTCTATCCTCTTATGCACCAACAATGAATGAAACACAAACATTATTTCTTTCTTTCTTACAAATATCAAAAATATATTATATTTTTTCATTGTTAGACCCATTATCTCAGAAAAGATTTTCAGTGTTGAGCTTAGGATTTTCAAGTTTTCTACATGGACCTCAATGAAGATAACAACTTGAGGTCCAACTCCAGAAAGAGATTGAAAGAGATGCCAAACTTTCTTAAAGAGATCTTGGATTGCGTTAATCGCAAGATTGAAAAGAAGAGGGGATAACCCGGTCAACTTGTCTAACCCCTTTCTGATGGAAAATGAATGGCGAGCTAATACCCTTTGTTTGTATGGATGAAGAATACCATATTAGAAGATTCTTAATCCAAAGTATCCACTTTGTGGCAAAATCATAGAACCTAAGAAGGGATAGTATGAAGTCCCAAGAAACATTATCAAACGCCTTAACAATATCTATCTCTAGTATGACAGAGGGTAGCTTTCTTTTATGATAGTAATTCAAAAGTTCTTTTGTGACCAAGAAAGTTTTGGTGATGGCTCTTTTCTTAATAAAGGCCGTTTGATTCAAATGAATAATATTTGGAAAGTATGGTTGAAGCCTTGATGCCAAGTATTTCGAGATGATCTTAATTGGCACCGCGATTATACCAATTGGGCATTTGGATGATAATCCTTGATTACTTTTGATCTGTCAATCTTTGGTATGAGGGTAATAGTCGCTTGATATAGTCTCCAAAGATCTAGTTGATTATCATAGAACGCATTTATCAATCTCACAATTAAATAAAATAAAAATAAAAAATCTGATAATTTTCTCTTTAAAGCTCGGCCAGAAAATTTGAATATACTCAATGGGGACTCCATCTAGCTTCATTTTTTTCATATCCCATTTGATACATGTTATTTGATTGTTTTGTTTATCTCTAATCACCATCAGGTATTTGGTTTTGGGAAATAGGAAATCATGATGGGGTACTATAGAGACCATTGTGGCATTGAACCTTAATTGATGTTTTATAATTAATCCAATTTTGACTCAGATTTGTGAAATTTCATCTCTTAGTGGGAAGTTTGCAAAATATTTTTTTTAATGGAAGCTTGAGGTATTTGCAAAATAAAAATGTTATTCCTTTCTTTCTAATTTCCGTCTTGTAATGCTCATTGTAAGAGCTGAGTCTCCTCTGCCCAGTACAAACCCACAACCGTTTCAGTCTTCAAATGGTACCAATTGTTACCAAAAAATTCATAAAATTCACTAGCATTCAATTTTCAGATATGTTTCACGAAAGTTCATAAAGTTCACAGCAAAGTCATAATTCACTCAAGTCACTCACAAAAGAAGTTCATAAAATCCACTAAATTCATATTTAAATTTAATCCCATAAATTAAGATAGTTTTTTCATGATTCGGAATGAGTCGCGAACCTCCATTGTGGTTGAATTTATAAACTGAAAAAAAAGAAAAAAAAACATTTAAAATTTAAGAAATAAAACAATATAATTTGAAATTGATCTTTGTACAAATTATACCTGAAATAATAATTCATTTTTCGTCACATCAACCCTACCAAAACCATATTCAGATAACCACATTAAGCTGAAATTCTTCACCTACAAATTTTTCAAAGAAAAAGAAGGAAATAAATCAATTGTTATACATATTCATTTCATGAATAATATTTTACAAAAACTTATTATTTTAATAAACACTAAAATTAATAAATTTCTTATTTCAAAAAAATATTTCTATTGATGATTTTAAAATCAAAACTTACATTTGGAAAACCGTCCAACTCAAATCCAGCCATCCCAGCCATGACGTGAACCGGGGCAGTATAATTATTGTTCTGGTATGTATCAACTCCGTCTTTGCCCTTAATGGGCATGCTTATGCACTCCTCCTGATAGACAGCACACGTTCGCTCGTAATTGTGTATATGTCCGAATAAAGCTAAGTCAACCTGCATACAACATACATTAAAAAGAACATTAAACTAAAAAGAATTAACAACATGTAATGATTAAGAAAAATATATAATATACACAGGAAAAAATGAAATACAATGTAGATATAGTTAATTACCTTATAGCTGAGCAAAAGCGGCTCGATAGAGTCACGAAATCTCATATCAACCGTCGAAAGGCCAATATTTCTTGTAATAAACGGTAGTAGTCGTAACCATAGTGGAATTTGTGATGTTCCATCATTTGATGAATACATTGGTCTATGTCTGTAAAAAAATAAAGATATTAAAAAATAATGGATATTTCATTTTATTTCCTATATGTTATGAAAAATGATATAAATACTCCTGTAGAAATAAAAACAAGAACGTACCCAGCAAAAATAAGCCAAGGTGTCCTTGTTCTATTAACAGATGGCAAATCTTGTTTTATCCATTCAAACTGATAATTAATGAAACAACCAAAATTAAGATGCAAAATTCAAATTCAAATTAAAAAAATAGATGAAAATTAGAACAAAAGAACAACCTGTGTAGAACTTGTACCAAACTCATGCTCAGTAGAAACAATTGTAAAATGTGCTGGCCCTTGTTTGATGGAATACCATGGTCTATCTTTTGTACACATTGGCATCTGAAAATGTGACGCATATGGTACGCCACACTCGCCACCTGAGTCAGTACTCGAATAAAATGATCCTGAACAGAAGTAATCACTAAACAAGAGAAGAAGAATTAAATTAAAGACTTAGCTACACAATTATATATGGACTTGCGACTATATTTCACCAACACAAAAACGATTAAGAACTGTAATTACCGTTCGTGGTTACCAATCGCTGTCATGTACGGAATACGGGAAGCAATCGGTTGAACAAGTTGAAGAAAATACTCCCATTCAACTAAAAATCCTGTCGCGTAACTGATATCCCCGATATGGAATATCGAGTCTACTTTACGATTTTCAAGTTCTCTTTCAATTGCCTTAGCCACTGAGACGGATCCTGGCTGCAATTACATTCATAAAAAAAATCTCAAAATTCATAACTATAAAAACTTTGAAAAGTTAAAATTGATTTGTGCTATCAAAACAAAATTAAATTAAGGAAAATTTTAAAAAAGAAACTGCTTTATGCTGAAATTGCAAAAAAAAAAAAAAAAACCATACTATTAGGAAAATGTTTCCAGAGGTTGATCTGAGTTTCTGAAGGATTAATTGATATGTATTTATCAATTTGTAATGCTTGTAATAATTCTTCAAATTTGAAGTATGTATCTCCACCTCAGTTATTTCGAAACCTCTACAGGACCATACAAAACAATTCTATCAAAGAATTGATCAAAATTAACTCTATGTTACCTAATTGCAAAAATTCGTGTTTCAGCCTCTGTGAATTTTTGCAATTAGGTAACATAGAGATAATTTTGATCAATTCTTTGATAGAATTGTTTTGTACGGTCCTGTAGAGGTTTCGAAACAACTGAGGTGGAGATACATACTTCAAATTTGAAGAATCCATGTGTACCAGTTATATACTGGAGCAATAAAATGAAGAGAACTCAAGGCCTTGTGAAGAAGTACATTATACTTGATTAGGCTTAAGTTTGCCCATAGATATACGTAGTAGCAAAGGGTGCTCGAATCGTAATTGTGCATGTTTTGTGGGCCATCTATAATGCATTGTTGCATAATCATATATACTGTTACATGCCAATCTGTCTAGAAATATGATTGGATAGAATGTAATGGAAAAGGGTCACAGATAAACAAACAGATCGAAGAGAAGGAATAACCGAGTATTGGATAATTGGACTAATTTAGGAAAGATGTATTTGAGGCTTCTACTGAATAAATGGCACATAGGTTAAAATTGTGTTTTTTTGTATTATTATTGGGATGTAACTCTTCTGGTAGCAAGAATATCTTGAAATTACATTGTGATTGGAACCGAATAGATATAAGTTGCATAATTCTGGATCAAATTATAATTTTTACATTGTAGAAACTCTTCAGTACAGTATCGTGGCATATTTGATTTTTGAAAATTGATTTTATATACTAAGTTGATCAATAGTATTTAAAACTTTGTATTTACTCAATAAATGCTTTTTCACAAATTCTGATAAAATAACTACTCTGCAATTTATAATATCGAAATTCCAGAATTTTCAAGTAACCAAGCAGTTAATCATTTTCCAGTATTTGATAACTCAAACAACCAAAAAAATCTGGTATTCTAAACTTTTGTCTCCAGATATTTATAATTCCATTCCATTATACTAATTCTGTTTGCCAAACGGCCCCTTAAAGTTTTACTAATATCCCTCTCTTTTAAAAAATTCTTAAATTAAAATTAAAAAAATTATCAAAGTTACATTCTTTTTGAAGCTTTCTTAATGAAATTTAAGAAATACATTTTTAATGAAATATTGAAGTAAAGAAGAGATGCAATTAACTTCAAAAGATCTTATTTTAAAAGACATAAAATGAAAAAGAGAGAAAAATGTTAATTAATATAATTTTAAAAATATTTTTTATGAGATTAAACTATTAAAACTAATGGTAGTGATTTTTGCAATTTTGGCAATAATGCAGGGGTGTTTTTGCAATTTCCAAATGCAGGAGTTTTTTTTTCTTCCAAATTTCCATTAAAATTAATTTAAAAGAATATACCTGAATATAGTGCTCTGTAGAAGGATCGAGAGGAGCTTTTCCCATGTCTCCGTATACCAAAAAGCTCAGAGTATCTGATCCTGCAGCTGGCGGCGTATCAAAGGTCATTGTATCACTCCAACCCACTGAATCACTGAACAAAAAATTAACCATTTTATACATCATGTTCAACTAACTTAAATGAGTTTTAGTAATGAAAATTAAGAATAGATTTTTAACCTTCCATAGCGATAACTATATTTATGGTAAGGTTCCAAACCGGTCATTATTGCTGAATGGATGTAACCTGGATCATGCCAACCATAATCCCAAGCTGGACTGTCGAAGATAATGTAATGTATTATCGGTACGACAACGGGATCTGTTTTCAAACATGTGTAACATAGGATTTTTCACTAGCAACTCATAAAATATATAGAATATTGAACAAAATTAGGAAAAATTAACCAAAATGATAGGTGAGAACTTACTGCACATGTCATCACGTGTGAATGTACTAACGTTGGATCGAACGGATTTCAGTTCAGATCCATATTTCACCTCTTGTGGTCTGTCATCTCCGCTTACCCATGTTAGCCTCATCTATTCCAAAAGAAACAATCAATAAATAAATTTGATATAACTGAAGGGGAAATACAAATGTCACAGCCACAGCTAGAGTGTTTTGTTAGTCCATTATACAACTTGTAATTAAGGACTTAAGTCAAAATTATAATCTACATTCAACTAATAACACATAATATTTAAGATAAACTATATTGATAATGATAACAGATCACTCTAGCTGTATAAGTATTCAAAAAATTAATAAATATGCAATTAAGATTCAAGTCACAATGAAATTTCTATATGTAATGACACCATATACACATATACCAGTAGAATCGATGCTTGCTAGCAGGGGCGGATTTAGGGGGGTGCCAAGAGAGGCCATGGCCCCCCTTATAAATTTGAAATCTTAATATTACCTCTTAACAATTTTAATATTAGTCCTTGTGTAATAATATTTGGCCCCCTTGTACTTGATATGGTGAGTACATTAAAAGAATAACAAAAATACAAGGGTTTATATCTAAAAAGACGAAAGAAAAAGTGAATCAGCCTCTTTAATGTAAGTTTGATTCTTTGTGGACTTCAATCAAATAAGAAAATAAATCACACTAGTTTTATTGCAGATAAGGTTTATCCAATCTACTTTAGAAATTCATTACATAAGATTTAGGGTGAGTAGAAAATCGTATGATTTTAGTCTTGTAGGTATACTGTCAAAGACAAAAACTTGTGCATGTTATATATATCTTTCCATATCTTATATTTTTTTCATTCAACTTAAATATAAATAATTTCAATTTTTGTTGGGTGAAATACTCTAATATTAATAATAAACGAACTACATATAATTTTGATATTTTAACTTTTTATACAAAAATATTAAATTATTTTATGGCTAGAATTCCAGTAGGCAATCTTCCAGTAGGCAGTAAGCGCCTGCTGTTAAAAAAAAATATAATTAGAATATCATTAAATATTATGTTAAACTTTCTTTCAATTCATGATACAATGTAAAGTATAATTTTTGGGCACATAAAGATAAAAATAATGAGAATTTATTTTTAATCATTACTTACATAATTTTCTAAACAAATGGCGTTATTTTTTTTTCAAAAAATGCATTGAAATTTTTTTTTGTTTTATCTCTTTCACGGTCTGGCCCCCCTATGGTTTATTTCTGGCTCCCCCCCTGCTTGCTAGGTGGCCATATAACAGCATGGCTGGGTTGGAGAAACGGATTGTACTGGACCGTGCGAGCACGCATGGGGCACCGAAACCACCTGAGAAGCATACGAAGATAACATGGAAGGTGATTGAGCCACTACATGTGCGATCTGTACATTCATTTCCTGACTTTTGATGGCACTCACTGTTTTTGCATGACAAGTAGGACGGGTCGTTGGTGAGAAATTGTCCCTGAAATTAGAAAAAAAAGAACATTTTAATGTGTGTATGATAAAAACTGTGAATTTGTTTAGTTACATGTACCATGCTTAAAAATATTTTCCAATTGCTTCATCACAGTGGCCATTCAAAAAGAAAGGAAGAACTGTCACCACAATAATATGATGTGAGAGCTATATGACTAAAACTGTCAAAGACTTAAAGCATGCTCGAGAGGTTTGACAGGTGCGTCTCTATAAGATAATTTTTAGGAACAACCACATTTGCCATAATTTCTTAAGATATGAAGTTGACCAATAAAAAAAAATTAGGGGGTGGGGTGTTCCTAAAAATATCTTTCACCATAATTTTCTTAAGATATAAAGTTGAACAATAAAATAAACACCATTATACAAAAAAGTATATATCAGTATATCTTTTTTATAATGGTTAAAGGCCCGGCCCAAATGAGGTTCTTAAAAAGGATATTACTTTCCATGTCTCAAATAAGGCCGTATAAGAGATCCCAAAAGAACATATTTCTTTTATTATTTTGAAAATATAAAAGGGAAATATATTCAAATTTATCCAAAAACCCACTCACTTTTTATATTCCTTCAAAACCTCCTCTAAACTGAAATGATTTTCTTTACCCCCTACATCCACCATTCTATTTATTACTAGGTTAAATATTTTAAAGACCATATTACCCTTATGTATTAGTTTAAGAAAATATTATATAGCAAATATAAAATAATATATACTATTTACATACTAATCATTTTACTAACAATGTTAAATGTTATTTCAAATACTGAGTAATTTTTTTTATTAAAGAATATCATAAAGAATATAAGATTTATAATTTTTCAATAATAACAATAATTATCATTTTTTTTATTATTACTACTACTATCATTACATATGGTAATTATATAATGTTATATGTTAATTACTAATTTTTACCAAAAAGCTCTCTTATTTCTATATTTAATTTGAAGATATCCCCTAATGTTTTCAATATTAAAAAAACTAAATATACTTAAAATAGTAACTAAAATATACTTAACATAATAAATAATATATAGTTAACACAATAATAATATAATACATTGTTTATGACATATTATAATAAAAATGATATGCAAAAGTTTATACAAAATTAATATATAATTAATAAAAATAATATATAATATATATTATATATTAAGTATATATTAATTTGCATTAAATATTCATTATTTGATTTAGTAACATAAAGGTAAAAATGTCTTTTTAAACAATATAACCATAAATGGAAGGAAAAGTGGATGGAGGGGGTAAAAAAAATTCATTTCACTTTAGAGGGGGTTTTGAAGGAATCTAAAGTATGAGGATTTTTTTGATAAATTCCAACAAAATTAGGGGATTTTTGAGAAATTTCCCAATATAAAATTTGAAAAGTAAATTTATAAATTTCCATAATTTCGCAAAAAGTTAATATCAATTCTTAGTTAGAAAATTTTAACAATTTCACCAAATCTTAAATTTAAAATCTTCTTACTAGAGCATTTGACAGACGGGTCCAAGAAGAGGCAATGAGAATATGTAATTCTTCAATCTCTGTTTAATTAAGGGCCTCAGTATTTCTTAGAATTAGTTTCAGGTTCAAATGCTACATATTATTTCACGGTCCACACATATTATCTCTTTGCAGAATTAGTTTCAGATTCAAATGCTACATATTATTTCAGGGTCCAGATATTGTCTCTTTGCATGAAATTTCACCTTGACAGCATAATGGCAAAGAAGAGGCAAATTGCTAAAATCTCCCGTCTGTTGAAAATAGTAGCCAACTTGCAAACCCGAATAAGTAGAGACACTACATGATAAAACATTCACAAGAAAATAGAATCATCATCACCATTAACAAAAAATAATTGCCGAATAACTTAAATAAAATCTATAAAAATGAATTTAAATAAAATAAATAGTGTTTTTATATAAATTAATTATTACCTTAAGTTCGACGGAGTAATCATAGCCACCCAGTCTGACTCACTTGGGTCGGGCACACCACTCACCGTTACCGTGACGTTCACGTCATTTGGTAACGATGAGTTTGGGTTCGTTTGGATGGAAAGATACGGGTACGAACCGGAGCATTCCACAAGTGATCTCCGATTGATTAGTCGAAACTCTGATATACCGTCATGATTCCTCCGGTATTGGCCATAGAGATTTGGAACGGACGAGGAAGTTTGTGATGAGAGCAAAGCAGTCACTAGGAGAGTGAATATCAGAGATACCCAAAATGACTCCATCACTGAAAAAGAATAAAAAAAGATGAATTAAATTACATGAATATAATGTAAAATAAATTTAAAACATGCATCACTATCATCCATCCATCAAAAAACTTACAAAACAATGTTGTGTGCAAAATAATGTCCCATCTGCCTCATAAGAAAAGCTAACAAATCATGACATCTGATAAACTAAAATCATTTATCCAAATACACATTCTTTCGAATACCAAATTTTTTTTTTTTCGAAAGATAAATACCAATTTATCTAAATACCTTTTGCAAACACCTGCCTCTGCCTATACTCAGAAAAAGCAATCTAATGTATAAAAAACACTAGTAGGCTTGTATAATTATGGTTCAGATTCAAAAGCATCCAAATAAACTCAAGAAACAATTTGAATGGTTTTAGAAGTTTTGAGTTTATCAAGCTTTGCCTCGAGAAAAGAAAAAAAAGTTGAAGTTTAGGGGGTTTTTTTTTCCTAAATTGTCTCTAGTAATATGTAGGATATTTATAGAGATAGACATATTTCATGTAAGAAGCTACAAATTCACACTAGTATATTCGCAGGCTGGATGATCATATTCTACTGAACATTGACATAGGGATGTCAAGTCTGGAATATAGACACGTGTTAGAGAACACATACTGGACTGACCACACTATGAGAATATGTATGGTATATGTCATTAGTGATTCTCATATGAATAGTGTGCTTGTTCCTACGACCAACAGTATATAAAATGAGAAAACAGTATATAAAAGTAAAAAAATAAGAAATGCACAAAAAATACATAACAATATACTAAATGACAAAACAATATATAAAATGAGAAAACAGTATATAAAATGAAAAAAAATAGTGTATCTATAGTGTCGTCGTGCTACAGTCCGTCGTGTTTGCACATTTCCCATTATTCAAAACTAAATTTCATCTGCAAAACATGCAAACAAAATCTAATTATCCCTATTTTTACCATAAACACACTGTTAAAAGAAATACATATTTCACTCCAAAAAAACAAAAAGAAAATCAAAAACTAAACATTAACGAAACTGAATTTTGCATTTAATAGAACTCATCAAAGTAAACAGAAATTTCCATTAAAATTAGAAGAAACAGATCTGATGTTCCTTGCGAATCCATTAATGGAGCCATACCTTCTCCTAAAAAGCCAAAAAAGTAGACCTGGCCGGTACGGGACAAAAGTGATACTCCGTCTGATCTCTTCCACTTGACCTGACGGTACAGCTCTCTCTTTGTACAAAACAGGGCTAAACGATCCATTAATGGCGGATTTGTTTGTGTCTTTGCAGTTTCTGCTTCTTGGATATCTTGATTCGATTGTTGTTGATATATTTCTCTTTCAGTTTCCCTCGCTTTTGCTCGGGTGCAAGAACAGATCTTTGATGAACGTCCATCTTTTTGAGTTGCGATTGGTCGGATTGGATGAGGGATTCTGTTTGATCAGATTTTGATATTGAATCTGGTTTGTGCTAGTTAGAAGCCCGTTTCTTCTCTCTCAAGTTGAATCTAAGAGATCGGGTGGGAGAGACGGATTGGGTTTTCCTATGAACAGTCCATTTCGTGCCATCTGGTCGTCATCTTGCACCGCCAAGGCAAAGCCGGATCGGATCATTCAGCGGCTGCGGTCGTTGAGAAAGAGAGTTACACTTACACTAGAGAGGAACAAAGAGAAAGAACGAAAGAATAGGTGACCGCATTACGAACTTGCAATGCAGGTTTCCCAAGATGGAATTTGCAATGCAGCTTTCTAAATTTGGAATTTGCAATGTAACCTTCCAAAATCTGCAAGTTGAAATGCAGTCTTCGAAAATATTGAAATATGCAATGCAGCCTTGCAAATCAGGATTCATTTTGAAGTAAATATCGGCCTAAATGGGCCAATGATTTCATTAATTAATAAGGACTTTCAGATATTGGCTACATGGATTCACTTCACTCACTTCACTTGCCATACTTGATTTTTTAAATGTCTGATTTCCAAGTTTATAGAATTTTTTTTTTTTTTTGCTTTCTTTTCTGGTTTGTATTCAATTCTTTCTTCTTTTTTTTTTAATATTAGGTTTGTATTCAATTCTTGGTTAATACAAGAAGAAAACAATGGTGATTAAGTTATTTAAGGATTAAGTGAATTATTAAGTAAATTTTTATGTCTGCTGCTGCTCTATCACTATTCAATTTTGCTCTGATTTCGCCCAAAATATAGAAACAGAAAGAAAGAAAATTCAGAACAATTATAGTAAATAAAATAGTAAACGAGACGAAATATCTTACATAGAACAAAAATGTTTTTCCATTTTCTAAAACAACTTGTACTTACTTTTCTTTCTCAAACATACCATGTGTTCCTTTTTCTTCTTTACTCTCACTTTTATCCTATTCATTCCTCCCTCGTGCAAAAAAAAAGAAAGCTCTATTTTTCTTTCCACATCCAAGATTGAATTCAATGTATAGGTTGAGAAATTAACAAAAAAAAGGTTAATTCAAAAAGGTCACAAAAGAGACCACATATAACATTTCACTTTACCATAATTTAAGATACAAAATCAGAAAATCATTGTTTTAGGATAGACTCATTGTGTAGTCCTAAACACAAGTAGCAATTAACCATTTTAACTATATTAATCCTTTGTTTCACTACTAATCAATCTCTCTCTAAACCTACCTTTTACTATTAATTACTACATAAATCTAACAATCTCTTTCTTCCTTCCACAATCTCATCAAATAAATCATCAAGCTGCCCAATCAAATTTTCACAACCATTTCTCAACAATCCAATCCAAACCTTCAAGCTCTCTGATTTCTCTGTCATCTCCATTCTATCACCTCCATTCCTCTCCATTTCTTCTATCACCCCTCGTACCATTTGAAATTCATACAGCAAAATCCCAATCCGGTCCAATCCGTCCATCTCAATTCTAGCCCTTTGTTTCAACCGTTGGATTGACACCATGTAGCCAGATGAAAATGAATCCGACCCATTAAAACTCAGGCTCGATCTGGACCAATAGACTAAACCCCATGTTAGAATAGTGATTATAAAACATGATACATTTTTCATTGCATACAATACGCCTCTAAACCCGTTGAATCCGGTTACTGAGCCAGAATTGTCAGAAAATTGTAGTGAGTCCAAATGGGTCTCTATAAGAACTCTGTTTTCTTCTTCTAGACTCAATGCTTCTCTTCGACAAACCGCAATTGTTCTTGTAACCTATATTTTTTTAGTAATTATAAAAGAAATACTTTTTGTGTTAGGTATAGAAAAGAGAAATTAGTGTTTTATTTGGTTTTATGAATGGAATTACAAAAGAGAAACAAAGGGATAAGATAAAAAAAAAAAAATTTAAATCTTGTCAGGGAATCAAAAGATTTGGAATCTTTAAAAGCATGAAGAATGATCAAATTCGTTGGGAAGTGGCATTTTGTTGGCAAATCTATTGTTAGTGGATAATATAAAAAAAAGTCTTGGTGATTAGAATCAAAATCTTGTGATTCAAAAAAGAATGCCAATCACACAGATTTTTTTTTCCTGAAAATAATTAAAAAAAAAAACTCTCCATTTCTCATAGTAGCATTACTAGCAGTAGCAGTATATTAATATAAAAAAATTGAAATTACAGTTATTCATGACAAGACCATAAATGGACGTATCCAGTTCTTCATAAAATGGAGATGGAATCATGAAAGCATGTAACAGAGAAAGAACACTACCTGTCTGCCCATTTGAGAATGAATGGATCCGCCATTAGCGATCAAACTCTCAATCGAAGAAACCAAATTGCTCACATTTGTACAGTAGCTCTCCATTCCAGACAGCCCGTGTTTTAACACTTGGCATGCATTCCATATCCGAGTCGATTCGTCCATGTATTCGTCCAACCAGGACTCGCCAGCTGGCAAATGAAGTCGTTTGACGAGATGGGTTAGTTGTGAATGAGTTGATCGGAGGAGAGAGATTGAGCTTTGCATGAAATGGAGAGAAAAGAAGTGTGGTGAAGTTGATTGATGAAGATTATCTAAATTGCATGTTAAGGAGTTGTAGAAGGAGCTGAGAGATGATGGAGAATTCATGTGTATGTATATATATATATATATATATATATATATATATAGAGAGAGAGAGAGAGAGAGAGAGAGAGAGAGGTGAGAAAGAGGAAAGGGATGAGAAGTATATTTATAAGGGTTTGAGGGGGTTTGCTTTATTATATTTTAAGGATTCTGAGTTAGAAAAAGAGGGGGGAGATCATGAAAAAGGTGGAAGGAATGATGGGTGTATATTTTTTGGGAAATTGGAGTTGTTCATCTCTTGATCTCCTCATGGCGAGCGAGAGAGAGAGAGCGCGAGTGAGAAAGATTATTTTTCTTTCTTTTTTGGGTTAATTGATTCTCTTTTTATTTTTTTAGATAATTTGGATTGCTTGTTTGGGTTGAGAATCTGAGATGGTTGGTTGTTGCTTTTGAAGCTTCTCTTTGTTTTTGTGTGAAGCCTTTCCTTGGTGGAGAGGGGGACTGATTAATCTAATTATAGAAAAGTTTTTTTTTATTTTAAAAATAAAAAAAGTTTTTGGAAAATTATTGGATAATTATCTCAAGTCTCAAAAAATTGAATTTCTCCATTAATTTCTTAAAGGTGTTTATAGTAATATTTTCTATGAAAAAAGGTTATATATTTTTTTAGGCAGATATATTTTTTAATATTTATTTTATAAATTATAAATCTTGTGTGTTAGCTTCAAAATCTCACGCAGTGCTAAAAACTAAAGTAAAATTCTAATCTTCATATAAAATTATTTTTTTCTCTTACTCTCGCAGATAGGTGACCAACAAACTTTGTTGGCATGATGAACAAATAACATTATGCTGGTTAACAAAGTATTTAATGTGGGGTAAATATAGGAGAAATATAAGGGAGCTGGATATAATTTCTCTGAGAAAATGAAAATATTCTTTAAACCAGTGCAAATTTGACTGACTGAATCAGAATCATTCCTTCAAAACGGCGACTACTAACTGTGCATGGGACCCAAATAAACAGACTTTTTTGTTAATGGTCAAGAAAAAAAATAATTAAGCAAATAGTTCAGTTTCAAGATTATTTTCGAAATAGATTAAGCAAATAGTTCAGTTTTCAGATTATTTTCAAAACTAGCTATTTCGCTTCTTCATTGGACATTTTTTTTCATTTTTTTTTATATGTTCAACTGTTAATGCTAAAACATCTGTTAATTAAGACAAAAATTGAAAAAAAAATATTTGACCTACTCATTAGATGAAATAGTCATTTTTTCCAGTGTAGAGCAAAAAAAATATTTTTTTTTTTTTTACCAGTTTTGCTCAGTGAGTGGGCAAAATAGTTTTTTTTTTTTTATTTTAGTCTTAATTAACAGTTGTTTTAGTGCTAAAGCTCGTCTATAGTACTTCATTCTTTTTTCAGTTTTCATGATAGATTAAATCAAGTCCTTTCAAATTGAAAAGATATTTTAGATACTTAATGACTAATTACAAAATTAATTAGGACGTGACTCTTTCTATAATTTTCTTGTTTCCACGTGTGTGGTCTCCTCTCTCTCCGTTTCATTCTATCTTTCCATGTTTTCTCTTCCCTCATTCTTATGATCTCCGTCTCATCTTTTGCAGCTTCATCAGAAAAATACATATTCGTACATAAAGTGGTATATTAATAATGACATCTCACAAAAATTATACTTGTTAATACCTAATAATTAATATCAACACTATAAAAATAGTAAATTAAAACTTAAAAAGATAGTTTATGACTTAAAAACATATATTCACACTCACACATATATATTATCATCTAAATTTTTTAGGGAAATTTACAAAAAAACCCCTATCTTTTCTGAATATTACAAATAACCCCCTGTATTTTCGTTTATTACAAATAACCCCCTGTCAGAAGAAGTTTCCTTTCAAATACCCCCCTACATCACTATTCCATCAATTCCAAAGTTATTTTTTTTTTAAATGACTAAAATACCCTCATGTATATTGAATATATTTAATTAACAAATTAATTAAATAAACAAACAAAATAAATTAAATAAAAATTGTTAAACACATAAAAAATAATTCATTAAAAAATAAAATTCATTAAAAAGAAATAAAACCAATTAAAATAAAAATAATTAAAGAGAAAAGGCCCAACCAAGTTTAAGTTTTTTTCAAGACAATATGATGTGGGTCTGAATGTTGAGCTATACCAGATAATGCATTAGGCTCTTACACTATGTTATAATAAATAAAGTTGTGTGTGTCTATAATTATTACTATTTTTAAAAATTGATTTTTCTTTTATTATTTTTTTTATTTTTTTATTTTTTTTGTATTTTTTGTATTTTATAATATTCAAATAAGTTAGGGGGTTATTTTGTAAATTTCCCTATTTTATAACATTAATTATAATTTTATTTTTATCTTTACTTAATTTTTATTTATTTATTTAATAATTATGTTTTGTTTCATTATTTCTAGATTTTTAATTATGTATATTTTATTTATTTTAATTAATTCTTATTGAGTTATTTTTTTACTTTTTTTATTTTTAACTATTTAATTATTTTTTAACCTTTTCTTTTTAATTATTTTTATTTTAATTAGTTTTATTTCTTTTTAATGAATTTTATTTTTTAATGAATTATTTTTTATGTGTTTAACAATTTTTATTTAATTTATTTTGTTTGTTTATTTAATTAATTTGTTAATTAAATATATTCAATATACATGAGGGTATTTTAGTCATTTAAAAAAAAAATAACTTTGGAATGGATGGAATAGTGATGTAGGGGGGTATTTGAAAGGAAACTTCTTCTGACAGGGGGTTATTTGTAATAAACGAAAATACAGGGGGTTATTTGTAATATTCAGAAAAGATAGGGGGTTTTTTGTAAATTTCCCTTAATTTTTTATTTCAACATCCAAAAAGTAACAACTAGACGTATGTTCTAAAAAATAGCATTCACTCACCATAAAAAATTATACACAGTTATCATAAAATACTAAAAAAAATATTGAACTACATTATATATAATGGTGTATTAACATGCACCAAAATAGAATATATTTTGTACAATAAGAACTGTAAGAACTGTATGATGGTGTATTATCATATTTTGTATGAACTACGCGTTTTTCTTGAAAAAAAAAATCTGTATGGACACTAAAATGGTGTATTAAATAGCATCCACTTAATATCCAAAATTATGTTAGGTGCTCACAAAATAGTAGAAATAATTTAACAACTGAATTATACATATTATTATGTTGACACTAAAATAATATATTGATATCAATATCATACTTCTAGAAAATTACATATTTATACTGAAAATTATATATTGAAATCGAAGATGGTATATTGATAATAAAAATGATATATTCACATTGACACCATAATACATTTTTTTTTCAATTAAGTATTGAAAATGGATTGTCCAAACCAATACAATTATCTTATTTTCTTATAATCATCGTAGTACATTTTTTTTTCAATCAAATGCAAATAGAACGTGTTATCAGCCGGTTCCAAAATGATGTGAACCTCACTAACAATGTCGGTTATGTCACTCTTTTTAAGCATTTCAAGTGTAAAGACGTCTTCCTCAAATGGTTTTTGCATCAATAACCTGCCAAGTAGACCTGTAAATTAATTCTCAAAAAAAAAAAGTAGACCTGTAAATCCAATAAATATTGAAACTAGATTATTTTATATAAAATCAATGCAATTTAGTTCTATTTGAATCCCACTATTTTGGACAAAAACTCATAAATTCAAAAATCAAGGACCGAATTTGCAATAAACCGAAAACATACATATCAATAGCGTTAGTAGATATCCAATCTGTATGTTGTTTTCTATTTGGCGAGTTCATTACAAAAGCTTTCAATAATTCTAATTCAGATTTTATTGAGGAATAATTATGAAACCAAATAGAGAAGAGAAGACGGGAATAACAATTCCCCATTAACCCTAAATTACAAACTTGACCTATAGTAAGCCCCAGTTTCCATTTAGGTTTTTTGTGAAAAAGAAAGAAAATTACTTTAATGTCTTTGTGAAGTAGAGAGAAGAACTGGAGAGGAGGGGTGGGGGAGAATAGGGTAGGAAAGAGTGGCCGCCGGAAATTACAGTACCCTTCCTCGTATTAAAAAAGAGTTTATAGTGTTCAACTTTCGACTTAATCTGAGCCGTCCGATTAACCATTCATCTTAAAAATGGAGCACCATAGAAGCTAATAGCTGAAGGGATGCATAAAATGGAAAAATTGTTGTTTCGTCTATTTACTGGACGAAACAGTTATTATGACTGAGCGAATCGACTAGTTTTACAAATAATTTGAAAACTGAGCTAGTTTCTGAATTAATTTTTTTTGGTGGCAATTTCAAAAAAAAGTCAAATAAGCAAAAGTTGCTCTGTTTTTCTATCTAGTCCATTTTTGTAACACTTGAGGTTTGATTTGAATGTCTCTATCTTGCTGGTATCAAATTTATGGAAACTCATGGTGATCTACTTAAGAAAAGATTGTAACATTTCCATGAATTACATCAATTATGTTTTTATCAAAAAAAAGTACATCAATTATGTAATCATTTTATATTTCTAACTGTGTGTAATTAATTTTACGAGACCAATGTAAATATAATCAGAAATGTCTAGATATTTACATAAGCATATGCTTCATAAGAACCGAAGTTTTAGTTCGCTTGCACTTTTTTTTCACTTACCTTCTTTCCGGGAGTTATTGTCCTTCTGTCGCTCTAACTTTTTCCTTTCCATTTATCAGATTTTAATATATGCTCAAGAAGGATACAGATACGTTTGTTCTAGAATTTGTCTCTATAAACTTTTCATGTCAAACTAAGGAGAAAAAAAATATGAAATCATTCATGATTTTGTATACAAATTCAAACAAACTTAGTATTTCAAAAAGAAAATAATTCAAAAGATTGTATCGGTCTTCATCCGTACAAACCCTAAAATCTAGTTCCCAAACTTCCAAGGGAGGGAATTATGGTCTCCATTGCATCAAACCAAATCTCAAACCCCAAGGCTGATCTTCTTTTAAGGGCAACCATTTTCTCTTCTCATATTCAGATCTTTAAGCATTCTTAGTTCTTCCATTGCATTAGTCTATGCAGTGAATTGTGTTGCTATCGCCAAAACATTTCTGGGTACATGAATCTAATATATTAATTTGATTAATAAAATATGATACAAGTCTATACTATTTTAAGATCAAGTTGGTTAATCCGCTTCATTATTACTATCATATATTACATATCTTACTATGACTATATAATGTATAAGTAATTATGTCAAAGTATGTATCATTATTACTATCATATATTACATATCTTACTATGACTATATAATGTATAAGTAATTATTCTATCTATTCATTTTTTGACAAAGTTGCGGCTTTGGAAATCGAAGACTCTATCTTGAAAATAATTTGTTCTGCTACAAAAAAAGTGTCGAGATAAGTTATCAGTGTCCAAATCACAAAATTATTGTTTATATTGACAAAATTGTTGTACAAAATGATAGATAGAATATGTAACAGAAGAAATATTCATATGATAAATCATTATAACTTAAACAAAAAGTTTGATTATTATAGAGAGTTGGTGCTCGTGGGCTTTTGGAGAGTGTGATGCTTGGGACTTGTTTCTTTTTGAGATCTCTTTGAAAAGAAGAATAAAATCCATCACTGCACACACAAGTGCTTTCCTTATTAAACATCATAAACAAATCCTAATTTGCATTTATTTGTCATTGTTTCTTTCAGAAAAAAAAGAAGAATACGTAGCATTGTAGATAAATGATGATCAACCAAAACAATTGAAAGTTTTAATTTTTAGAACTACAACATGATTTAATTTTTTTACTATGATGTATAGTGTCTCATAGTAATCTTCTCAGTGTGGCACTTAAGAATTAAATTTTTTAGGTTTTCTTTTTTAACATTCCCACTTAAATTTTTGGAAAGTATAAGCACGATAAAAAAAGTTTTCAAGCCATTTTCATCCACTCTTAATCATGATAATCTTTTCATGAGCTAATAATATAAAAAATGTATATATATTTGGATAAGTCAATTAGTCAAACAAGCTCACTCTCATGCCAACTATCAAGATGCCATGACTATTCTTTGCTTGTGATTATTTCATTGGAATAATTTCACAGCTTTCCCTTCAAAACAAATGTTCACATATATGACATAATACCCTTACCAACATAAACACATCCCACACACTCTTGAAACCTTAAAAAAAATGAGGAAGAACTACAAGCAGCGATCGTTTAATTTTTGTTCTCTTTTAGAGTCGCTGATATATCCTCATTTTTAAATTAATACTAATAGACACTGAATTCGAACTTCTTATATATAAAAAAAATAGAGTTAATGTCAAACTACTAGATTATTCTAGTGGTACACCCCTCAAACCTTAAAAATATAAATAGTATCATTCCTATTCTAACTGGTTCACTTAAAATAGGTATGCATCTTTCTTTTCTCATTCATAGTAATGATAAAAAATTGATCAAACAAGAATAATATATTCCAAAATCTTTTTTAGTAATATAAAACATTAAAACTTCCTTTATAAGTTCCAAAATCACAAAATTTGCAACCAAATTAAAGATGTTAAAATTGTCACTTGTAGACTAGAATATTCTCTAATCATTCATATCTCTTTCAAAAAATGGATGGTAAACATGTAGGGATGGACAATTGAAGGATGGAGACTTTGCCTTCCATTTGTGGTCCCTTTGCATTTTGAGAAATTTGGTGTGGATTGAGAGCTATTGATTGATTTCAACATTTTCGTTTTTGAAGAAATTACTAGGATTCCTCTTTATTGTGATTTTATCCCCCATTTCCATGAAGAATGGAAAAGTTTTTGAGCATTTGATTGGTGGACTAGTTAGGGCTCCAAACCTAATTTTCTTTTTTTGAGTTGGGTCCAAACCTAATTTTGAAAATTTTGTAGATGATTTTCTCATTTTCTTTGTCAACAATTTTATATAGCAATATGCTACGATAATTTTTAATTTTTATTTTTGTAATGCTTCCTTTGTCCATACAACCTTTTATTAAGAAAGCTAAAAAAAGCAAGAAAAAATGGACTATAAAAATATTTGAGGTGACTATTGACACTTTTGTAATAAGTAGCCCCTCTGATTAATCTAATTACAAGCCACTAGTATAGTACTATGCTTATGCTCCTCCTTCTAAACCCATCATTAAACCCACTAATGATGAGATCCATCCGTACATGGTCCTTTACTGCGTAGGTTTTTTTTCAGTCAAAAGTTGGAAATAATAATTATATTGACTAGCAATAAACGTATTATTATTATTCATTGTTATTTTAATTATTATATGTAAATCATGATTAGATCACTAGGCTAAGCAAGGAAATAGGAGGGGATCAGCCTACAATTGTACTAGGATTCTTGAGCGGCCCATTCACATTTCGCTGGTGTACTTAGAAAGGGAAAACTTATATGATCCTTGACTTTAAAAAGTAAAAAAGATTTGGGTATCCAACTAACTAGCAGCAACTACCTATTTTATTATTTCATATAAGCCATATTAATCTCTTTCATAATTAATTAATCAAGTTTTAATACATCAAGATTCTGAAAAAATATTTTTGTGATGCTAGTTATGTTGGTACATAAATATGAAACAGCATGATATTATTTCTTATATTAATATTTTGTTACAATTGGATTATTATTGGAGGCTATTATTTTTTCCATTAGTAGATCTAAATTGCAAGAATAAACTTTTCTAGAATTGGAACATTTTAGGGTGTGAATTCTCGCTAATTTTTCACAAAACAAATACAAAATTTGTTATTCTTATCTCCATATTTAACCCAGAAGGTCCAATTGCCAATTCAAATAAACTATCATGGTTGTATGTGATCAAATTCAAATGGTTCCTATTGATGCAAAAACATCTTCAATTTCCTGACCATATCGAAACTTCTGACATTTTGTTTTTGCTACATTAGGCAAGCAAGGTTGGGGGTTATCTAACAATTCTGCAATGGGGCGGCCTAGAGATCCCATCACCCATGGCTGAACAATGGCATATTGACAGCTCTAGAATTGTACCATAGGTGCCCTCACAAAATTATTACAAAAAGGACCTCAAAATTATTGTTGACCTCGACTTGCGATATAGATTTATTTTCTAGCATGGCAAGAACATTATTGTTTTGCGTTTGGAATAGTGTAGTCATGATGAAATTGGGATAATCTTCAAGGTTATTCTAGCAGATAGAACAAAAAGATAAGATGAATTTAAAATTGTTTTATAAATTACAAGTTATGAAAATATAACACAATACAAATGGCAAGGTTGAATTTACAAGGAAGATTTCAAATTACATGAATATTTTTCTGTTTTTTATGTTGTTCTAGTTCCAGGAAAAAAGATCGAATGCGAAAGCAAAATAACATTAAGAAAAATGATGGAATAAAGAAAAATTTGGCCGAAGAACTGAAGTTTCCTGTATATCAGCCCTTATATATATATATATATATATATATATGTATAACAAAACATTATTGAGGATGACTGATGACTGATAAACAGTACCATGGTGTTTGATCCAAAAATTTAGTTACATCATACATTCAACATGAATTCAACAAAAAAGGGATCAAACAAAAGACAAAATCATTCCCCTTGTCACATTTTAAGCAACACTCTTTTTGATAATTGTTAGTAATGTTTAAATATTAAAATTATTATTTTTAATAACTTCCTGTTTTTTAAGACTATTTTGAAGAAAGATGATATCTTATTTAGGGGTGTCAATGGATCGGATCCATGCAATATCCATATGCGAATCCATTTGAAGTTTAGAAGATCCAAATGCGAATCCAAATCCATTAAGAAAATCAAGATCCATATGCGAATCCAAATCCATTAACTAACGGGTTTCGGATCGGATTTCGGATTCTATTATGAAGTTTTGAACATAATATACACATGAGTATATAAAAAATCTTAGATGAAAAATATTTTCACACTCTCGTTTAGCACCATATACGTTATGTGAATCATGCTGAATTTTTTGTCTGTTATACTCATTGACATATTTTCTTTTATTATTTTTTTTATTTCCTAAATTATGCAACACTAAAATTAACAAATAAACGGTCTATATTTTTTTTTTACTATATATACGAACTTATATATGTATATCATTATCAGATTCACATCGGGTTTCGGATTTGGATCTTGTAAGATCCAAATCCAAACCCGATAAGCTAATAGATCTTCTTTAAAAATCCATATGCGGATCCATTTTGTTTTCGGGGAATACATTTTTAAGATCCATATGCGAATCCATTCATACGGATTCAGATCGGGTTATCGGATTTTGGAGATCCATTGACACCCCTAATCTTATTTGAGCTTTCTACTTATGTTGACTACGTTCATTTCCCTATTTGTTAGAAGATTCAAGAAAATCACCTACTAATATGATCAATTGTGCTACTTATAAGTACATTGAGTTCTTTCATTATTATGTTGATAAGACAATCATACATATGACGTTGAGAGTTGAGATTAATATCAAACTAATCAACATAATGCATAATATCAGTATTCCCAACATCTCAATAAAAGCCTCCATTTTATTTTCATTTTACCATTTTATCTTAATAAGTCGATTTGAACTTAGTAAATCTATAAAATATGTTATGCTCACATTTCTTTACGACATTATTTTAAGAACAAAATGAAGAGGATAATATCAAAATTCTTATTATTATCAAACTAATTTTATTGAAAAATAGGCACATCAATTAGAGGGTCATTTATAGATAATACAATATTGAGAAGCACAATTAAATGGATTTGACGTACATAATCAAATTGGAAATTGGAACATGAGCAATCCATAAGAAATGTACGAATCCATTCAGTCCCTGAACAAAAATGATTGAGATTAATATCAGCCTAATCAACATAATATATAACATCAGTATTCTTCACCATCTCAATGAACTCTTCTATTTTGTTTTCAATAGTGCACAGCTTTATCATGATTCTTTCTCACTAGAAATGCATTTTTACTCATGCCAAACTTGCTGAAACAATAAACACAATTTTTTCCCCTCTTTAGAACTTTTGATTATCTGGCTCGAGGATAAGATGGGTGTAATTTTATCTAAGTATAAGGAGTTACGCCTCCTTATACCTCCATTTTGGAATGGTGTTTGGCAAGATAATAAGGACAAAAATTGGGATAGAGTTGAATTTAAAAATATAATAATTTGTAATGACCAAAATGCCCTTTGTGTTGTAATATGATGAAAATAAAAATGTATAATATTTTATATTAATCAAATATTAATAAATACGAAATAATTGTTTTTATATTTTAATTATTTATTATGTATTTATATATTAACAAATAATTAATTAAAATATTATTTAAATATTTCTTTATTTATATATACATAAAGAGATGTCCTATTAATTTAATGTATCAATATTTTAATAATAAATCCAATTTTAAATAAATTAATATATTATGAATTTATTTAAACAGTATATTTGATCTTAAATTAACTCACTTATAATTAATTAATTAATTAATTAATTAATTCATATACTATTTATTACTTTATTAATCAATATTAATAACTATATAAATATTATGTTGTGAGAAAGATGTAACAAAAAATTAAAACAAAGTAAATTGGGGGTATTTTAGGAATTAACGGAGGTATAAGATGGGAGTAGTCTTATACCACCTCATGTTGGTTATAAGCTTATGCCTTCTAATCTTCCTTATCCCTTGTTTTTTAATTTGTGTTTGACAAGGAATAATGGTATAAGCTATGCTATTCCCTCCTTATCCCACATCCAAACGGAGCCTTTGGGAAACCAAAATTGAGCTTTACCTGTCCCAGCCCAATATCATAATACAAGATCAATAAATAAACCAATTATACACTATTCTCTAATTTCAAGAATTCAAAACTGGAATTTTTTTATTTATTTAAAAACTGTGAAATTTAACCAACCAGAGTCATTTCTGAACAAACCATGTTATGAGTATGTAATCATATGCTACCTGGATCTTAAAATATAAATTATCAATACATTGTGCCTATACTGTACCAGCATTTGGTATTAGTCCAAATAATAAATCTTTCTCCAATACCAGTACATACAAAGCAGAGCATAATTTACAAATGATCTGAATGTAACAACATAATTATATGAAATAATCACCGTAATTTACATGTGTCAACTGAGTACCTTTATAGCGTGAGTTTCACTTCTCTTCTGCGTCCGGTTTCGTGCTTCTGAAAAGTTCATCATGCAGAGGCAAGTCATGAATATAATTAACTCAAAGATGCGATGAATTTTGCCTTAAGATATGTTCAAATTTGAAATAATACATTTTCAGGACCAATTTTGTTGATTCTAACTTTCAATTTTTACATGAAAACCAATACTGTTGAGAGAGAGATGAGAGAGAAACCTAGAAGTGGATTGGGATCTGTAGAAACGTGAGATTCGGCCAACATTAGAAGGTCTGGGCTTCAATTTCTTCTTGCGTAAACCAAATATCTCCTGTACCAGTGGTACATGAACCAATACCGTTTTCCATGCCACAAACCAACCTGAATCCAATCCCACAATTGCATATAAATAAGAAAACATTCAAATCAATCATACAATTATTACAATTGTATCCAATATATGTAAAATCTAAAAATTAATTCGGAAAATTATGCAGAGAATGGATCTAAATCACGTACTGAGAGCGATTAATGAGAAAACGAAGGTAATTGCGACAATCGGGCGGAGAAAATATACGGAAAATTGATCGAAAATGCTTGCAATTAGATGATCGGTCTCATTTCCTCCCATCGATCTGAACGAATTTTGAACGAATTTAATCAGATTTTTCCCCGTTTCTTTCGATCGATATTTCTTCGTTTTTATTCGATGAGGAGAAAAGGAAGCGCGCCAATTCTGGTCTCATGGTTTAATCTCTATGTTTCAATGTGTAAAGCGGGTCATGCTATTATTCTATAATGACCCGCGATAAAAAACTATGTAAATAAGTAACACAGAGACTCAAGGAAACATCCTGCTGTGCCTTTGGTATAATGGGCTTATAAATGAAAATGGATATTTTATTGTTAAAAACTGGACATAAATAGTAATATAACTATTTGATATACTTGTTGCCGTTGTGTTCCATAACTAATTGTATGAGTATATCATGATATTATTAGTGAATGTGACTAATTATGGTAGAATGGAATCTCGATCAAATTTCGCTTTAAACTTTTTGGATGACTAATCGAAGTCGTGGTTATTTATTTGATATGCAATAGGCTGTGGCAGAAGTGGGGGTGATGGTGTGTTCCCTTGAACACACACCATTACCATTATAGCCCGCCCACCTACACCACCGACCAATATTTTGGATCCTCTGTGTTTATTTCCATATGATAATTGATAAATATTGATTATATGAACATATCAGATATGCAAGACCGGTCCTGTAATTTGGGAGACTCTTGACGAAATTAAATTGAACTCTTAAATTATTATGATATTTTTAATTTCATAAATTTATCTAATATATGCAAATAAAATAGGATGAAAAAGTATATACATCTAACAATAAAAATTCAGCCCACAAATTAAATAGACCGGCCCATGTACTAAGTTTCCATGGACCGATCACTCACTCTCCTCTCACCCCGATTGAAGAAAAAAAAAAGAAAAATCAAGCATCTCCGCTCGGACCAAAGGATGGCGACTTTTCTCGCCGTTTGTTCTTCCGACCGCCGGATCGAGCGACGGCGATGGATGACACCACCTTGAGCTCCACGACTCCACATCTACGCACGCAAGCCTAATCTCCTTCTCCTTTAAACCGGATTTGGAAAGAGGGAAAAGAAAAGAGGAACAAAAAGATGAACTTTTCTTAATTTTCTTTTGAATTTGAAGGTATTTCTTCAATTTTTGTGGTTATATTTGTGTTTTTTGTTTAATTGTATATTTTATTCTCTCTAATTTTTGTAAATTGGGTTTAATTTGAGTTTATTTGAAACAAAATTGAATAATTAAGTTGATGATCAATTGAAATAGAAAGGAGAAGAAGAAAGAAGAAGAATTCTTGTAATTGAAGCTTTATCATTGATTTCTCTTCTCTAATCGAATATATTCATTTTAGACTCTTTCTAATGGAGGCCCTTGACCCATGTCAGTAACATGACTTTACAGGGCCGGACCTGCAGATATGTAATACATATTTGTATCACAATAATTTATGCATATATGTTTAAATGTTCACATATATATATTTTTTAGAATAGCATAACTGTATTGTAAATAATTTAAAAATTTATCGGTTAGGTCATGTTCTAAATTTTGGAGGTATCTTGCCATTACAAATATAAGTACGAAATATCTGAATAAATACATAAAGTAAAGCATATTATGAGTATGAAATGTTCGATATATTATGAGTACTAAAATCTTTGACGAAGTTCATTTAACACATTATAAGTATGAGACCGATGAACTATGATTTAGAAAGAAATTCATCTAACATATTATTAGATTTATAACTTTTTAGAAAATAAAACCGCTAACAAAAGATAAAAATGAATTAAGAAAACAATATATGCACACACTTTTTTTTATTTCTATGACTGCTAAAATTTCTAACGTTAAACTTTTTGGAGATCTTTGACCTATCAACTAGTCAAAAGCTCTAAATCAGTATTGTTAAAGAATGTTGTTAAATTATGAATTCAGATCATGTAATGTACATAAAGTTATGAATAAATTTTATGAGTCGAATATAATATCGAATGGAATTAATTTCTCATTTTTCTTAAATAACTAGTAATACACTAGTGCAAAAAATGAATTTAAATTAGTGTAACAGTATAACATAATAAATGAAAAGAGACAAAACTAGTAAACATAATAACCGTGGCAATCCTCAATGATCGCTAGTCCAAAAACATGAATTTAAATTAGCGAACAAAGTAACGTACCAAATGAAAAGAAACATAAATAACAATAAGAACTTGCCTCACCAATCATCTCATAAAAATTTGTAAAGACAAGGCCCACTAGCACCTCAAATCGGCTAATAAAACCATAATATTTTATTTTTAAAACATGCTTATTTTTGCAAATTTATGTTCCCAATCCAAATCCAAATCCAAAATCAAAAGAAGGATCCCATATCATGAGATGTCACATCAAAACTATTAATTAATTGCGGTACAGATTGCTAAAGCCATGAACTGGGCAATCAATTCTCAGTCTTTGTCTAAAAGATGATCTCTTATCTCTCTCTTATCATAAACAAACAAACAAAAACAGTGTGCGAATGGACATTTCCAATTATTAAACTCTACTGGAGAAGAGAATATTGAAGGAACTAGTGTCCAGTAGCAGTTTAAGTACGATTCAACGGTTGAGGGCTCCGTTCCGTTCCGTTTCAAGTGCCTTTGCATCTACACCGGTCACGCATTTAATTTGGCACAGTTTCGTATTCGGCCTGCAAAGTGGGAAAATATTATAACTGACCCTGCCTTATTAAGTTCCTATTGCAATATAACAATATTTACATTTTAATTACTCATTTTAATAACTGCAATGGTATATTTAAGATACTCTGTCCATAATATTTACCTGTGTATTTCAACCAACAGTAAGATTTAATTTTTAAATTTTGTTAGAAGAAAATAAATAATTACAATAATAAAATTTACTTCAAGACTAACCACTAAAAATGATATTTTTATTTATCCATTTCTTTTATACTTATATTTAGCTGCATTAACATTCTAATATAAATGTTTACATTATTAGAATCAAATATAACAAGTAGAGATGCTCGAGTCAATTAAAAATATCATTATTTGTCGGACAAATTTCAAAATCTAATCTCTTAGGATGATCTGCGAAATCCATTCAGCATTAAATGCAGGTCCATTTTTCAAGGGCAGCATAACTGCCGCTGATGTCATTCCATCAGAACAAATTTACTGCAGGCCCAAATTAGAATCTGCATTCAATGCTGCACCAGGTCTACAGAGAATTTCCAGACTGACCCAACTGCAGTCGTCGATTAGACAGATTGATGCAATCTCGACCGTCCGATTAATCCATCACCAACTCGGCCATGAGAGCCCCAAAGAGAGACCAACAACTGAAAAGCAATCCGGACCGTCGATCTATGATCTGACGGACAACAGTAATCTGACACAATCCGTATTGAGCTCACATGGTGGGCTCCTCCATTTTAACTTGTGATAATTACTCCCTGACCTTACAATACTTTCTCACCTCTCCCGTTCTAAGTAATTGATACTTCCATTCCATCAACTTCTTTGTTTCTCCTAGTCTCCTACTGGTACGAAATTTAAAATGAAATATTCCGGAGTTTGGTCCGTGAGAGAAATTGTTACCACATTATTCATGAAATATAGAAATTACTAACTTTGGTGCCAGTTTTGGTGAAAATGGATATGTGCAGCGCGGAGGAAACGGAGAGGATGGGAACAAAACGAATACTTGAACGGGAAACAGGAATGCGAGCCAATGAGAAATAGACACGACCCTTAACTGCTCCCTTCGTTCAGTCTAATCAATACATCACGTGGCGAGCTCCCTAATTCTGCAGCACCCCGGCAATCTTCCTCCGCTCGCCACGTGGCACTTTCTCACGTGATCCCACCTCTTAATCTACTCAATACTTCGCATGGACAAGGTGCCAGTTTAATATTTACGCCTCGGTCAATGAAAAGTGGGTCAAGGAGTGGTTATTTCACTGTTTATTTTAAGACTGTGTCTATATAAAATTGGTCGTTGTTCACCTCACCGCTTTAAATCCTCCCACTCTTGTGTCGCGGTTCATACAGAAATTGAACCCATAATAATCAACTTTGTATTCCATTTTTCACTCTGTTTGAGTGTAAATTTTGTCGACATTTCTGGACCATTTTGATTCAAAATCAAGCCCCACCGTCGCGCCTGCCTTAAATGATACATCATCTTCAGAACATTCACCAAATTTCACACTTCCTCTTCCTTCGCCCCTGAATTCTCAGACTCTCTCGAAGAAAATCTTGGCGAATAATAGCAAGAAGATTGCCAGCGAAATCATCCATGGATATGAGCGTGGTGCCTTACGATGGATCTTGCGGAGGCGGGAGATACGGCGAGTGCATGAGGAATCACGCGGCGGCGAGAGGCGGCCAGGCCTACGACGGATGCGGCGAGTTCATGCCCGGAGGTGCCGACGGATCGCCGGAATCGCTCATGTGCGCCGCCTGCGGCTGTCACCGGAGCTTCCACCGCCGTGATGGCGCTGTTAAAAGGCCGATGTTGAGGCCGATTGCGTATTTCCCGCCGCCTCCTCTGCCGTTGACGTATCTACCGCAGCATCATGGTGCTCAGCCGTTCCATGCGGGACAAGTTGCGGCTGATCGGAGTAGATCTGGATCTGAGACGCCGCCTAGGGCGGATGAGGCCATGGCCTCCGGTGGAGGGAGAAAGAGGTAAGGAAACTTATATGTTTCAGATTAAGCTGCTTAGATAGTACCATATTTCATCAACTTTGCATTTGAATTAATCAATTTCAGTATATCTTTGATCCTGACTCAGAAACAGGACGAAATTCACGCCGGAGCAGAAGGAGAAGATGAGGGAGTTCGCGGAGAGACTCGGATGGAGGATCCAACGGCACGACGACGGAGCTCTGGACAGATTCTGCCTTGAGATCGGCGTAGACAGACAGGTGCTCAAAGTGTGGATGCACAACCACAAGAACCAGCTCGCCACCTCGCCCGCCGGCTCCGTCAGCGGCGGCGCCGGCGACACGTCCATGCGTACGCCGGCGCCGCTCGCCGGAGGTCCGGGCTCCGCCGCCGCCTCGGTGGAGGCAGCTGCCATTAGGGTGTGAGAGTTGTTTGTATTAGTGACAAACTGGGAATTAGAGAGTGATGCTGTATTAGTAGTGTTATTAGATTCTGTTATTAGTTTCAGTGCGAGTGCCTCATTTGTGAACTAATTTCATTTGGGAAATTTTTCTAAAGCCCCCTGCCTTTATGAAATTTAAAAATATTTTAGTAGTTCATTTTTTGGTTTTTGGTTTTGATCGAGTACGAGTGAACAATGATAAATATGATATGATGAGGTGTCGTATTATTGGATGAGAACTAAATTAAAGCGACAATTTTTAAGGAAGGAGACAATTTAATTTGTTAAAGAAACGAATCTATAGAATATTTTAAAATATTCAGAAAAGTTTTAGTTGTAAAATTCTAGTTACTTTAATCTTATAAAATTTACTTCATTGATTCGAAGCTTGAAAGGTCCATGTAAGATTTGGGCTGAGCCTTTTGAACTGAAGGCCCAATTTAATTTATACTTGTGATTATAGTTTTGGATATCTCCAGCTATTCAAGAACTGGAGATGATTAGACGCACTTTTAGTATTCTTGAAGTGTTATCAAACGCCGGTCAGAATCAAATGGTCGTTATTTGAAAAAAGTTTCAGCAAATCATGACCGGCACTGCTGTGATCCTGTGCAATATTCTGTTTTGTAGTAGAATAAAATCTGATAATATATTCTGGTCTATTAGTTATATAAGTGTTGATGGTTCATCACACTAGATTAGTTTGTTAGAGAGAGAGAGAGAGTAGAGACCATCACACTAGATTAGTGTTAGAGAGAGAGAGAGAGAGAGAGAGAGAGATGGGTTGGATATGGAAGGAAGGTCCATCAGGGTTTGGATCGGCATCAACAGCTGAAGAGGTGACTCAAGGAATCGATGCAAGCAATCTTACCGCCATTGTTACTGGTTCATTTATTTATCACATAATTACATAATAATATCAATAATACAAACTACTAACAAACTATTCTCTCATTTACCAATAATTATTAAGAAATGTTTATTTATATATTCATAGGTGGAACAAATGGAATAGGAAGAGAGACGGCGAGAGTTCTCGCGTTGAGAGGTGCAAAAGTGGTTATAGCGTCAAGATCTCTTGAAAGTGGTATGAAAGTGAAGAATAGTTTACTTACTCAAGACCCAAATGCGAAAATTGAAGTCTTAGAGATGGATTTGAATTCGCTTCAATCCGTTAAGAGTTTTGCGGAGTCGTTTGATTCTTTGAGCACAAACTTGAATATTCTCATGTATGCCTAAATCTTATAATTAAATTTCACATTAGGTAACTTTGTTTTTGTGGTAACTTTATACAAATTATTTGGATTTTGTATAGAAATAATGCAGGAATAATGGGAGTTCCTTTTGAGCTATCAAAAGATGGTATAGAGTCGCACTTCGCGACAAATTACCTCGGTAAAAAAATTAGCATCTAAATTATGTAGTTATTTATCATTCTCTATGAGCAAACATAAATTTTAGCAAATAAAAATTAAAATCACTCATAAAACCATGTAAATTTGATGAAATTTAGGACATTTCTTTTTGACGAGTCTACTGCTTGGGAAAATGAAATCAACTACGAAAGAAACAGGAATACAGGGTAGAATCGTAAATGTGGCGTCCATGGTTCATAAGAACAGCAAGGGTTTTGAGTTCAATATAAATGCAGTAAATGATGAATCAAGGTAGTTTTGTATAAATATGCTTTACAACAGCGGTTTGATCTTTAAATACATGGATTGCTTAAATGATGGAAATTACTGTTTGATTCGGCTCATAGGTACAATAGTTTGGGTGCATACTGTAATTCGAAATTGGCAAATGTAATTCAGGCAAATGAACTTGCGAGACGATTATTGGTATTGAAAATAAAATAAAGTACAAAATAAAAAGCCACATTCATTACTCTATATTCTTTTTAATCCATCTTTTAAAATTTTCTAGGTAGAGGGGTCTGATATTAGTGTGAATTCATTGCATCCGGGATTTATACTGACTAATATAACTCGTTACATTGGATTTCAAGGTAATTCATTCATTTGTTCTATTCAAACTATTAATTAATTCAAATTTCTAATCATTTTCCATTCTTAATCTCATATAGCTGCAATGACCGTAGTAGGCATTCTGATGAAACCATTCATAAAATCAGTTCATCAGGTAAATAAAACGACATTATTTTCACCTAATTCTGAGTTTTCATATTTCATAACAATAATAAAGAAACATTTAAATGAACTATTTTTTCATAGGGCGCTGCTACAAGTTGTTACTTAGCGTTGCACCCAAACGCAAAACCCCTCACTGGAAAATATTTTGTTGATTGTAACGAGGCAAATCCTTCTCCCCTTGCAAAGGACGAAAACTTAGGAAAAAAATTGTGGAACTTAAGTCAAAAAATCCTCGAAGAAAAGGGATTTATTGTAAAATAAACTTATCTTTTTGAGGGGGTAAAATGTAAGTTGGGTTATTTGTGCTTTTTTCATCATTATGTGTACTTTTGGTATTATTAGCTAAATATTTGACGGATATTTAGCAAAAAGAACCCTTGAGAACTTCAATTTATCGTAAAATACACTTCGATTTTAAAGGGGTAAAATATAAGTTTATTTGCCTACGGTAATTAAATGTAAGTTTATGAGTGCAATATTTTTGAGCTTTTTTTCATAAATATGAGATACTTTTGTTATTCTTATTGAGATATTATATAAATCAAATGTTACTTGCAATTATACTGGAAGCAAAGAAGTCTTATTAATACCTATTTTTTCCATAAGAAAACTAAAAAACATGATAAACCTAAAATACAAAAATACTACAAAATCTAACTAGCATTTCTGCTCCTAATCAAAACATGACAAATCTGATTAAAAACCCGATCCGATAAACTCTCAATCAAATTATAAGACTCCTCACTTTCCGCCCCTCTAATCGCAACCTTACTCAAAAGGCCACACAGATGGCCATACCGCCTCGCAAAATCTGACCCGTTTGGGTCAGCATTAAATGCACTTGTTTCATCAAATCTCACACTACTAATCCGTTTCGCGTTCTTACTCCATCTATTCAACAAATATTTTTCCGGTAATTCCTTAATATTAATAATATCTAGGGTTTTAATTACGTGACGACACGGAATTCCGACAAATTCAAATTTCTTGCAAGTACAATTAATTAAAGTATTCGTGGCGTCAAATTTGATGAAATATTCCTTAGGGTTTTCTCCATTTTTAACTCTATATTCATAAATCATATCAGTTTGACTTGTAGGATATATCATGAAATCGAGCGAAAATTCAAATTCGGCCTGAAAAACTCGGAAAATCTCCAGTGTGTAGAAATCGAAACCCTGCTTTAAAATTCGTGCAAAGGGGAATAATTGGACTTGGTTATCTATTCTCACATCGGCTCGTAACTCGTTTTCCCGTATTACCTCCAACTTTATTTCAAAATCCCGGATAAATTCCCGGAATTCCAATTCCTGATTTGAGTATTTCCTAACCAAACTACTAAAATTCTCTTTTCTCAAACTATTTCTAATATCACCACAAAATATCTCGCGGTTATAAGGTGGGGCCCACTTTTCTCTCTCTTTATACAAATCATTTAGCCAATCGTTTGAACTCAAATCATATTCTTTCACCATTTTGTCCCATTCAAATTCAAATTCTTCTAACTCTTCAAAATCATATAGAACCCTACTAAATTCTTTATCAAAAGTATTCGAGCCGACAAAAACCGAGTTTAAGTAACTCAATGCTTCATTATAAACTTGCCAAGCACAAAACCTTCGCTCAATCCCCTCCCAAATCTCGCTCAACCAATCAGGGATCGCCACGTGGCGATCCGTGAGAACCACTTTAGGTTTCTTTCCTCTCATTGAATTCTTAAAAGACTCAAACAACCATTTGAAAGACTCTTCACTCTCATTGTACAAAAACGCGGATCCAAAAAGAATGATTTGTTTATGATTATTCAAACCAAGAAATAAAACAAGAGGCCTCACATTTTCGGAATATCTATAAGTCGTGTCGAAGCAAATTAAATCCCCAAAAATTTCAAAATCGAATTTGGATTTTGAATCGTTCCAAAAAACATTTGTGACACGATCAAACGGGTCTAATTGCAAAGAGTAATAAAAACCCGGATCCATTATTTGTTTTTCTTGAAAATATTTCATTATTTCACCTAATTCACCGTCTCTCATACAGCCCTCCTTTCTCTTACTCCTTGTATAATTAATGCAATTTACAGGGACCAAAGTGGAAATATCCATATCTTCATTTTCATTCTCACCCTCATTTTCAAACCCTAATTCCTCCTCCTCTTCTTCTTCTAGAAGATTCTGCAAATGAGAAGGATATTTCTTTCGCCACCTCCATTTGACTAAATGAGCTTTTGAAGGAATAACAAGTGGGTGATTATGCTTCGATTCAAATTCCGTAACCCTAAATTTGCCATTTTTGGTAATATGCACGGTCAACAAAGCAGGACAGCCTGTCCGATCGTAGGGTTTAGGCTTTCTCTCTCCTTTTTCATCCCCTCTTTTTCTCTTAAACCCTTCTTTGTGACAAACAAAGGTTCTAGAGTAAACTAAACCTGATGCCCGTTTCTTAACGTAATGCTTTCTCACACTAAAACCTATACTGTCAGCGTAATTCACGTAGAATAAATACGCCACGTCAGCATCTTCAAATTCCATATCCATTTTTGGTACCGAAGATTCGCTGCTCATACCGCTTGCTGTACTGGTACTGGTACTGGTACTGGTACCGGTACCGGTACATTTTAACGGTACAAATTTCTTGATTTGTTGTACCGGTTTGAGTGTTTTAGGGTTTTTCAGGGTTTTGGGTACCGGTAAATTGGTATTTAAATCGGGATTCGGTACCGGTTTTGGAATTAGGTCGTGATTATGAACAGGGTCAAATTCGGTAACCCTAAATTGACCCTGTTCATTGATTCGAATCGTGAAGTGGGCTTTACAACCTGTGCGAGTATCAGCTCTAGGTTTCTTTCCTTCTTTAGGGTTTCGGCTAAAACCCTCTTTGTAGCAACTGAAAACCCTACAATAGACTTGGCCTGACGATCTTCTCTTGACGAAATGCTTTCTTACGCCAAAGCCCAATTCTTTTGCATAATTACAGTAGAACCAGTACGCCTTATCTTCTGATTCGAAAATCATGTCCAGTTTCGGAACCCAACTTTCAGTTTGAGTTTGTTGTTCTGAGCTTTCTGCTACAGTAATTTGCATGTCAGATGATTCTTCCATTGTCAGAGCTTTGAAATTCGATTTCGATCTTCAATTGAGCAATTTACAGAAGCAATCTGCACAGAAAAAGAATAATTTGAAATATTCAAGCCTGAATTGAAAACTCAGGGTATTTATTTAGGTAAAAAGATTTAAAACGCCAAAAAAAAAAGGCGTGATCTCAATCACAGAGCGGCATGAATAGTTCATCAACAGAACGGTTTAGAACTACAGAAACAAAACTCGAAAATATTCATACCTTGTTGAATATTTCTTCTCCTTCGTTGAAGCTTCGATTTATATTTGTTTTTGAAAATTTGAAGGGAGAAGGGAGAGAGGGAGAGAAGAAGAGGGCAATTGGACGAGAGCCGGATCCGACCTAGATTGGACATGAGAGAGATAAACAGAGAAATGTCGAAGAGAGACAGAACAGAACAAAGGGTTGAGTTCCAGATCTGTCCTGCCTGCTTTGGATGCTTGACACGTGTCCAAGTAACCTTTTTTTTTGGGGTAAAATTCACCGGAAATCACCCAACTTCCGAAAATGACCAAATAAGTTACTCAATTTTCAATTGTCTCGTATAGGTCACTCAATTTTCAAAAATAATCAAATAGGTCACTCAACTTTCAAAAATAATCAAATAGGTCACTCAATTTTCAATTAATCGGGAGATTTATTTGGTCATTTTTTAAAAGTTGAGTGACTTATAGAGAACAATTGAAAGTTCGGTAATCTATTTGATAATTTTTAAAAATTTAGTGAGATCTATGAGATAATTGAAAGTAACTTATGAGATTTACCCATTTTTTTCTTCTTTTCGTGGGCTTTACTATTATTGCAATTGCTTCGAGTAGCTTGTTTGTACCCAGCCCAGCTTGATACATGTTATAAAAACTTTCTTTTTTTTATTTTAAATGCAACAAAAATGCAATAAACTAATCTACATCTTAAATGAAACTGGTCAAATTTTACAAACCATCACGCTATATCTTTCAAACTAGATCCAATTTAATAGGGTCACAGTGCAATTAACTACTAATCTACTTCTTAATTGAATCCCTATCAAGTCACAACTCAACCCGATCCAATAACATCAATTGATTACAAAAATTACAAATCACTTCTCATCTGAAACACACTCATAAATCTGACTCAGTTAATTTTTCAACAACAAGCTCTTTTGTGACACGTTTTCTCTTGACGGATTTTGCAACCGAAACCTTCTGAGAAGAGAGTTCCGCAATAAAAAGAACATTCTGAGCCCATCCGGCATATTTTCCGTATTTAATTACAAATTCATTCGCCACACGGTCACAAATCTTCTTAGTCAAACTCGCCCCTTTTAATTCCGGCATTAAATACCTAGTCGCAATCTAAAATAAGCAACAAACAAACATACAACAGTTTATTTCATCATTTTGAGGGAAATGGTATTACTACAACTAAAATTGTGAAATAAAATGAGGGCAAATTGCACAAAAGCCCCTACATTATGCCCGAATTCCAAAAAAGCCCCTGCATTATTGGAAATCGCAAAAAAACGGGATATCATTTGCAAATTCAGCAATAATGCAGGGGCTTGCTTGCAATTTTGGCATAACACAGGGTTTGTCACAAATTTCCCAACGATGAACATTTTTAAATTCTTACTTTCCAAACATGCGTATCGACCGGTACAGCGTGATGTTTATCGAGCGAAAACAAAGCGATACAAGCCGCAACTTTGGGCCCGACACCTGGCAAAGTACAGAGCGCATCGATAACCGTGCTGAGTTCTATTTCACGTAAGGATTCGAGCCATTTTGCGCCCCCGCCCGTTTTTTCGCATAATTCCTTTGCAGTCCCCACCACATACTTCGCCCTGTTTTTTCACAGAATCTAATTAGAAAAATGTTTTTTTTTTGTTTTTTATATAAAAAAATGGAAGTCAAAGTCAAACCTGTAGCCAAATCCGGCTTCTCTAAGCTCAATTTCTGAAATAGAAGCGAGTCTTTCGATTGAGGGAAATTCATGGAATTCAAATCCGCCAACTGAGCCCAAATAATTTCCTTGTGATTCCAAAAAAGAAACCATCTTTTGAATCCTCTTTATGTTGTTGTTTGAAGAACAGAGGAATTGAAACACGCATTCAATCGGGTCCTGTTTCATGATGCGGGCCCCGCCTGAAAATCCCTCTGAAACCTCCTTGAATCTCGAATCGATGGCTGAGAATTGTTGCCACAGATCGGACAGTGATATACCTGATATAAATTGAACCAATTGAGATGTATAAAATGTAGCAAATGGATTATTATAAAGCTACACATACTTGCATAATTAAAATATAAAAATGTGAAAGATACTAAGATTTTACAGTACCATGATTGAAATAATCGGACAATGCGGAGTGAGCTGATAACACGGAGGTGTCAGAATGCAAGTGGAACGCCACGTGGCGGGAAGGCGAGGTCTCCACGTGAGTGAGTGACACGAGGTGGGATCCAACAACGCCGGTGAACTGGAGAGGTCCAGTCTGGCGCCAGCGGAAGGACTGGCCAGTGGGGAGATTCAGAGGAAGAAAGAGCTCCGATTGGGAGAAAGGAAGGGGCTCCCAGTCGAAGGAGAGAGCGAGAGAGCGACGCGAGGTTGAATTCGAGCTAGGGTTTGCCTTGAGAAGAGGGGACTGGGAGAGAGACGGCGTCGGCTGCGGAGGAGTGGAGAGAGACGGCGGAGTTGGCGGTTCTTTGCGGCGGCGCCGGTAAGCCATGGCGGGAGAAAGAGGAGACATGACGTGTCGTGGTTTCATTGGCTAATACTGTTAGCAAGTATGAAGACAGGTGAGGCAAGTATGGTTTAAGATCTGAGAAATCAAGTCATGGATTTAGAACAAACCTGGAATTCAATTCCGGATTGTAGGGAAGTCCATTTCGCGCTGTAACTAAAGACGAGATTACCTTACTTGAGATTTCACATTTCATATTTTACGTGAATTTCACATACTAAGATGGATGTGGAGGCGGTGAAACGATCGTTGGAGATGGCCGGAACCCTAGATCTGCCGGACCATTTCTTCGACATGTTTGTGCTGCACGGCCTGAGCATAGACGCCGTCGACTCCGGCCGTGTTCTCTGCTCCTTCGTCGTCCCTCCCCGCTTCTCCTCCTCCCCTGTATTTTTCTCTCTTTTCCATTAATTATGGCTCAATTCAATCGAATTGTAGTGTATCTATCCTCAATTCTTCAAGTAAACATTCAGCAAGACGATATTAATTAATTGAAATAGTACATACTAAAAACGTTCCTTTTTTCCATCAAATGTATCCAATTTCGCCCCAATTAAGGCTACATACCGAAAATTATCTCTTTTCATTCATTTTGATTATAATTTTCTATTTTCGAACTGAAAATACAGAGCTCAGGAGGTTGCTTGCGAGGAGGAGTAATAGCTTCACTTGCTGACATAGTGGGGTCCGCCGTAATCCACAGTGCCGGTATTCCGACAAGTGGCGTCTCCTTAGAAATCAGCACTTCATTTCTTGATTCTGCTCTCATTGGCGTAAGTAATTTTCTCCAATTTTCCTTTTTTGTGTATTTATTTATTTGTTTGCGTTAGAAAAGATTTGATCTTGTTTAACAGGAAGAAGTAGAGATAGAAGCGAAGCTGCTGAGGGCGGGAAAATCGGTTGGAGTGACTTCAGTTGATTTTAGGAAAAAGAAAGACGGTAAAATTGTGGCGCAGGCACGTCATACCAAATATCTCGCCGTATCTAGCAGATTATGAATCCGATTTATTATTTTGTAATTGATTATATAATTACATGCCATATTGCTTGCAAAGTGGATACAATTATAACCTCATTGCCTTTGTGTTGTTTGCTGATGAGAAATAATCATGTCGGCTATTCTAATTAATCATATGACTATACTAAATAATCAAATCATTACGCTGATTAATCATATCAGTATAATAATAAATAGACTTCTTTTGGGTTTCTTAAGTGGAAAGGAATTTGGATTGGTTGGTGGAGCTGTATAATGCCTGCTTGGTAGTTGAGGGTATTCGAAAGGTTCATAAAGATACACTTTTGATGACAGCTAATTAAGAATATAAATTGTCATGGTTTCCTTTTGTCTCTGCAATTATTTTGTGCAGTTTGTAAAATATTTTGAATATTCTTGTGAAGTGATTAAGTTCCATTTTAACTATAAAATGGAGTATACTTGAATAATTATATTATTAAAATGATAATATTATCAATTTTGGGTTTTTTTTTCCAATAAGAAAGTAATTCAAATAAACTGAATATTGTATCATGAAACAAAATTATGCTTCTTTTAAAGAGAGACATAATCGATCTCTCTATGCTAGGAATATACGAAATACTGGCTAAATACAATGACTCAAAAATCAAAAGAAATTTAATTTTCAACAGAAACAAAAATAACTATAATGCAAAAATATAAATAAAAAGGAAATATTAAAACTGCGGTATGTTCTAACTCTATCTATTAAAGAAACAGAAATTTACAACAACAAAAAAAATTCACATACAAAAACAAGCCTCAAAAAAGAACAGAAAAATCAAGTTTTCTTCACAGCCAAAAACAAGTCCTATTATTACTTTCTGCACAACTTACAAACACCCCTCACCATTTATTCTTTTTGCATCTTTTCTGATCAGTCAAGTATCTCTTCAACATCTTAACCATTACAACGAAACTCGCCGTCTTTCTCTGTCGAACAATTCTACCATCTTTTTCAGTTTCAAATTCACATAAAGACCCAAAATTTTGCTTCATATTACGCTTGAAAGCCCCCTCAACATCTTCGTTCAAGTCCTCCCAAAGCATGTCCATCTTTTCTTCATCAAGCTTCTTGTAAAACTCAGCCTCTTGCACGGGTTTCGATGCGAGCACCATTGATGCGTTTTTAGAGTTTGTGTCGTCTTTTGGCGGAGAGAAGAACCAGAGAGGAGAGGAGGTGAAATGAGGGAAGGAGATTTCTTGGTCTGTTGCAATTATAGGGAAACTGAACTCTCTCTCTTCCATCTCTCAACCTCTTTCTCTCTCTCTGTGTAATGATGGGAGCAGAGCTGGAGAATGGTTTCAGTGGAAATGTGGGTGGTGGTGCAAAAATATGATTAGAATTTAGAACATTAGTAGAATATATTATTAACAAAGCAAGAGTTTCTATTCTATTTCATAAAATAAAGAAACCAAACAAAAATGGACTTATCATAAACAATATCAACAAAAACGAGGGGTTGTGAAAATATGCGTCGCTTTCAGTAGGTTGGAAAATCTTATCTGCTGCCGGACTAGGCAGGACTCCGACCGATGATGGATCCTCTCCATTAATCATGCACTGAGGTGTCAATTGAATATATAATATGTGGAAGAATTTTATGATGAGGAATGGAGAGGATTGGAGGAAAAGATATTGCGAGGAGTGGGACCGGTACCAGTTGGAGTGGCCGTTGGGAGGTGATACCAACTAAACTAAAGTTGATGTTTATTAGTCGGAAATTAATAACTTTAAATTTTAATTCTTTATGTTTTTTTTTGTGAGGTTTTCTATGTGGGATAGAATAAACTACTAGATACTTATATAATAAGATAACCATCAAGATTAGTATATTTGTGGTATCATCTAGTATATTTATATGAGATTATGAGGTATGAATTTTAATTGAATAGGAAACAAGGGTGTGACAGGAACTTCCATTAATCTTTTTATAAAATGATTTAAGAAAAAAATATCTTTCGGCAAGCATTTTTATGATGATAAAGTATCTTTTATGTCAAGTACTTTGTTAATATTTATTTTTTATGATATACTTCTACAAGTTATAGCAGTGGCGGAGCTTGCCTCTATTTATTAGGGGAACCAAAAAATTTCTTCCTACTAATTTATACTGTCCAAAATTTTTGGGAGGTCAAATACATAGAACATATATTTCAAAATTTTTTTTACTAAAGCACTACTGAAATATATTGTTTTATCTTGGAGGGCCGTGCCCCTCCCCTTGTAAAGCTTCGCCACTGAGTTAAGTATACTTACTTTTTTTTTTTGAATATTTCGAGCAGGCTCATAATTCCTGCATCCAATTTTTTGATTAAACCAAAAAAATATTTACGAAATGAGAAAAGAAAAACTATACAAAAATAACCAAAAACTATCAAAAGAGGAGAGAAAAAAAAAACAATAAAGAAGGAGAAAAGAAGAAAGAAAATTAAGTAGAAGCTTCAATAAATTCTCTTCGAGTTTTTAGAATCAGTTTCGCTAGCTCCCAATGGTTGAAGCCATTTTCCGTGAATGTTCTATTGTATCTTTCCCTCCGAATTGCAAAGAAAAAGAATATTAAAAGTTGTTTTAGCTTCATCGATTCCTTTTCTTCAAATATTTGATGTAAGAATACCACATGATTTTGGGATAGATTCAACTCTTGATTCAATAGTTGAGCTACAATTTCCCATACTCGAGCTATATAGGGACAGAAGTTAAACAAATGGTCCACCGATTCACTCTCTCTTTTACAAAGAGCATCGATTAACTATGCTCCAACCTCTTTTTAATAGATTATCGACCGTGAGGATTTTATTTTATTGCGCTAACCAAATAAAAATTTGCATTCACAATGACGCTCTTATTTTCCAAATATTTTTTCAATAGGATACCAGAATGAACACCTCTAGCTAGCACTTTGTAAGCGTTTTTGGTAGTAAAACGGTCTGTTTGTTCCCATTTCCATTTAATCAAACCCCCTGACTCTGCTAGGTTCATGGAATTGATTTTGATTTACAGTTCCGATAACTCTTGCATTGCCTTATTTGATAAGGGGGTTCTTACATGCAAAGCTCTTGCAAGGTTTGTTTCTTAAACCCACTGATAGAATCCAGCCAATGTATCCCTTCTTTGTTGGAAGAAAGAATAGAGGGAGGGTAGCGTAAATTTTAGTCTTCCTTCACTCCAATTTGAATCCCAAAAACTAATCATCCTCCCGTCACCAATAGCAAATTCTGTGCTGGTAAAAAAGAAATTCAATAGTTTGCATACATCATTCCAAAAGAAAGAATCTTGAGCCGAACTCCTCTTCTCATCCAAATTTGCAAACTGTATCGGACTTACTAGCTTTTGCCAATTGATTTTCTTGAGAATATTTCCATAATCATTTGGTCATAAGTGCCTTATTAAATAATTCAAGATCAATTATACCCAAACTTCCTACTTTCTTGGGTCTACAAGCTTTTTTCCAAGAGATTAGACTATAACCTGATTCTTTATTTCATTTCCATAGGCAGTTTCTTCTTATTTTATCAATTTCTTTTATCACCCATTTTGAAAAGGAGAAAACAGAGAGATAATAAACAGGAATAATAGTCAGCACTGAATTGATAAGTACCATCTCCCCCCTGTCAAAATGAGACTTTTTTGCCAGCCCTCAAGACTCTTAGCTATTTTTTCTACTATCAGACGGAACTCTTGTTTAGTTGGTCTTTTATAATGTAATGGTAGGCCTAAATATCTCATAGGCAAATTCGTTGGGGGCATCCCAAATTCTCAGCTAACCTAGTCAATTCATCATCATCAACCTGAATGGTAGCTATTTCTGACTTATCGAAATTTATTTTTAAACTATAGTATACTTACTTTCAGTGTTAAGTATAGTTTTTTCTATAAAATGTATATATACAGGAAAAAGAAATCATCTTAGCTGCTTGAGATAAATTGCTACACAACATAGATTATCACATAGAAAAGTATGACAGAAGATTTTCATTTTTTAATTTAAGACAAGAAGAAGAGGGCATGTGGACCCACAAATCATGCTCTGTTTTTGTCATCTTAGCTTGACAAGTGGCATGCATTTCTTAACAAACTTCTTTAGTTCTAGTAGTTATAATATATCCATTTGTTTGTTTGCTAATATGTAATTTTATAGAAGTAATATAAGAATATCATAATAATATTATCATATACAAGATTGATATTTCACCCAAATCATTCTTGTTACAAATTTTTATCCTAATTATTTCAAGCAACTCAAATTAATATATTATTAATATTCACATTTCTCAAAAAATTCAATTATATCCTTAGATGGCTTCCATCCTTATTGTATACTCTTTCATTAATTTAATTTGGTTACGTAGAAAAGTAACAAATTGAAGATCACTAAACAGGATAATGTTAAAATACGACATTGGAACTACCAAAGAGTGAACTGTATTTGTTTAATTACAAGATCAGATTTAAATTATTATCCTTTGATATAAATAATTTAAATAATTTATATATTGTTAAGAGTGATTAATATAATTTAATTTTAGTATTTTTGAGATTGACATAAAACTTCCTATGTTGAAACATATCAATCCCAACTCATATCATATCATTATGAAAAGGCCAAGTTATTCTCCTACTAATCCTATGATAGCAAATTAAGCAAACTCTAATTTGGGATAGGAACCCTTATTTGTGCTAGCAAACCCTATCTTTCCAAACCCTACCCGTATCCAAACCCTAATTAGGTGCACGCTTGGCAAATGGCAAGTGCTTTAGGTGACAAGTCCATTTCTTTCCAACTACACTAGAAACAAAGGGAACAGAGAAACTTACCTTTCTCTTGACACAATGCCTCAAATTTTACCAGAATATCTCTGAAGTAGAAGCAAAGAAAATTATAACTACCCCTATATATATACAACCTCTTTCTTTCTCACTCTTTTAACCTTGATTCAAATTAAGAGCAAATGGATCAAGTCGAAACAAAAACGATGGCTCGGTCTGAGGTCGATACGACTAGGCCATTTCAGTCTGTTAAAGAGGCGGTAGCGGTTTTTGGTGAGCGTATTTCATTTCACAATTCTTGTTCTTTTAAGACCACAAACCCTAGTTCTTCTCCGATCGGAGCCAAAACAAACCTTAAGCTTTGTGATTCTCCAAAACCAATACCTATACAAAGTTTAAGTCCGTCTTCCATTGAAACCGACGGAAACTCTAATTTTGATGCATCTCCAAAACCTATTCATATACCAGCATTAGAAAACTTAAACTCTTCAACTTTAGAAACCAACATAAAGCTTAAAATTGATGAATCTCCAAACCCTAATATATCAATACCATCACCACCACAATCATACTTTTCATCCCCCATAAATAAAACAATGTATTCCGCACAATCATCACCTCGATCTTTCGCCTCTTCAGTTTCAAATTCAATTGAAAATAAAGAACCCGAAACCGAAAACCTAGTTTTCGACTATTTGAAGAAACTTGAACAAGAAGTAGCCGAGACAAAGAAAGAAGTCATAACCCTCAAAAAGAGAGAAAACGAAATGGAGTTAATGCTAGCAACCCTAAACGCACAACTAAACAAGAATTTATCCAAATTAGCGCAAATTGAGGCGGTAAAACAAGATGAAATAAGTGAGGAGAGAGAAGAGAAATTACCCTATAAGGTAAGAAGTAATCGATGGGATGAGGAATCGGTAAATAATGGTATACGTAATTATGAGTATTTACCGAGTTTCCGCGAGGCGCTAAGTCTCGGTGATTTAAGAGACGATATTGGTTTTGAAATCAAGAGAAATGTGCAAAAGATGAAACCTATTGTACCGCTTGTTGGCGATATTTTTAAGAAGAAGAAGAGTTTGAAGCATAATAATTCGTTTTATTCACCGTCAATTTACAGTATGCTAAGCTGATTTGAATGCATTTTAATGACCTGTGTATTTGTATGTGTATTTGTATCCTTATTTGTGTGTGTGAGTACCCTCTTGTTTTTGTTTAATGTGTGTGGCTAAGTTGGAAAAAAGAATAAGTAACATGAGAAAGTATAATTGTTACAATTTGGAGTTTTTACTAATCATGTGGTTATCAGAGTTTAAGAGAAAGTTGTACCTTGTAAGGGAACTATCCGAGTTTTGCGCGTAAATCCATCCTATACCCTAATTTTCCTCTTGCCTTAAATTAAATCCAAAGCATCACATCTAGAATTAAATTCACATAAATACATGCATTCAACCTCTAAAATCTAAACAATATGCCTCAATGATACATAGTAGTACTCAAAATTTGGCAAATCCAAAATGGTAAAAGTTAAATTTTTAGATAGTTATGATCCAAAATGCAAAAAAAGAAGCTAGTGCAATATTATGCATGTATTACACATAGAACCAATCAATTTTAATTTCTTTTACGTATATTTGATTAACTAGATCTCATTCGCTTGACATCATTTTCCGGCACACTGGTATCGCTTCCGTTTCCCTTGCTTGTATTTCCAGCACTCTGTGGTACCTAAAAAAAAATAAATGTAATTATTTTTATAAAAATAAATTATTCATATACATATTTAACTAAAAATAAAAAAATAACTCACATTTTCATCAGGAACTATAGCATATCTTTCCGAAGGTGAAACCCAAATTTTGCCTGAAACAACACAAAATAATAAAAAAACACCAATTTACACAAATCTAACATTATAAAAACAAAGACAGACCGGTCTATCATTAAATGCATGGACCAACCTGACAATGGAGTCTCTTTTGATGACTCAAGTTGCTTACATGCAGACCCATCTGCACTTAAGGCCTCGATCATTTTAGGTATGTTCCTTCAAAACACAACAAATTAAAAGAAATATATTATTGACTATCATAATTATTATTTCTTAGGGTATGAATTATGATATATATATATAAGGTGGTAAATGAAATATTTTGTACCGGTCAAGAATATCGGCATGACCAAGTTGACCACTCGTACCTCTGCCCCATGAAAAAACATTATTTCTTTCTGAAACGGCCATTGTGTGCCTCCATCCGCATGAAACTTGCACTATTTTCTATATTGAAAAAAGAAAATTAGATTAATTTATGTTAATTAATTTGAGTTTAATATGATTAAGATTGGTTAATTCTCCATTATTTTTGAATGAAATAAAATTAATATATACCTGTTCGTCTGGGAATTTAATTTGTGCGGGCGAGCAGTGATCAGAATTATCGCCTAAACCAAGTTGTCCAAACTTCAAAAAAAGGTAAATAAATAAAAAGAACAAAACAGAGTATTTCAGTAAGGTGAGAGAACTAATTATGGTAAGAACTAAATAAATAAATAAATATCTCAAAAAGAACCTTATTCCAACCCCATCCATAAAGTTTTCCATCAGAAGTAAGCGCCATTGTATGCCTCCAGCCCCCCGAAATCTGTAAAATCACAAAAACATAAAAATAACAAATTTAAAACGAAAACAGAAAGCAGAAAGAAGAGAAGAATGAAGAATGAAAAGGATACCTGGGAAATGGAGGCGTCCTGTAAGGCAGCCAACTTGAGAGGAACGAGGTGGTCTTCGAAATCGCCGTGGCCCAATTGCCCGTATTTGCTCCACCCGTAAGTGTAAATACAGCCTGACTCTGAGACAGTTATCGTGTGACGCCATCCACACGCCACTACCACCATTCTTTCTCCCTATTAAATAAAATAAAATAAAATGAAATATTTAATTTTGTGGAAATAAATTAATAAAATGAAGTTTGAAAAATAGATAATTAAGGAAAAGGAAATGTATTGTGAATAAACAAAAATAATTAATTTTTACATAAAGGAAAATAGTACTGCAAAAATATTTGCACATATTTAATATATGTATTTATTTTTTTACCTGAATGGAATTGACTTTTTGTGGGGTGAGACGGTCATTACGGTCACCGAGGCCCAAATTACCATAACGCCCCCAGCCCCATCCATACAGCTCTCCGTCCTCTGTTACTGCCGCCGTATGCTCTGCTCCAGCCGCCACCATTTTTACACTAATACCCTTCAAATTCACATAATTACAAATTAGTCCAAACCTCAATTTTCTATTTTCAACAAGCTTTTGCTTTTTGGTGAATAGTTTTGTACCTCAAAAGCTTGGATATTTTGTGGGAGGAGAGAATCTTCTGCCGTACCGAGTCCCAGCTGTCCGTTTTGGTTTCGCCCCCAACTTTTTTTCACAAAATTATATCAAAGGATAGTAACTTAATAAATTATATTGCGTAAGTTAGAAAAGATATGGAATGAAAATATAGTGTGTCTAATTGATCGAACCTTAGAACTTGCCCATCAACGGTGACGGCTAAACAATGGCTGTCTCCACAAGCGATTTGTCTGATTCTTAAACCTTGCAATGCTTTCACAGGCTGAGGGGTAAAAACGTCGCTTGAATTTCCATGCCCCAATCTTCCAAAATCACCCCTAAAAATTCACCAAAAAAATCAGAGAAAATACTGACTACTAGAGGTTTCCATTTCACAAAAATAGCGTACCATCCCCAACTGTAGACTTGAGATTCAGATTCGGAAATAGCAGTCGTATGGTCGGCCCCACAAATCAGAGAGTCAATACTGGAGGCGTCCAGTGTGCTCAGAATTGTGGGCACGAGTCGATCTTCAGCGTCGCCATGGCCTAACTGTCCGTCTTCTCCTCTCCCCCATGAACACACCACATTTCCGGCTATAATATACATCATTTCAGTAATTAACCGGTATATTTCAGAAGTTAGTAGAGATATAGAATCAATTAAAAGGTATATTTAGAGAGCGTTGCAGAAAGGAGATGAATTACTGAGAAGGGCGACAGAGTGGCTTGCTCCAGAAGATACGAGAAGCACGCGGCGCGCCGGCGAGCTCACCTCGCCGCCAGTTCCTTCCTCCGCCATTTTCTTCTGATGTGAGAAAAATGCAAATCAACGAAGAAATTGATTAAGCTCTTTTCTCTATTCTCTCTTCGACACACGCACAGAGAGAGTTTATCCGTCGTGATATAAGGTGAAAGGTGTTGGGATGAATTTAAGCGCACAGACAGAAACTATCCTCTCATCTCCACCTCCTTTGCTTACCAAACATCTACTCTGTTCGAAGTACGTTCATAAATGTTAATTAACTGATCCAGTACATGGTTGGTGGGAATTAAGAGTGGAAGTAGGATGAGGAAGAAGAACAATAGGAAGCTCCAAATGGGAACGTTAAAGAGGGGACCGAAAATGGATGGCCAGCGACCCGCATTTAATGCGTGCTCAGCCCCGAAATGACATATCCTTTCCTACGCCCGGTCCACTGCACTCCGCTGTAATAAGAATAGAAGCTGCATTTAATGTCTTGTCTGCTCATTTAGTTAAGTTGGTTTGTTTTGTACGACTGTGAACCGAGAGTTTGTAAATAGGCGAATTGTTTCCCACCGCGGTAACTTTCAGTACTTCAGGGAAGAATTATTATGGAGCGTCAATAATTGCCCCCAAATTATTATCCTTAAAAAGGAAAATTCAATTTGGATTCATGAAAGTTGTCTTATAAATAATTAATGAATATCTCAATTTCATTGTTAATATAATCTTAAGGAGTAGAATATGATTGAGATATCATAAAAAATAATTAATTGATATTACATATTTGATCAAGTTCTATTACTATTGAATATTTATACTAAAACTATCAAGAAAACTAGTTGTTAAAAAAAATTATATTTTTTCTTTTTTCTAGGACAAAAGTAGTAAGAAAACTAAATTGATCTTATATTCTCAATATTTTCTTCTTTGTAAATATAAATCTTACTTGCTTGTTTTTCTTATAAGATAAGAGTAAATAAGTCGTATAGAAATAACATATGGCCAATGAGATTAGCGCATGCCAGATCAATTTACTATAAGAAACAATCAACACATAAATTGAATATCTTTTTTATGGTTCAGATTAAGTTAAATAAAATTTTTGACAAGTCATAATTAAGGGTGATTGCAAACATAAATTAGTCTTACTTAGACAGTTATTGTGACAAAGATTGTTTAAAAAATTTACTAGATAAAATATGTATCAAAATAAGTTATATGCGTGAATACAAATTTCGAAGTTAATATCGAGAAGTAAACAAGAATGCAGATTTATGTATCAGCATGCACATATTAGGAGAAAAGAATTGAAGCAGTTGAATGAATGGCTTCGTGTTGAATATATTTTTCCCTAAACTTGATTAAATTATTTATGACGAATTAAAAAAATTATTAATTATGATTAACCAAAACTCAACATTAAAGAATTACAAACTGAAGTAAAAGTATGGTGCTAATAAAACAGAAGAATAAATGAAGCACTAATATATTATCCCATAACTTCATGATCTACTTGCTTTTATTGTAAATCATACGAAAATTATGTCATTAAAAAATATAAAGAGAGCATAACTACTCTAACGTGTAATGAAATAAAATAATTTTACCGTTTAAAGAAATAAAAAAACTTACAAAGCAGCAAATGAGAAACTCTCTCGATAACTAAAAGTAGATGAATATCTTCTTATCTTATTTTGTGATTGACAATCTCAATGTGGCGTTAGGACTTAGAAGTGCAACAAGCACACATGAAGCATTTTGCACACTAGTTCATCATTTTCTAAGGACATCTGGGACCGAGAAGTTTAATGGAAGTTTAAAGGAAGGAGGTACCACCACGTCGCTCATCCAAATCCGGATTTAAATACTGAAATACCTGGTGACCCGCTTTTCACGCCATATTGATATTGATATTGATACTGCATACCATGGTCGGTGTTTTCCATATGCTTGACAGGTGTTCCAAATTTTGATTTTTCTTTCTTACCTCTAAATTATACACAATTAAGTATCAAAATTTTTATTTTATATTTTTAATCTCCAGTTTGTACACAGTTTATTTAATATTCTATTTTTACACATAATATTAAGAATATTACATTATATGAAATTCTTAGAATTTTAAATTGGAATATCTGAAAGTATGACGGCTTTGAGCACGCCCAAAACACGATGAAATTATGTATATAATATTTTTTCCGCTTTCCAATATATTATTTTTCTCTATATATTTTTTTCACGGTTTTACGAATATATTATTATTAAGATATGAAAAACTACAATACTCCAATTTTGGTCCAAAATACAATGGATTTCTATTACCAAATTTAGTCATATGTTTTAAAATATAAAACCTACGATATAATAATTTAAAACTTCTTATTAAAAAGTAAAAAAAATATTTTATTACAATATGTTTTAAAAGTCTAATAACATAAATCATATTTTTGAAAAAACTTATTTTAAAAAATTTGTTTTTCAAAAATGTTATTTAGAAAAATATTATTTCTTGGAAATACTACTAAAAAAATATTCATAAATATAGTTTCTTAAAAAAAAATCTTTGTGTAAATAATGTTCAATTTTTTAAGTTTTAATTTTTCCGAAAGTTGTGAAAATATTTTTGTTTTTTCTTTTACATTTTTTGCTATTTGGTATTATTTTAAATTGTTTTACTTCCTACTTGAGTTATTTTCAACATTCATCTGATCAATTTTAGTATAATATAGTTTTATTATAATTATTATTTTAAGAATATTTTAACAATGCAAGAAAATTTTAGTTGCATGATAATTATAACAAAATTTCAATTTTAGTATCATTTATTTTTAGAGATAAGTAATTATTGAAATTAGTAATTATAAATTAAGTACTTACTAAAATTTGAATTATATGTTGTTATTCTAAATAATAGATGATTAATAAAAATCAAACAAAATAAAATATTAGATGATTAATAAAAATCAAACAAAATAAAAAAGTATAAATGATCATATTATCAAGTGACTCTACATATATTTCGAATTTTATTGAATATATGTAATGAAGAATCAAATTATGTCTCATAAAACTTTTGATTTTTTTTTTAATTTCTGAGATATTCGTACATAATTATTTAATATCAAATTTTTTTCTTAATAAAAATACATCTTCGAAGCGGAATGAGGGTTGTACTAGTTAAAACAGTACATAAAAACACTGTTCTTAGACAGTATTTAGTGCTCTGTGAACCGTATTGGCTCAGGCTAATTAATTATATAAAACACTGTTCATATACAGTTTTTAGTGCTTGGTGAACCTTATTGGGTTTGGGTCGGGTGAAATATGAACCCACCCGTTAAGACAGTTATTTGAATTTTCTATTTTTTTTCTGTTTATTTGTGGGATCCACATGTCAAGACTTGACGTTGACGTTACAAGGTCAATACTCAATTATTCTACTCTTTAGTTGGCCTAAACTGAAAGTGCCTTTTTTAAGGTATACATATCAAATGGAGAAAATTTTAAAGGTTCTTTTTAGTAATGGAGTTGAGGATCCTATTCTGGTATTTTGCCTGAATTGGAGGGTCATTCACAAAGGCTTAAGACTTTTTTTTTGAAAGGGCCAAAAAAAAAAAAAATTAATTAAGGGAATGGCCAAGTTTTAAAAATATTTGCAAAAGTAGCCATTTCGCCCAGCCACCGGGCGAAACACAAGTAGTTTCGCCCAATAACGGGGCGAAACAGCGCGGAATATGAATTTGCCTAATTAACCCTGTTTCGCCCAACCGTGGGGCGAAACAAAGTGTTTTTAGTATCGGTTTTTTGAAATAACCGTTACAGAATAAACGATTTAGTATCGGTTTTTCCAAAATAACCGTTACTAAATAGAGAGTTTTAGTATCGGTTTTTTAGAAATAACCGTTACAGAATAAAAGTTTTAGTATCGGTTTTTTAAAATAACCGTTACACAATAAAGAATTTTAGTATCGGTTTTTAGAAATAACCGTTACAGAATAAAGACTTTTAGTATCGGTTTTTGGAAATAACCGTTACAAATAAAGACTTTTAGTATCGGTTTTTATAAATAACCGTTACAAAATATTCTTTCGCCAGTTTGCTGGGCGAAACAGCTGTTTTTTCGAAAATTTTCCAAACAGCCAAAAAAAGGGCGAATTTACACAGAAAAATAAATAAAATAAATCTGAGGACAAAAAAATAATAATAAATAACTTATTTTGATGGAGAATTTCTTTTTCATATTGAAATGACATGTTAGGCTATTAGTACATAAACAGAAAAATAGGGTACTAGAGAATATTAGTACATAAACATTGATTTAACATGTTAGGCTATAGGAGGAATCTAAGTTTTTTTAGGTATACAGTTTAGGGTTCAGATATAGGGTACTAGAGAATATTTACTTTTTCAGATTGAAATGACAATTTGGCTTTTTATTTAGTGGGTAACATTGATTTAACATGCTAGAATATAGGAGGAATCTCATAATTTTTAGGTGTTTAGGGTTCAGATATAGGGTACTAGAGAATATTTACTTTTTCAGATTGAAATGACAATTTAGCTTTTTATTTAGTGGGTAACATTGATTTAACATGCTAGAATATAGGAGGAATCTCAGGATTTTTAGGTATATGATTTAGATTTCTATTTAAAGAGTCCTCTTATTATACTTGATCATCAAAAAATTAAATCTCAGAAGTCTCTCTTGCAAACTTCTTCTCTTTATATCTTTCTCCTTATCAAGAAAATGCCACAAAATTCTGAAATATTTCTATATTACAATGGTCAAATTGTTCAAGATTCGAGCGGATACAATTACGCTCCACAACAAGGTGTTCTTCTCCCGCGTAGTAGAAATAAAAATTTCTAAGTAATACCCTAACAAAAAAAAAATTACCGGAACTTCATGTTGTCGGTAGCGCATGGGTTTGATAGTTACATCTTCAGTGTTGCCAAACTCGTTCGTCCGATGCATGTGTTGTTGTGACTGAAGCGCATAATTTGGCCGACTAGGTCCCGCGTCAGATGACATCTTTATTTAAAAAATAAAATAATATAAATAAATAAATAAAATAATATTAATAAATAAATAAAAACTACTAATAAAAACTAATAATAAACATACATACATAAACATACATTTGATTTTTTAAACATTTGATTTTTAAAAACATAAATAAATAAAAACTAATAATAAATAAATAAATAAATACATAAACATAAACATACATAAACATACATAAATAAATAAATAAATAAATAAATACATAGCATACATTTGATTTTTTAAACTTTTAAAAAATAAAACTATAAATAATATACTAAAAAATATATCTATAACAAAAAAAATATAAATAAATAATCCTAAACAAGAAAAATAATTTATAAAATAAATATATACATTACCTAAACTACAAAAATTAATTTCAAAAATAAATAATTTCAAAAATAAATATGTATCTAAACTAGAAAAAATATTACAAATTTATTTGTAATTATTATATTTTCTTCTTCTTCTTCTTCTTTTTCTAACAATATCAACAAAATCAACCAAATAATAAATCTAATTTCAAATCAACCACACAAATGGAAAACTAATTTTGAGCAAATAAACCTAATTTGAAACTAATTTTGAGCAAATAAACCTAATATGAAACTAATTTTGAGCAAATAAACCTAATTTGAAACTAATTTTGAGCAAATAAACCTAATTTGAAACTAATTTTAAGCAAATAACCAAAATTAACTAAATCTAAAGTCAAAGAAATCATCATACCTTCCCTCTCCTTTTTTCTGTTTTTTTTCGCCTCTTTTTTCGCCTCTGCGTCGCCTTTTTTTTTCTGTTTCGAAAATTTGCGAAAAAACACTCGAAGTAACGGCAGTGGGTTGGAATTATACAGAGCTGTTTCGCCCAGCGATCTGGCGAAAGAATATTTTGTAACGGTTATTTGTAAAAACCGATACTAAAAGTCTAAATTCTGTAACGGTTATTTGTAGAAACCGATACTAAATTCTATATTCTGTAACGGTTTTTTCTAAAAACCGATACTAAAAGGCTATATTCTGTAACGGGTTTTTCTAAAAACCGATACTAAAAACGGCTTGTTTCGCCCGGCTGCTAGGCGAAACAGACTTAATTAAGCAAAACGTGATTATGGCTGTTTCGCCCCGTTACTGGGCGAAACTACTTGTGTTTCGCCCGGTGGCTGGGCGAAATGGCTATTTTTGCAAATATTTTTAAAACTTGGCCATTCCCTTAATTAATTTTTTTTTTTTGGCCCTTTCAAAAAAAAAGTCAAGGCTTAAGGCTTTCACTGACCTGTGGGTCAAGTTTTTCTTTTCTGAGTCAGCACTTTGATTCGCGTCTTTTACTCTCCAGTCTGTTTGTGGTTTCATAACTGGGAATGTTTCATTTACACCCTGTTGAATTTGTCAAATTTTCTTGGTTGATGATTCGGACAGGAATTAATTTGATGCATGCAGAAAATTAAAAAAAAAAAAAAATACTCTTTTATTCTTTATTAGCGAGCTTATTAAGAAATTTTCAAATGCTGATATAAGGGTAAAAATATAAATTTATTTCAAAATTTTCTGTATTCATCAAAATTGTTTATGTCGAAATCACTACCCATTTTCTTTTCTTTAACCTAAGGACATTTAAGTAAAAACAATCTACCTTTCTTTCATCAAAAATAAACTACGTTTTTTCATAATTCGAGATGAAGATTTATAGGGACTGAGGAGAGGGCATAAGATTTTGATAAAGTAGTATATATCATTAATGTTTTATTTTTTTATTTTATAGAGATGACTCATAAACTGTATATCTATTTTCAAAGAAATTGACATTTGTCAAGTTTTAAACTCACAATCTTTGAATTGATGGGTTTGAATGCTTAACTACTTCTACTATAAAAGATTTTGCTATCATTAATGTTTTAGTAAAAAAAATTCGAAAATTTTCGAAACACATGCATTTCTATCTATTTGGTTCTCCCAAAATTTTGTATAGTATTAATGTCTAAAGAGAAATTTTTTTGACCCCCAAACAATTGTTGTCCAACTCCGGCATTATGAATCATAACAAGCAAATAGTTTCAAGAATTTTTTGTGAACACACATGTTTCAAGAAGTCATAATGCTTTACCTTTATATTTCACTTGGATATAAATTTTCCTCGATATTAGTAGATTTAAGAGGGGTATCTATAGAAAATAACAACTAACCTTTTTTTTCTTGCGAGTTGCATTGCAACAGAAACCAGCTAAATGTAAGTAAATTTTCTGTACGCTTTCTTTAAACTCTTTCCCCTTCTTTCCAACAAGAGAAAATATTTCTGACTGTTGATCGCGCTTTAAGGTACTTTCCCTGTCGCCTTCTTTTTCAATTCCAGTTTCAGTTTCTTTTCCGACTTAGAAGAGAACTAATCTTTGATTACAATTTCCCCTTTATATAAACCTAATTAGATTGTAATCACTTTTTTTAGTTGATGATCGCCTGAATTACTGATTGTTTAGAAAAAGAACAGTTCCATTCCTTCCGTAAACTGTCCAATTACGTAATTAAACAACAATTTTGAACTTCCAAACTCTAATTAAATTCTTAATAATTCGTTCTTTTTCTTTCTTCTAATTCAGAGATGCAGCTGTATCACCATCCTTATTCAATGGATAGTCAAAAAGTTCGATTGGCGCTAGAAGAGAAGGGAATAGACTACACATCTTACCATGTCAACCCTCTAACTGGCAAAAATTTGAACCCCTCATTTTTTCGCAAAAACCCCTCTGCCAAACTTCCCGTCTTTCAAAATGGGTCCCACGTTATATTTTGCACCATTGATATAATCCAGTAAGCATATACTTTAATGTACTATTTAATGAAAAATAATGCATTAATAATTTCTTTTTGAGTTCGAGCTTGAGGAATAACCCGTTAGTAATTAATATGTTGTGTATATATTCAGGTATATTGAGAGGCTTACAATGTCGTTAAGCGGTGAGCAAACTCCAATAAGCAGTGAAATAGCAGAATGGATCCACAAAATCGAAAACTGGAACCCTAAAATCTTCACGCTTTCAAAAATCCCCTCAAAATACCGTATTTTCGTTTCGAAATTCATCAGACGGGTCGTAATTACCCGCATGGGCGAATCGCCAGACCTCGCCAGCCTGTACCACGTAAAGCTCAGAGAAGCTTACCAAACAGAAGACAAGTTAAAAAACTCAGAAATGTTAAAACAGAGTGAAGATGAATTAAATGCTCTTTTGGACGAGGCGGAGTCGAAACTTGAGACGTCCAGTTATCTTGCTGGAGAGGAGTTTTCTTTGGCTGATATAATGTTCGTACCGGTTTTGGTACGGATTTCTTTGTTGGGTCTTGAAGAGGAGTTTTTCGGAACGAGGCCTAGGGTTTTGGAGTATTATAAGGTGGTGAAAAAACGGCCGAGTTATAGAGTGGTTGTTGGGAAGTATTTTGAAGGGTGGAGGAAATATCGCGCGTTTTTTAAGACCACGTGTTTTTTGTTGGTTAGAAATGTGTTTAGGAAGTATTGAGTGTTGGTGTGTGTATAGGATGGTATAGATTGAGTGAGAATTGTTTTGTTTTGTTTTATTTTATTTTATTTTATTGGCATTTTTGTGAATTGTGAAGTGAATAATATATAGTTTATTTATTTTTCGGAAATCCTAGAAATTATGTGTCTGGAGGAATCAATAAGAAAGGTTATATAAATAAAGAAGTCCCTTTTTATTTTCAGTCTATTAATTTAGGAAGTGAATGCATGATTCTAGAATTTTTGTAATTTTTTCTTAATCTATTCTCTTCTGAACCTTGCTTTTGGTTGTTTTCATGTAAATAATGTCATGATGAGACTCCAGTCTTGCAAAACTTTTTTGTATAATGTGTTGTGTTTGTTTCGCGATCTTTCGGCTAATCTTTCTGTTATCAAGGTTTTTTTATGCAATTCAGGAGTCTTTCAGGGGTTTTGTTGAAAACCTTTTTTATTAAAAAAAAATAAGCTGACACTTTGATTTTATTTATACATTAATCATCATACTCTTATTAGAAATTCATATTCAATCCATGGCTAATCACACAATCATTATATGTTAGCATACAATGGTAAGTTGATGTTATATATAGATGTAAGATTAAAGAAGAAATTTAAAATTTTCAGTACGTATGTAATGTACCATCTTCAGTAGATTTTCCTTGTTTCCTATTCATAGCCAAATCATAGGCCACTTAGAAAAAAAAATCTCATTTAAGCAATAATAACACTTCGATTTAATTCAAACCATAAGCTTAAATCAAAACATATTTTTTGAAAAATATAAGTACCAAATCCATCTTCACCAACCAATTACACCAAGAGAAAAAATTACAGAGGGAAAGAATTAGCCTATGAGAAAATCTCAATGAACAAATTGTTGCTTTTACACATTTCGGCGAAACAAAACAAATTTATATAAAAAAACGAACCATGACACATCGCCTACTAAAATTTAAACAAAAAAAAGAAAAAAACAAGAAGGCACCAATTGCCTCTGTCCTAAAAAACCATAAAAAAAATTCAACCAACCAACCAACATTTGTTATTCTGTTTTACCCCAACTTTACTTCAAAAAAATTAAAAAAAAACTACCACCAAATATTTTTACCATTTTTTTCTCTACAAGTTAGAAAAAACGAAAAGCCACTCAAATTTCTCTATCACCTTTCCTCTCTTGGCCACTTAGGCCAAGAAGAAGCTCTACTCACTCCTTTCTTATCACCATCATTATCATAATTATCATATTTATTTTTCCTTTCATATTTCTCATCTTTGTCCCATCTAGAAACCCTAGGCCTCCTAGAAGAACCAGATTCCAAATCCAAATTCGAATTCGAATTCGAATTTGAACTTTTCAAATTTGAATTCGAACTATACGGTTCATACCTTCTTCTCCTTCTATCATCTTTATACTCCCTATTCACATAACTCTCTTTCTCTCTCCTCTTTTCACTCTCCTCTAAAACCCTAGGGTTTTGGGGCAAAGGTGGAAAGGGCTTGAAAGGAATACTAGGCGCAATTCCCCAAATTACCCCTACTTGAGACTGTATAAACGTACTGAGACTCTGAGCCGTACCGGCCGGAATCCCGTACGAGACACTCGTACCGGCTCTGTACCGCTCCTGCCTCTCGCCAGCTGGCAGTTGCACAGGCGGGCTTGGCTCGATAATTACAGTTTTGCCACTGGGGCCGAAACCAGGCGGAGCGTCATCATTCTGAGAATTAGGGTTTTGGGTGCAGAGTTTCTTTGCCGGCGACGGAACGGGATTGTACCGCTTTGTGAAATTAGGGTTTTGGGAAATGAAATTAGGGAATGGGGAAGGGAAATTAGGGTTTTGGGAGGGCGGGTCCCACCTGTCTTTGCGTTTGAGAGGGTTGATGAAAGAGGGTTCTTTTACTCTCATATTTTTCGGCATCCACTTATTGAAAAACTCGCGCGCGGCTCTGTGGACCTGTTAATTAAACGGTAGAATAAAATAATCATTAATAATATATAATATAATAATAATGATAAATACTAAATCTAAGTTGTTAGGCATACCAAGTTGTTCTGATGCTTTATCAGCTTGTAAATCGAGTCTCTAAAGCTGCAACATAAAAAGCCAGCTGTCAGATTTGTACTAGGAGAAAGTTTATAGTAAAATTATCAATAAATAATAAAAACAAAAAATAGTCAATTTTAGTAAAGATTGAACACAAACCTTTCGGCGCCAGGACAAGGCGGGCCTCTGTTCATTTGTTCTAACGTCAATATTTCTTTTTCCGCTAGAAAGTCCAAAACCTAATTAAATAAACATTAAATTTATTAGATAGAAGAAACAAACTGATATAACAAAAGGTAATTAAAGAAATAAACAAAAATAATAAATAAACCTTTAAAAGCTTCCGCAGGATTGGAATCCTGTTGAAATTGTCTCTATTCTGCTTCAATATGGTATGCAACATGTGTAACCCTAAAATAACAACAAATGTAAACAAATTAAATTCACATGCATAATATAGTTTTAGAGAGAGAGTAAGAGAGAGAGAAGATTTGTACCGTTTTTAGACATAATATCTGTCAGAACGGTGCGAGATTTAGTTTTGAGAAGCGCGTCTAGAATCAAAGATAGATCCCTCAACCTGGAAAAATTGGTCAAAAAAAATGGCAAAAAAAATTAAAAAAAGTTTAAAAATAAATAAATAAATAAATAAAATAAAACAAAAAGAAATGATTTTTTTTAATAAAATTTACAACCTTTGAGTGGTACCAGTATCTCCAGCTGCAGCAGTTACAATCAGAAGTTTCAAATATCCCATTGTTGCATCCTATACGAAATAAAAAAAAATATTAAAAAAAAGTATATTTTTATAATATGAAAATTAACAAATAAAATAAAGTTGGCAAAACATACTTTACGCCGGCTTATTCCACCGTCAGCATCCAGCAATTTATTAAGCCTCTCTTCAACTGTGCATAACACAAACAAACAAATAAAAACAAATTATTTTTATGCACAAGGCAGATTTTTTTTTTATCTTATAACTTATTATTATTATTTTCTTATATATCTTACCTCCTTCAAAGAAATCATCGTCATCAGTATTACGTGAAACATTCTTCTCTTCATGAAACAAATCCCTCCTAACCTCACGTTTTTTCATTTCATTCATTTGATTAGACAATTTCTCTGAATTTCTCACCAATCGGGCCCTTTTAGGCTTAGAATCATCTGAAGCCTTCTTATCGGATCCGGGTTTAACATCCGTTTTATTGGATCCTGGTGTAATATCCGTTTTATCGATATTCGTGCTGTTTAAGCGTTTTGAGCTTCTAGTCACACGCACAGGTGTTTTTTCTATCTCTTCTTCTTTTCCTTCTTCAGATTTGACTGGCGCTTCAGGTAAATTAGGCACAGATATGTCTTCGCTATTCTCAGAGCAGTTTAGGTCTAGGACAGGGATCGATACGTCCTCTGTATTCACAGCGCAGTTTTCGCTCTGAGAAGTATTAAGCAGAACGGGTGAGTTAACTCTTTTCGTTCCTTCAGTTTCTCTACTCACAGAGCGATTTTCGCTTTGAGAAGTAGCAAGCAGAATGGAAGGGTCATCTCTGTCCATTCTATCATCCTCTCTATTCACAGAGAGGTTTTTGCTTTGAGAAGTAGCAAGCAGAATGGAAGAGTCATCTCTGTCCATTCTATCATCCTCTCTATTCACAGAGAGGTTTTTGCTTTGAGTAGTAGCAAGCAGAATGGAAGAGCTTTTAATTCTGTCCATTCTTTCCTCTTCTTTACTTGCAGTGCAGTTTTCGCTCTGAGCATTACCAATTCTTTCAAAACTGAGGAAATCATAAGGTGGTAAACCCGCACTAGAAGACGAAAAAGGCCGATTCAAATCCTTCTTTTTATCCACCTCACCATCCAACCTTCTAGAAGCTTCTTCAGACTCAACGGATTCGGATCCATTACCCACACTAACAGGTTTCAACCCGTTTACTTCTTCTCTATTCTCAGATTTCCCATTACCCACACTAACGGGTTTCAACCCGTTTAGTTCTTCTCTATTCTCAGATTTAAAATCTCTAATAGGCTTAACTTGTTGAATAACCGCCTTATCGGGTTTCAATTTCGACCCGGTCAAATCCTCTCTATCCTCACTAACAATGTACTTCTGAAGAGACGAAATCCGCTCCGCCTGGTAATTAATAACGGGTTGCGGATTCGGATCCAGTTTTCTCATCACATGCTGACTCATAACGGGTGGTTTAATCACAACAGGTTTAACCCCAACAGGCTGACTCACAACAGGTTTAATCATAACGGGTGGTTTAATCACAACAGGTTTAACCCCAACAGGTTTAATCATAACGGGTTTAATCATAACGGGTCCAACCACAACAGGCTGACTCACAACAGGTTGAGGCATAACGGGTTTAATCATAACTGATTGATTAATAACGGGTTGAGGAGGCATAACAGGTTGAAAGGGCATAACGGATTGGTGGATGTAGTCTTCTTCTTCGTCAGAATCCGCTTGGACGACTAATTCGGTGCTCGAAGGATCGCCGCCTAAATAGCCTCTGCAGATTTTGGACCCACAAAAGCATTTCTTGGCCGCCGCGCCGAACACTCGCACGTAGTTATAGTCGAACGTTAATTCTTCGCCCTGAAATAAAATTTGCGAAAATTAATTAATTAATTAAATTTAATTAATTCGGGTGGAAATTAAAAGGTAATAAGAATAATAAAACTCGCCTGTTTGATATCGCGTATGGCGAAGAGGCCGATGCAGACTTCTCCATTGACGATCCACTGTTTTCATATAAAGAAAAACAGGTTAATTTCAACATTTATTTTAGCTATTTAAAATAAAAAGATAATAAATAAATGATTGAAAAATTACCTTTTCGGTGCGGCAATTGGGATCGCAGCTGTGATTTATAAATCTGCCCAAATTGCCCTTGGCAAAAGCGTCAATTACCTCACCGCCATTCAGAGTCATGAAGTAAAAGTGCTTTTGTCCTCTAGCCGCATATTCCCTTTGCCTCGCTTCATAAGTAGGCATATCAAGCACCTATCAAAACAAACAATAAATTATTATTATTATTATTATTAACAAAATTATTATTATTATTATTTTGGAAATTTAGAGGGTTATGGATGTAATTTTGAGTACCTCTCCGACATATTCGATGAGAAAGCGGCCAGCTGGCACGTCCTCTTGGGACTGGAGACCGAAACCTTTCTTCCCGCTCCTGAACCACATTAATTTCGAATAGTCGCGTCTCTGAAACTGTTACCACCGCATATAAAATATAAATAAATTAAATAATAAATTCAAAATAATAAAAATAAGAAGAAATAATGGATAAAATAATGAACCTGTTGGTTGGAGCAAAGATCGCCACACGGGCACATTCCCTTGACGCATTCAATACTGAGCAGTCGGTTCAAGCACTGGCTCCTGCAGCCCATCCCTCCATTTTTCGGCAATTTGCAATTGCACACCATTATCTGTTTATTTTTGTTTAAAAAAAAGAGAAGTGTAAATAAATTATGCATTTTGATATCTTAATAAGAAAATAAATACCAGTGAGTTTATTTTACCTCATCAATGGTCTGAGTTTTGGGGCTGCGGTGCAGAAACAAGTTCGTCTTGAGAGGCACAAAATACGCGGGATGTAAAGCTGCAATACCAACAATTAAAAATAAATTAAAAATGAAAAAAAAAACCCAAAAGATCATACATAAGGTTGAAAAATCGGAAGCTAATAAATTCTTACGTTTTTGACCAGAGCTGGGATAAAATTGCTGCATTCCATGCATAAATGGATTAGTGATATTGGTCTCTTGAAATTTAGGTCTCTGACCAGCGGGGCCCTCGTCGCCGGACCCGTCAGAGAGCTCCAGCTCAGCGTTTATTTCTGCATTTGATTTCTCTTGCGGAACCGAGCAGTCGCTGAATCTCTTGTCCTGGTTCTCTTTACACGTCCTAAATATTATCAAAAAGGAAATAAATAAATAAAATAAGCATTAAATTGGGGGGTTTATATACTGATGTGGCGATTTTTGATTGGCTAGGAGGAGCAAGGTTGGAAAGTTTCACGCAGGCAGTATTTGCGGTCATTAATATGTTCATTAATAATCTTTTTTTTTCCTTTTTTAAAACTCAAACTTAAAGGCGAAAGAAAACGAATAATAAAATAATAAAATAAGTCTCGCATTACCATGTGGCGTCAGTTTCACCAATCTCATCCGCCAGCTCAGCAGGGATGCACCGCCACTTGCCACAATCATCACAACACACCCACGCAAGACGCTTCTTAGCCGGCGCCGGCACAGGATTAGCCTTAGCTTGCGCCGCAGGCACGACATAAAATTGCACCGCCGGTCCAGTATAACCTGGCACGGCCGGGACTCGATAAGCCGGCACGTCCGGCACGCGAGAAGCCGGCGCTACCGCCGGTCCAGGATTAGCTGGCGGACGGAGACGATTAGGCGGGGTTGGTGCGAGAAAAGCCGGCGCCGGACCAGGATAAGCTGGTGGACGGACACGGCTAGGCGGGGTCGGCACGAGAAAAGCTGGCGCTGGACTAGGATTAGGAAGAGGAACATCTGAGGGCTTCTTTGCAGGCATCGGCACGGATCTTAAAGGCTTTGCTGTCATGACCATTGGCACGGATCTTAATGGCAGAACAGACATTGGAGGTGGGAAATTATGCATGCCTAAAGAGAAAATACAAATTGAAAAATGAACTTGTCAGTTTGTATTAAAAGAGAAATAAACATGTCAGTTTGTAATATAAGAAAGTTACTGGGGTTTAGGGTTTCAGCACGAATATGTATAATTACAAAATTACTAAATTAGGGTTTAGTGTGAGAAACTTACTCATCCATGGAGAATATGCGATCGTGACTCCATTATAGTCTGCATTATCATTTTTCTCTTCTTTCTTCTTTCCCTTATAAAACCACGGCTCATCCAATTCCTTACTTTTCCTTTCTTCTCTGTTCTTAACAACTGACCCGCTTCGACCCGCCACATGATTGGCCGCACCATTGGGCAAAACCCCCTTGCCTTTCTTCTCTTCTCTGTTCTTAACAACTGACCCGTTTTGACCTGCCACAGGATTAGCCATACCATTGGTCAAAACCTCCTTGCCTTTCTTCTCTTCTTTGCTCTTAACAACTGACCCGTTTCGACCAGCCACAGGATTGGCCGCACCGTTAATCAAAACAACATCGCTTTTCTGTTCTTCCTTGATCTTAATACCTGACCCGTCTTGACCCGCCACAGGATTGGCCGGGTTATAAACCACAGAATCGGGAGAAGAACCCGGCTCCAATGAGTCCGCTCCGTTTGCAGCCTTCTGTGTGGCCTCCTGATTAGACACCTCATGAGTCAGCGTGCTGTCCAAATCTCTCTCTAGATTCACCGCCTCTGAATTTATCACAGTCTGTTTCGCAATTCTCTCCTTCTCCTTTCTCTCTCTTTCCAGAGCCCGGTTTCTCTTTTCACTTTGGTCCCTAAACTCCTTCAAATTGTAAAACTCGCGGCTCTGCTGCAAAACCTGCTCCACATTATTTATCCGGCCCCAAACCGAGGGTTTCTCTCTCCTGTTGAACAGATTTCTCTTCTTTGTCGCCAAATTAGGGTTTGGAGCGATGCTGCTCATGAGTTTCGGATCAGCAGCCTCAATTTCTCTCTCCTTCTTGGATTTTCTCCCCCTGTTGCTGATTCTGGTCAAACGGTCAATATTCAAATCAGTTTGAGAGCTCGAGGCGGATCTTTTAGGGTTTCTCCTTGTGAAGACAAATAACGGGTCGTGTTTAGGGTTTCTCTGTTTCTCTCTCTTTTCCACCGAAGGATTTCTCTCTTCAGGAACCTCTACCAAAACCGGTTTCTCCTCTTTGAACTGGACCTCTCCAGTTTTATTCTCGGTTTCAGTTTGCTCGGTTCGTTCAGAAGATTTGACTATAACTTGTTCCTCATCTTTGCACTGGACCTCTCCAGTTCCATTATCTGTATCCATCAGATTTGTTTCATCACTAGAATTAACCAACACCAGATTTTCCTCTTTTAACTGGACCTCTCCAGTTTCATTATCTATATCCATCTGATTTGTTTCATCGCTAGAATTAACCAACACCGTTTTTTCTTCTTTCAACTGGACATCTCCAGTTTCATTGTCTATATCCATTTGTCCGAGTTCTTCACTAGACTTCACCGAAATCAGCTTCTCCTCTTTGAACTGGACATCTCCAGTACCATTATCTATATCCATTTTCTCAATTTCATCACAACTATTCAACAAAACCACCTTCTCCTCAAGTAACTGGACCTCTCCAGTCCTTTTCTCTTCATTCAAAAGCTCAGCGCTGGTTTCTTCTTTCTTATCGAATAAACTAAAATCCCCAATTAAAACCTCAGATTGAATTAACCCGCTCGGAACCAAACTTGCTTCACCAAAGGCGAAAGATAAAACCCCCTTAACCCCCTCCAAAACCCTAAACGCATCGGGATCCATGCCCTTTTCTCCTTCACCAACTCCACTCGGTTTCTCTACCAAAGACTGAACTTTCAAATCTGCAATTTGTACTGATTCAATGCATAACGGATCTGAAACGGCATTACTATTCAAGCCATTTTTTCCATTAGAACCGTTACCTAAGGAATTAAACAGACCGTCCATTACCCCTTGGAAACAGGTACGGGCCGACTCTACCGTACCGGCTTTCTCTTTCAGAACAACAGTTGCATTGATTTGTGAAACAGGCAATTGGCCTGCTGAAGTGCCAGCTTGCAATGCATTGAACTGTGTAGAATCTTTGATTTCTACAGAATTTTTCGATTTATCAAGCGAAGGCTCAAGCTGTGACTTCGCTTGATCTGTTGCCTCCTCAGAGAGGCAATCTTCTTTCATCTTACTTTACCCCTTTGAGACCTTAAGGCATGATCAAATTAAGGCCTCAAAATTGAAAAGAAACGATCCGTAAGAGCAGCAATGCAGTTCTCCTCCCCCCAAAACCCTGAAAGAACACAAATTTGCACCAATTAAAGGCCTAAAACAGCAAAATTGTAAACAAAAATCTCCAATTACGATTCATAATTCTCCATTAATTCAACAAATCGGAACCATCAGAAGGAATTACAAACAAAAAAAGGGCGTAAAACTCACCAGGAGAGACCAACGCGAGAGAAATTGCCGCAATTTCACCCCCAATTCCAGCTCCTTCGCGAGAAAAGACGAAGGAATCAGCTGCTCGAAGGTCGCCTGAGGAAATTGCTACGCAAATCAGGAAGGAAATAAGCTGCAGAAAAGAAAAATCCAGTTCGGTGGGGGGAGAAAGAGATGGAAAATAATATAGGCAATTAACTAAATAAGGGTTAAAAAAATTGGAAAAGGGGATTAAAGAAAAAGGCAAGTAACTTCTCCGACGAAGGAAATAATTGGTGGACCCGGTCTTTTTCCCACTGACATGTGGGAGCCACAGATTATTTCCATATTATCCTTCTAATCAGTCTTATTTTATTAATAAGGTCTACCACGTGTCGTACACCTGATCTAGGTGAAATTTGTTCGGTCGAGCGGAGTGCGGAACGGTGAGATCCTCTTGCAGATGAAATTAAACGCCGTTAGATCTTGATCTGACGGTCGTAACGGCGACGGAACTAACTTCGGCTCCGGAGCCGTAAATTAATGAGAACCGTTAGATCAGAATCGGACGGCTGGAATGATTTATTGGATAATGATGAAATTGAGAGCCAGCAAGACGTGGTATTACTTGACTAATTAGTCAATAGTTTGCCTAGACTTGGTGTGAGGAAATTGTGTTACTGACATGTGGGATCTAGTGCGCTTGATTTTTTTTTCGTTTTTTAAAGAAATTGACTGAGGTTGAATATTTCAAGGGACTGGCTGTACAAGAGAACCAGTCAACATTTGTCATTTTTAGAGTTGGTTCTGGTTCTTATGTGGCGCTATCTGTACAGTGATACGTGTGTGGAGATTGTATGAAACTAGGCCTGATATGTATTGAGCCGAACATTATTATTTGGGTTTTTAGGCCTTTATGGATTACATTTTTAGGCCTTTATTCATAATTCTGCAGATGTTTAATAATTAACATGATTAAACATTTCGACCAATGTTGACTACTTTCTTCTTCTTTTTTTGCTTAATTAATTAAAAAACATCAATATTTTTGTTGCCCTCTATCTCTTTAACATGTCTTCATATTTTTACAAAACACCCTTCCAACAAATCGTCATTTTCACTTTTACCCCCTCAAAAATTAAAAAATCCCCCTAAATCCTAAACCTTCCCATTCATTTCATCAATATTCCTCACCGGCCCCTTAAACCATTTCCTTGCGTCAACCACCCACCAAAGCATAACCAACCCAAGAAACACGCCAAGCGCGACCGGCGCGTAATTAAACGAGCTCCAAGTAATCGGATAGACGGTCGGCAGCAAAAAGACCGTGCAAGTGTAACAAATCCACAAAAACGCCACTAAACAAATGGGCCGGCTCGCTTTTCCCAAATAAAAAGGGCCCGGATTGAAATTCTTCTCTTTCATGGCCATCCTTGCGAAAATCGGCACCGCGTATCCGCCCACCCAGCCAATCGTGCATACCGAGGTTATGGCCGTAAATATCTCGCTGACTTTGAGCAACGGAATTCCGATTAAAATGCATATACCAGCGCAGAGCCACACTGCGTTTGATGGGACTTTGTGTTTCGGGTGGATTTTGCGCCATATCGATGAAAATGGCACGCCTTTGTCTCTTGACAACGCATACACCTGTTAGAAAATGTTAGAGAAAGTTTGATAATTACAAAATATGTCCAAACATAATATAAATGAGTAAAGAAAAAGTAAGCTGTTTTGCGGAAACTTACGACTCGAGCGGCGCTTGTTGTGATTGAGAGACCACCGAAAAAGAAAGAGCCCCAAATGATAACAAGGAGAATAATCGCTCCAATAGAGTTATGATATCTTCCGTGAAACGCATCATACAATATTTGCGCTGGCACAAACACACCTCCCGTTTCATTACTCGTATCATATAAATAACTAAAGTTCTACATCAAACAAAAAAAACATCTTTAAATACACTTTTTCTCAAATAATAACTCCATAACAAACAACAACAATAAAAAATAACAATAATAATAATAATAATAATAAAACAATAACAAAACTAATTAATAATAACCTGAATGCTGAAAGTGAGAGCCAAAATATAAGCCCACCCAAAGACTGAAATAATCCCAATACTAGACAAAATCGCGATAGGTCCGTTCTTGTCGGCACCTTTAGTCTCTTCAGTCAAATGAGCAGCAGCATCGTATCCGTACAAAGAATACTGGCTCACTAAAACAGATAAAATCACAGCGTAGGCCTTGCTGCTGACACCTGTCGTGTCGGATCCCGACTCGAAGTGCGTGAATACGTACGAGGCAGGTTGGGTCGTCTTGGCGACTAGTGGGAGCATTATTACTATTATAAATCCGCCTATTACCTGTCGATATGACGTTTTGCGTGTCGATATGTTATTTTTTGTAAAGTTTTTAATGAAATGTTTTCAGTTGGAGCATTAATACCATTTTTGAGTTTTTTTTTTAGTATTATTGTCAAAAGCCCTCATGTTACCTTCGAACATTAATATTTGAATTTTTTATATAGTAATATTTTGTGTCAAAGACTCAAAATGTCATTTATAGTATATTTTGTGTGTTAATATATCTTTTTTAGTTGTTTTAGGTTAGCTAGTTCTTTTAGTATTATTATTTATTAATATCAGAAAACCTCATATTACCTACCAATATATATACCATTTTGAGTATATTTGTTCTTAAATGAACTACATTTTAAGGGAATATATCATTATTTAAAATACCTGCCACCAAATGGAGATAAGGTCGATGAAAGCAATAACTTCTAGGGCAAAAGTGTTCAGAAAGGCCCAAATTAGGGTTAGGGCAATGTAAATGGCTAGAAAGACTCCACGCGGGGCGAAATAACCGCCACCTTTATTCGTACCAGTAGAGAGTAATATTATACTCTGTAATGTTTGAGTCCCTGCATAAGCCTGAATAAAAAAAAATCATGGTAAATAAACTTATATTTTCATGATGCATAAATGAAACTAAATATTCATAATAATTAAGAAATTATTAGTTTGTTGGCACAAATTTAATAATTTATGTACCTGAGTGCCAATACCAAAAATGAGGCCAATCGTCTCGAGCCATGCACAACACCATGATGCGAATGGGCCCCACCTGGGTCCGGCCAAATGAGCCGCCCAAAAATACAAAGAACCTGTGGTCTGTTTTTTGTTATAAAAAAAAAAGAATTATTTTTCGTTATTTTTGTATAGTTGCAAATTGAGAAAAATAAAGCTAAGATAAGAAAAACTCAGAATTATCAAACTAACTCACTTTTTTTTTCAAAAAATGTTCGAACTAACACGCAAAGCAGATTCTGAAAATCTGTTACTTTATTTTATTTTTATCTTTTTGGGTACTTTCGTGTTACTGGACTTCCAAAGCTAGGTACTTATTTTCTCAAAAAAAAAAATGACAACATTTTCATTTTTCATAACTTAGTTTGTGAATAAAGTCGAAGGATGAATTAATTTGAGAATTTCAAAATGTCAATTAGCTTGACAATCAAGTAGAAACAAATCTGTTTTTGAGAATTTCAAAACAGAGAGAGAGAGTTACAGGGAAAGAAGAGCAGATTTCAGCCATGGCGATTCCCACAAACCAAGTGAAGAATGAAACGACGACCCAGCCCCACACAAGGCTGGCGGGGCCCGCATATAGCAGACTCGAGCCGTATAGTGGCGTAATTCCAGTGAATAATGTCATGGTTGAAAATGATATCGCCAAAGTCTTGAATAATGTCTGTGGAATTAAATCAATTTTACAAACTGTTATTGATTTAATTATTTTAATTACGAAAATGGGTTCATATTTCAACAAGATATTGTGATAACTGTTAGAATTTCTAAAAAGGAAAAAGTGAAAATTTAAATTGATTAGTTAAATTAATGGCAAAATTGTCAAAAGGTAAAATTGAGAACTTGACTTTTGATGGTAGAACTCATGAGAACAAGTCAAAAGGCGCACAACCAGTTTGATGAGATGCTAAAGAAAGATTAATTTATTTTTATTTTTCGTTTTTTTCCCTTTGAGAAAAAAGGTACCATTTCACGCCGGAGTTCTTGCTTGTAACCAAGCTCGTTGAGACGCTTCTCGCCTGAATCCATCACTTCTCCCTCCACCGCCATGCGAACAGATTCTGAGAAATTCAAAGAAAGAAAAGAAGAAAGAATTTGAAGAGATTAATGGAGAGTAATAAGGATTGTTGGAAGTCGTGTGAAACTAAAAAAGAGCGGCTCTGCTGGAGAGTGAAGAGTCTATATAGGCCACGCCATTGATTAAGATATTTATAACGTGTACCCAAAATGTGGGTTTGGTCCTTCCTTACCAGCCAATTTGTTATTTTTTTATAAAGGAGTAATTTGTTAGGGAAAAATATTTGGACCGTCTAAACTTTAGTCGTCTCCTATTCGTAATGTATCACTTTAGATGTTGAGTGAAATATTTGACTTGGTCCATGAATGTTAATTCACTCCACTAATATATCGTTTTTGATATTGTATCAATAAATATTATATGTCAGTATATATTTTATCGCATGCCAATATATAACTTATTTTATCAATATATTATTCATCTTATAGCAGTATATCTTTTGTCCTCAATCAATATATTTTTTGTCTTATATCTTGTATGATGTATCAATATAAATATTATTGTTTCAGGTGTATTTATAGATTTTTCAAATCTAATATATTTGTTCAAATGTGAATATACTTTTTAAAAAAGGAGTGAAAATAAATTAAATTGACACATTTAAGCTTTCTATTTATTGACAATATTTATTGACAAATATTTGAAAATATGTTTGACTTAATCTAATATGCATCATTATGGTCTATCTTTTTTTTTGTGAGTCATCATGGCCTACATAAGCCCTCAATTTATTATTGTTTATTTTAAACTATAAATGTATATAAATTTTGAATACAAAAGTAATAAGTGTATATTATATATTAAGAGAAAAAAATACTTAATGAAATACATATAATTATTTATACATAACTAGTTGGAAAAAAATCCTTTAATCAAATGTAAGGAAATATCAAATATGTATTTATTATAAATTATTTTATCAAGTTAATGTTAACATTGACATAATTATAAAAGTTTCAACATCTTCAAAATTTAGCAGCTAACAAGAATTGAACACAGTTATGGGTGCATTTATTTGTATCCCTAAGAAAGAACGACTTTCTGCAATGGGTACTTGGTCAAAGGTTCAAAGTTGACTTTTTAACCCTTCAGAAGGAAATCTTTCTGCTGAAATGTATTGATCCTCTCTGCAATTTCTCTGTGTAGAATAATACTTCTATAAATCCATACTAACCTAGATCTTGCATAAATCAAAGTTTATTGATTGTTTAAATGATAATATGTGTAAAATTATTAGTAGGTATTACCAGTGCAGACATAAATATATTGTAATTGAGAAGGGCAGGAGGTGTGGAATCTGTAGGAATATTCTATTTTTTTATAATTTTTTAGTGGACTCAGAATCTGAAATCAGATATTACAAGTACAACTGGAATTATATACACACTTTGACCGGCAACTGTTCTCACATGCGAAGAAAAATAATGCATATTGCTTAAATTGTGGGCATTGAAAAATGAAATAATCCTTTCATACCATGCAATTATCATCTCCAATATATTTAAAAAATACATTTATTATTAAATCAGTTTCTTGTGCCAGCAAGATGAATATCACCAAGATTCTACTTTGATTTTCTTTTTGTCGAATTATCATCATGAATATAACCAATTAAAAGAACTCTTTGAATAAACTCCAAACAAATAAACCCCAAAAAGAGAAAAATTACATTTAAAGGAAAATATAAATCATCAATTCCAACTATACAGTATCAAAAGAATGAAGAACTTGTTCTAAAACAGATCTCATATTTCCATATAAGGGTTTATCTTGCGAATCAGAGCATGCTATGTTAAGTATATATAACTTCTTATCAGAAACAAACGCCGCTGAAAAAACCCGTTTCATGCCGCCTCTTGTACTATCCAATTTATACTCAATTTCATAAATCAGTACATTATCTTTTCCAAATCTCTCTCTAGTCGATACCAACTCGACTGATTTGGTACTCTCCTGCATTAACTTACCACACCAGTCAGTTCAATTATTCAATTATTGTGACCAAAGATCAGTTCAAGAGGTTTAATACAATCAATTTTTTAATGATTTTGTGAAGGACATGTGAAAAGAAAGGACCTTTTTCTTTTCTGCTTGGAGAAGTTTACCAGCTACAAAATCCGGCGAACCGAAATCCCGTAAAGACGATAAACGGACGGGATTAACCACCACTCCTATGTTGTTCTTTCCTTCTTCAAACAATGCAGTTGCGCCCGCTTTTTCCACCTTCACAATTCCACCAAATTGAATCCAAATTACACAAAAAAATCCACTGAAAAGCTACGTCCTGCCAAAATTGCAGCTTAATTTCCCAACAATTTAGAAAATTCAGCAATACCTTTGTCCAAGAAGGCGGAATTAACAACGTGAAGCCCTCGTCCTCATCAGTATACCTTTCCAACAAATCTCCGCCGTCGGCAACGGCCGGAAACGGAACGAAGATGGGCAAGAGAACGAGAAGAGAAGTCCTTCGGTTCAGACACGAGCGAGCAACGTGGACCGCCGTAGAGAGGCGGCGCTGGAGGCGGAATCGGGAGGAGGAGGAAGAGAAGCCATGAGTGAAGAAGAAGGTTGGTTGAGGATGAGGAGGCGAAGCGACGGAGGACATGGCGAACCGATGAGGTTAGCGGTTAGCGCTTGGCACTGCCACGTCACCCAACTTCCCATCTGGAAGACTGAAAATTCGTTCTTTGGTACCGAGAATTCAAATCCCGGTTTGTAAAGGGATTTAGTTTTACAAGTGAAATCGGGAACTGGAATCCTGGATTATCATCACCAATTGTATCACAGGTCAGGTCAAAGAAGTCATGTAAGCAGATCAAAGGGGCAATTTCATATTTACGAACACAAATATGCAAATACGAACACTAATACGGGATAATCAGCAAATAAGTTTTGAACTTTTTTTATTTCAGTCATTTAATGTCAAGGCAAATTCCAACACTATAGATATAATATATACACTAAAAAACTCTTAACATGTCAAATATTTTACACATTTCCAAACTCAAAAAACATTACATCTAACTTTCAAATCTCGAAATATCAGATTTACTCTTTTCCAAACGAACTAATTTGAACAAATTTTGGTACATTTGTTCCATGTAAGTTTCAAATGAGACAAATTATCAATAGAAGATCATTTAAGAGTCAATCATGATTCATGAAATCTCAAGTTAACAATCTACTCAATCTGAAATTAAACTACATATTACAAGTCAACTAAACTAAACAACATGCGGTAATTATCACAAAAAATTCCCTCAAACCGCAAAAAACAAAATAGACCAGGTTAGATTTGTAAAAAAAAAACGCAACACTAAGTTTTTTCATTCACAACCTCGTCGATTTTATCCATATGCTCCCTCAATATTTTCCACTGTATATAAAAATCAAAATAAAACATGATCAAATATTTCATTAGGCTCATATTGTATTTTTCGACATTCTTAATTTTTTTTGCCTTTCTATGTAATTTTAATTGATGTTTTTAGTATGTGAAATTAATTAATTAATTAATAATTAAATGTATGTACCTGATCCAATGGCAAAGATATGTTTTTAGTATGTGAAAGATAATTAATTAATTAATAATTGATGTTTTTAATTAATTAATAATTGATGTATATAAAAATCAAAATAAAACATGATCAAATATTTCATTAGGCTCATATTGTATTTTTCGACATTCTTAATTTTTTTTGCCTTTCTATGTAATTTTAATTGATGTTTTTAGTATGTGAAATTAATTAAATAATTAATAATTAAATGTATGTACCTGATCCAATGGCAAAGATATGTTTTTAGTATGTGAAAGATAATTAATTAATTAATAATTGATGTTTTTAATTAATTAATAATTGATGTATATAAAAATCAAAATAAAACATGATCAAATATTTCATTAGGCTCATATTGTATTTTTCGACATTCTTAATTTTTTTTGCCTTTCTATGTAATTTTAATTGATGTTTTTAGTATGTGAAATTAATTAATTAATTAATAATTAAATGTATGTACCTGATCCAATGGCAAAGATATGCCTACAAAAAAGAATTAAACAAAAAAAAATACACATCAGCAATAAATATATCAATAAAATCATTTACTCATGTTCAGATTTTCAATCAATAATTGTTTAATTTCTGCATTCATTAGAGATAAAATCAAGAAAAAAAATGAAAAAAGTAGTAATAACAAATCAGCACAAACTGAAATTACAAACCTTTCTTTCCAGGTAAACTTTTTCCATCTTTTTCATAAAATTCCCTAATATCCACCCAAAGCTTCCCTTGCCACTTTCTCACTGTGAGTCTCCTGTTCTTCGCAAGCTAAATTTCAAAAAAAAAGGAAAAAAAAAGTTTAATTAGGTTTTGCCTTTATTGAAGTTTAATTAGGGTTTAAGGAATCTACACAATAACTACTTCCAGTCCATGTATAAAATAAGGATAAAATGAATCTAAAACCTATCTGTAAAGAGAAACAGCGAGGAGAGGTAGTTTAAGAATCAATGAAAGAAAATAGTGTAGGAGATTTAGGGTTTAGAGAAGAGAAACCTCGCAAACGACGATGTCGTCTTCCGAAGAGGAATCCAGCGCCGGCCTCTTCGACGGCGGCGCTCCGCCGGATTCGCCGTCGCCTCCCTCCTCCGCCCTCTTCTTCCCCTTCCACTTCCACATTTCTCTCTTGCAATTTCTCTTTTACTTAATTTTTGTCACCCTCTCTCTGTCTGCTTGGTTTGAAAAGACGCGAGAAAAGAGTAGTGTTGTCTGGATTGGAAATGGAGATGATTGTCTCCAGTTTTGGAAATTGAGATTATTACTTTCTCATCGGGCTCGCTCGGTGGTGGAAGAGCGGAAGAGTAGTTATGCCATTTTATTCCATTATTATTCGGTAAGTTTCGTGGAATAAAAAATTGGTTTAAAAAATATAAATAATTCATAATTACTAAAATACCCTGATTCTAATTATTATTCTATTAATTTAATTTAATAACTTTTTATTTTTAATTAAATAAGATAGAAAATATAAAAACACAAATGTTCTATTAAGAATACAATAATAAAAGAAAAATTAAATCTTATTCAAAAGATATAGGAAGACGGATCTCTTTAGATAGAGAAAAATGAGTACAATCATTTGCATATTTTAAATCTATGATTTCATGAAATTATTATCGGAAATTGGTTGTTTTTTATCCATTTTTTTTTTGCAAAAAAATAATAGAAAGAAAGAAGAGAGATAAACATAACATTAATTGCTAGTATCATGTCATCTCAATGTGAAATTAAGAGAACTATTTTTGTCCTAAATTTTGCCTTATTCTATGGAATAAATATCTTCCGCCTCTCCCATAAAAGAAAGAAATTTCACCCTACCAACAATTTTTTTTTTCCACCCTTGTTCGGTTAGAATAACTCATTTTTTCCACTCTTCCACTCTTATTCCATCATGCCGAACGGCACCATCATGACTATGAGGCTTGATTTTAGGTGCACTGGGTTTATCCATTTAGATTGACCGGAGATGATGCACTAATAGGTTTCATCATTTATTAATTTTTCTGAAGAGAATTTTGCAGAAAGAACCCTGAGTTTGTACTCTTTGCGAAGATGCCCTCTTTCATACAAAGAATATATATTTTGCCACAATTCCCAAGCTTCTTTACGTATCAGTTAGATTACTACATAAGTACTTCTTATTAGGACATAATTAAATCATTAGAAAATTAATTAAACACAAGTTCACATTCATAACTGAAACACTACTATTGATTATGAGCACGTAGAACAGTAAAAACAACCATTAAATTTTCTCAAGACAGAAATCTCCACATAATCAAATCGAAATGACAAGAAAATACTTCTTCAAAAAAAAAAAACTATTGGAATGCAAAATAACACAAATAAAATATGAAAGAAAAAGAAAATCACCAACATTTTTTTCTTATTCACCTTCTATCATAACTAAAATTCGCAATATAGCCCCTCAACCTCCCACCTCTATCAATCACTACACTACCTAAACCGTAACAACAATCTAAACTCCTCAACAATAAAATATAAAAAAAACAATAACAATTATTTCCCAAACCAATAATAAATAATAATCACTAATCAACAAATCACTCGAAAATTTTCTCGCCGGTAGAAAAAATCAAATAAACCACCGAACTAAACACGCACAAATACCCCGGCACGAAAAACACAGTCCTCCACCCATCCACCCCATCCAAATCCTTATGCTCACTCTTCGCGGATTCCAATATCCAACCCGTTAACCCGACTCCAACTATGCCCGCAACCGTTCCAGCCGTATTACTCACCCCCATCACAATCCCCGCGTACTTCGGTGCAACGTCCATGTGGTTCACCGCGAACCCGGCCCGCCCAAGCGCCAGCAAACCGAGGGAAATTGAGGAACAGATTAGGGTCCAGTTTGTGGTCCTAATTACGGGCAACGCCATTAGGAAAATTGCTGAAATAACAAAGCCGATGGAGTTTAATAGTTTGCGGGTTTTGGTGACTGAGAGGATCCGTCTGGTGATTAAGTGATCCGCGATGACTCCGCCGATGTTGGAGAATAAGAACATGTTGAAATAGGGGAGCATTTTTTGGAAGCCCATTTCTTGGAGGCTTTCTTTTAAGCCTAAGTCGTAATATGTGGGCAGCCAGTTCATTAATACGTATAATGCGTAGTGAAATGTGAAATTGTTTACGACGATCGCCCAAACTGGCAGGCTGAAAATGATTTTTCGCCACGGAATTTTGTTACTGAGTTTCAATCTGTCTCTAGATCTGGAAGTGGGTAAGCTTACCTCCGATAAATTAACCCTAGGCGGGTCTGTTGCAAATTTATACCAAAGTAATGACCAAATCGCCCCTAATAAAGCCTCTATTAGAAAAACTGACTCAGGTCCTTTGTATTTTACCAAAGTGGGTAAAACCATCGTACCAAAAGCCGCACCGAAATACATTCCAGATGTAGTAACTGAAACGGATCGTGATCTTTCATGAGGCGGGACCCACTGAGCTAATACTGTATGAATTGACGGAAAGATAAACCCTTGTGCTACTCCTATTAAGAATCTGGAAACAATTAACAGTTTGGTTCTGTTAGGGTTTAAGGGCGTGAAGGCGCACACGAAGGACCACATGAGGAAGGAGTGCAAAAGGACGGTTTTGCCCCCGAATCTCTGGGCGGCCCAACCGCCAGGAATTTGGGAAATTACATAACCGTAGTAAAATACTGAGAGGATTAGGCCTTTTGTTGATTGGTCTGTATTGGATTTGTCAGAAAATTCTGTGTAGGCGATTGAGAAACCGACTCGCTCGATGTAACAGACGCATGTGCATATGAAGGTTAGAAAGACGATTATGTACCGCTTTGGGATCCGTGATTTTGACGCGCTTGTGGCGCCCATGATGATGGGGAATTAGGGTTTTGGGAGTGAGAGGTTTTGTCTTGTGGCAAGTTGATTCATTCAATGAATCATGTTAATGGTATTGAATTTGAGTCGGATGGGAATTTGTCAAACACCTGTAGTGCATGAAAAATGAGAAGGGTGAGTGCATTGGTAAATGGCAATCAAAAGGATCTGGAATTAGAATTGAGAGATGAAACCAAAATTGAACGCATTTACGCTAAAGCTGTTTGCTTGACTTGCACAATGCAAAAGTTTGGATATTGAAAATGTATACTAATAATGTATCAGAAAAATAATATAGCAAGGACGAAATGTCACCAAATGTTAAAAATCTATCAAAAAACCAGTGTAAATAGAAATAGCATAAACAACTCCCAAAAACATGGAGATGATTCGTTCTGACATTTCCCACCAAACCTCAAATCTCGAATTTTCATGAGATCCAACGGAAGCATGAGATCTCAACTTCATTCCGATCCATTTCCCGAAATAAAAAAAACCGCAAAATTACCAATGCGCAACACAAAGCATCAGTTTCTAATCCGACTAAAAGAAATCAATTAAAAACTGAATTTCTCATAGAAAACTAACCTTGGAAACTTCAGAACATCGAAGGGGGAGGGGGTCGAAAATTGATACAAATCAGTGAGAAGTTTAGCAATCTGAAATCAAATTGGCGTAGAACGAAAATTCAGATGCAGATCTCGCAACAAAGAAAGATCCTAGTTTTGAGAGGGAAGTGAGAGAGAGAGAGAACGAGCAAGAGAGAGTAGTTAGTATTACGAAGGGGCAATGACGGGTACAAAAGTGGGGGCCGGTTATTTATTTTTCAGAGAGGACGATGAAGCGTAAAGAAGAAATACTCTCTGTGGTCGATATGGTACATACATATGTGGAATGACCCACTGACAGATGGGTCCATACGTTAAATTACAATAAAATGAAGGAAAATGTATAATCGGTCATTCGATTTTTTGATAGATAGGATAGGTAAATAGAAGACCGGCCGAGCAGATGGAAAAAATGTTCAAAGCTCGGTAAAGAAAGATGGGAGTATTTTGACAGTTGCTTACTGAGTTATATATATTATTTTTATGTTTTATATATTATTTTATGGTTTATGTATTATTTTTATTTATATTTTCAAAATATATATTTTACATATTATTTTTTACTTTAAGAATATTATTTTTTATTTTATATATACTATTTTCAAAATATATATTTTTTTATTCTATTTATTGTTTCGCTAAAAGAATGATGGTAGTAGTACTGCACTAAGGAAATATTCTAATTGAGTGTAATGCTAGTCCAGTTACATAGAAATATTTTCTACAGAGAATCTAAAATTAATTAAGTAAGAGAAACAGAGAAATCACGTGTTGTACCTCCATTCATTTTGTTTTTTTTATAATTAATCTTTTTGAACCTGCTGACTTTCTTCCACTCGTCCTCACCAGTTGGCAAGAAAATGTTGCAAATCAGAATGGGACTGTAGAAATCCAGCTATCTAAATTGCAGTGAATCTCACAATCTACCAAATAGTTGGTACCAGTTTGACTAGTTGATCTTGTGTGAAATTACAATCACAAAAGAAATCAAGTAAACTTTGGATTTTTAAGCACAGTTACTGAATCATATTACTTTTTACTCCTCAAATTAAGTAAATATCCAAGCTACATTGACTAGTCAAACACCATACACAACACCAAAAAAACTGATAAGAAACTTTATACAAAGGATTTCTATGTGCCTTGTGAATTTTCAACTTTGTTTCCAACATTAAACCGATTTTTAGTTTCGCTCAAACCAGAAGAATGTAAATTCTTCCTTTCTTGCACAAGATGCATTGCGGTTTGTCTATCAGCTTTAGCTTCTTCACAATCCGCCTAAAGTTAAATTAATAATTCATAATCAGATTAAGCAAATTAGAAAATAAACTAAATAATAATAATTTAAAGGAAATAATTACGTTTAGTGCTAAAGCCTTGTCAAAGCTTTTAATTGCGGAATCGGGTTCTCCAAAGTTGAGTTGTGCTCTACCAAGTGTAATCCAAGCCTGTTCAAAAAGATTAATTATATTTATTTATCAAAATAAAAAGTTTGTATTTAGTATTATAATTATATATGAGACAATGTTTAAACAAACCTCAGGCCAAGATGGTTTTAGATCAGTCGCTCCTGTAAAATTAGTAAAATTTAACAAATTTAAAAAGTGATCAATTATTTGTATTAAAAAGTGATCAATTATTTGTATTTTTACATAGTAGGATTTTTTAAATAATTTATGTTCATTATGAGAAGAGAGTTACTTGATGCGGATTTTAATGCATTCCATGAATCGCCGAGTTCTAGTAAAATTTGTGCTTTTTGCTCATGCAATATTTCATTTTCAGGCATTAAATTCAGAGCAGATTCCCATTTTGAAAGAGCCTCTCTATACTTTCCAGCCTACAATCAAAATAAAAAAAAGGAATTAATCAGACTTAAATCCTTCTGAAAGCTTAAATCACAGTAATATAAGCTAAATGGAAATTGAAATAATCATTCCTGTTTGAAATAATTATGCAGTAATATAAAGCTTAAATTGCAGTAATTGAAATAGAAACTAACCTCAGCGAATCGATTTCCTTCAGATTGGAGTGACATAACGATACTTTTCCGATCATCAGTCTCCTCAGTCTCTGAATTAAGCGATTTTTTAGCTTTTTTATCACTGTGCTTTAAGTTTCGTTCTTCTTCTTCTTCTTCGTCTTCATTGGAGGTTTCAAAAGGAAGGTCAGAGATTTTGAGAGGTTTGGATTTCTTCTTCTTTGAATCAGTTTTACTTTTCCATACCAATTTCATGGTGATTTTATTCACTGAGCAGAACGGAGGAGAAAAAGAAAGAACAGAACAGCGCCGAGTGTTCTTTCACTTCTACAACTTGATCCTTAATGTACAAAACGATCCTTATTAAATGTGTGTAAATTATGGCCCAGTGGCCTATCAAGCCTTTCATAAAAGGAAAAGATATAATACTGGGCCAATTAAGGCTTATTTGAAAAGAAGAAAGTCGAATGCCATACAACGGGTCAAACCATTCCCCTGAAATACGAGGAATAAGAAGGTGAGACCGGTTCATATAAACCAAGATAATAAAAATACATGTGTTACAAAATAACAAAAAAAGGAGAGAAATAAAAGAAAAATATTCTATTTAATTATATATATATATATATATTTTATATTATGCATCTCTATTTATAGGATAAAATTTCTGTGTATGCTATAAAAATAACAAAAAATTTAATGAAAATACAAAATATTGAAGTATCTTTTTTTTTTAATTGTGAATACAAAGTATCTTAGTGGGAGCACGGATATATTAAGGGTTGATGAATCAAAAATATTAAAATTCAATATTAATATATTAAACATTTATACTACCACTAAGATACTAATGTAAGAGGGATGATGTATATATAACTTTCAATTTCAGTATAACCATATATATACAACTTCAAAATCTTAAGGAGACAGCTGTCTCTTTAGTCTCTATTAAAATCCGCTACTGATTATTCATAACATTCTTCCTCGGTGAGTTTCCGAGTCCATGATAGACCAGGTTTTCCCAACAGAAACCAAAGAGGCATATTCCCAGACCAACGGCCTACAAGACACGTGCAAGTTCCTTATTGGCTGCACACTAGATTGGGAGCAGCTCGCACCAAAACCAACCAACTCTTCTTCTCGTTTGTTTGTTTGTTTCACTCTCAGACCTCCGAAACAAAACAAAGAACGCCATGGCGGAGCGCCTCGCTTCCTCTAGTTCAGTCACCGCCTCATTCCTCTCCAGTAGCTCTTCCCGTGCTCCGGCCGTGAGCCGACCGGTCTCCTTCTCTCCTCCGTCTGCATATCGCTCTGCTCACATCTCCTCTTCTAGAAGCTTCCTTTCTCAACCTCAGTTTCTCAAGGTTTGTTACGAACTTATGATCGATCAATAATGAAAGAGTTGACGCACAATTTTATACATTAGATTGATTTCTTCTGCAAATTATTCTGTTTGTTGTTACAGAGGAAGCAGCTCACTCGTGCAACGGAATCGGCCACGGCAATAACAGCGGCATCAGATCCAGCACAGCTGAAGAGTGCGAAGGAAGACATCAAAGATCTTCTCAAATCGACCTTCTGCCATCCGATCCTGGTAATCAGACCTTCAAATTCGTTCAAAAAGTGTTTTTTTAATTTAAGCAGATCATTTTCATTCAAGTTTTTCAATTTTTTTGTTTAAATCAGGTTAGATTAGGCTGGCATGATGCTGGAACTTACGACAAAAACATAGAGGAATTTCCACAAAGAGGCGGAGCAAATGGAAGCCTTCGATTTGAAGCTGAGCTCAAACATGCAGCCAATGCAGGTTTTTATTTAATTTTTTTTATTAATTAATTACTTAAATTGAATCATGGTTACAACAACTAATATTTTGTATTACAGGTTTGATAAATGCTTTGAAATTGATCCAACCAATAAAGGACAAATATCCAGCTGTCACTTATGCGGATTTGTTTCAGTTAGCCAGTGCTACTGCCATTGAGGTTCTTTAAAATGATATACAAAAATTTGCCAATTTAACCATAACTCATATTAATTAATATGATTTTATAATTTATTATAGGAAGCTGGTGGGCCTAAAATTCCGATGAAATATGGAAGAGTCGACGTAACTGGACCTGACCAGTGTCCAGTTGAAGGAAAACTTCCTGGTAATTAATATCTTATTATTAAAAAATTAATATTTCTCACATTTTAGAAAAAAATATAATTAATTTGTATATTGTATTGTCATGTTTAGATGCAGGCCCGCCATCGCCAGCTCAGCATTTGAAGGACGTATTCTACAGAATGGGCCTTGACGACAAGGTTTTTTCCTTTATTTATATTTTGATACTTATTATATGATTTAATTTTATCTGTTATTTATTAGTTAATTCTATTTGTGTAAATTCAAAATTGACTTGTAGGAAATAGTAGCTTTGTCAGGTGCACATACACTAGGCAGATCGAGACCAGAAAGAAGCGGATGGGGAAAACCTGAAACCAAATATACCGTATTTTTTTTTAAATAATTTTTAATTAAATTATTTTAATATAATAATGAAAATTTTGAATTTAATTTGTTTTTCTTGCTCATGATTTGATAGAAAGATGGACCAGGTGAGCCAGGTGGGCAGTCCTGGACAGAAAAATGGCTGAAATTTGACAATAGTTATTTTAAGGTATATATTTATTATATCGCTTTATTTTTTCTTTTACCTTTTTATTTTGATTTATTTATTGGATTTTGTTTGGATTTATTGTGTGATTTTTAATAACTAGGATATTAAAGAAAGAAGAGATGAGGATCTTCTAGTTTTGCCCACTGATGCAGCTCTCTTTGAGGACCCTTCTTTCAAAGTATAACAAAATAATAATAGAACTATTGGAATTGTTAATTTGGATATTTATGTAATTAATAAACTTTGCAGGTGTATGCTGAAAAATACGCAGAGGATCAAGAGGCGTTTTTCAAAGATTATGCTGAGGCTCATGCAAAGCTCAGCAATCTTGGCGCAAAATTTGATCCGCCTCAAGTAATTAATATCTTATTATTATTTTTATATTTAATTTATTACTAATATAAATATTTTCATGAAACTTGTATTTTGTTGCTAATTATTAAATTTAACTTGATTTTATTAGGGATTTTCATTGGATGAAGCTGAGGCGCCGAAACCTGAACCCTTCAAAGCGGACAACTATTCCTCTAAGGTTTATTCTTTTTTCATCATGAAAAATAAAATAAAACACTATATATATTGTAAATTAGATAAATGGGGTAATAATATGATTATATATTTCTTGAAAAATGCAGAGAGAATTGTCAGATTCAATGAAAGAGAAAATGCGGCGGGAATATGAGGCAATAGGAGGCAGCCCGAATAAACCTCTGAAATCTAATTATTTTCTTAATATTATTATAGTAATTGCGGTTTTAGCAATTTTGACCTCTCTGCTTGGAAATTAAATGTAAAACTGCAACTTTGTGTCGGTTAATTAATACATAATATATAGAAGAGTGAGTTCTGAAATTTTGTATGCCTTTTGTTTGCATATTTTACATTGATAAATAGAAACTATGTGCTGTATTATATTTTGCAGGATTTGATAATTTTTTTACTGATATTCTCTGATGTAAGGTTTATATTCATTAAATTGATCTAACAAATATAATGTAACTAACCAACCATAGACTATAATATAGTGCAGCAAAATGACTAAACTTTTATTTCTTTAATGAATTAAGCATCTTGATAGCCTACTCAAGCTTCAAGCAAAAAAAAAAAAAATCATAGCATATAATGTGAGTTGAGGCCCAAAATAAAAATCAAGTTCTGATAAAACAAATTGAAAGCCCAAAACTTGAATTGATAGTTGATTCTGAACAATTGTCAGGTCCCTAGTTGATTCTGATTGGTAAGAATTCCCAATTTCAGCCAATAGTAACGAAGAACCTCTGACTGACTGCATAAGTGAGGTCACATGCTTCTCACGTTCAATTATGGAGTCTTAACTTTTTAAACAAACTTTTCCTTTGTATTTTGTTTTCTAATTGTCTTTTTGCCTGATTAGAAACGGGCGAGTGAGTCTCCCTCCTTCTCAGCAGCAAAAAGCCAATTACAAACTATCGTGCGACCACATCGGTTACCCTCGGTAAGAATACTGATTACAAACTCCATTTTTTCAGATATGTCATCCTTTACTTATCAAATTATATTGTAAGTATAAGAGTACAAAGACTCTTTATTTGCTGAATGATACATATCTAAATTTATTGACAAGTATTACAATTATTTCGAAAAAGATTACTCAATTAAGTATTTTGAGTGCAATGTGTTATTTCTTCTCTACATTCGATTTAGGGGTTTGAAACGTATTTTCAATATTAAATTACAGGGCTTGAAATCTATTATCAAGATATGTACTGTGCAATTATAATAATTCGGATTTTGATCTCCAAGGAATATAAATATTTTATTTCACAAAAAATCATGTAACAAAAAATTAGTCTCGAAAAATAATGACTCATTACAAAAAAATTAGAATACAACATTACCAAAAAAAAAAATCAAAATAGATATTCATTTTCATTGATACAACTGTGTGATAGTAAGGAAAAATCACAAATCTCTCATGTAGGTATATCAACAAAATACATAAAACGTAAAGGTTATTAGTCCTTAATTCAAAACAAGTATCTCATTATAAGGTCTCGCTATAAAAAAATATAATATGACTTCAATATATATCCACTGACCAAATTATGTGATAGTGAAGAAGGAATGACATAGTGACTCCGTATGTATATCAACAAAAATACATTAACTTCAAAAGATATTAGTTATTTGTTAAAAAAAAACAAGTCTCTCATTAGAATAATTCATGATAAAAATACAATGACTTATATTACAAACAATCAAAATAAATTATCATATACACTTATAAAATCATGTGATAGTAAATGAGCTATCATATACATGGTTGATCATGTTATTTCGAGGCCATTCAACAGTTGAAAATATGAGACTTTCAAATTTTGAAATTATATCGTTCCAACATAAATACACGCCCAAAATTATAGGATTATCTTATTTTTTTTCTTCTTCTTATTTTTCTATTCTTTTGTTTTTTCTTTTTCTTTATCAAATTGTAGCTCAAACATTATTGATTTAACACAATAATTTTTTTAAGATAGATTCATTATCCATGTTGATGTATTAAACGTTATTGTGCATGTGACATTTTTCAGATCTTGCATAGTTCATACATAATTCGTTTTTGCAACTTTGTTTTCTTAGTTTATCTAAACTTACATAAGACGTATCCTAACTATTATTTTCTCATATACTTACCTTTTTCTCTATTTTAATATAGTTATGTAAAAATCCACATATTTTAACATATAAACAAATTGAGTAAACAAACAAGATAAGAACATACTTGAGAAATGAAAAAAGTACAAGGAGACACATGTAATAAAACCGTTCCCTCCAACTTCCGGTGACCATAAACCCGGCCACCAACCGGTGACCACACTCCAATCCAAACACGCGAAAATTCCTTCGTTCGGACAAGGCGGTAGAACTCCCAAAACACAAATAATCACCAATCATCTACGCCTCTTTCCCCACAACCAAAACTGTAATAGCTCACTTCGTACTAATAAAAATGATTCTCTACATATTTACATACAGAAATATATTCACATCAGAGCGGTAGTTCCGACATAGAACATAACACACCCACAGGGCACAGAGAGATCGTGACTTCGCAGCTCACCATTATTATTAATTAATCTCTTTAACCAGTCTACTCTTCTTTCCCTCTCTTTCTTCTTCTTCTTCTTCCCCGATCAAAACCCTAGTCCAATCTCTCCCAACTTCTCAAACTCAAAATCAATCTCTAATCTCCCAACTTCTCAAACTCAAAATCAATCTCTAATCTGCCAACATTCTCAAACTCAAAATCAATCTCTCATCTGCCAACATTCTCAAACTCAAAATCAATCTCTGATCTGCCAACATTCTCAACTCAAAATCAATCTCTGCTATGTCGACTCGTTCGACGCGGTCGAGCATATCGCCCTTCCGATCTAGGAAAGCTCCGCCGTCGGCGAACGGGAGGCCGGCGACGCCCTCATCCACCAGTTCCGGACGGCCGACGACGCCGTCGACCGGAGCTCGTCCCACGACGCCGTCGTCGTCGTACTCGTCGAGGCCGCCGTCGAGGATCTCGCCGGTGTCGAACAATGTGAGCCCGCCGATGAGCAATGCAGCGCCGGATTTGGCCAATGCGAAGGAGAGTATCATGGTTACGGTTCGATTCAGGCCTCTTAAGTATGTTTCGTTCTGTTTTTTGTTTATTTGTTAATCATTTTGAGATTTTTTTTGAGCTTTTGACTTTTTTCTTCTAATTGTGTTATTGTTTTAGAATGAAGTTATGCATATAGACTTGTGTATTTCGTGATTTTTTTGTGTGAAATTGGCTAGAATAAAGATTAAAATTGGTTTTATGGTATAATAAGCATAATTAGTTAGAGTTGGATTGACATTTTGAAAGAGTAAATACATATTTGTGCTTTTAATTGCATTTCACATGTATTTTTGGCAGGGATGTTGGCAATTATAATGTAGATAAGTACTTCAATCAGTGGATTTCCATAAAAGGAAAACTCAGTAAAAATTTGAAATTCTGTCCATATGTCGTTTTTGGTAATTTAAGCATGTGGCAGTATAGAATCTTATATATGAGTTTCAGTACAATAATTGACAAAGTAATACATCTATCTCATAATCGCATTTATGCCTGACATCTTCACTTAACCGTTTTTGTAACGCAGAATCAGTTATTACCCTTTTGACGCTTATACCCTTCAAAAATTTAGAATTTGTAAGTGCTATATTTGCAAAATTGTCAAGATTGGTAATTTTTTTTTGTAGTGGGCGGGAAATAAATAAAGGAGATGAGATAGCATGGTATGCTGATGGTGATTATACAGTTCGTAATGAGCCAAATCCAAACATTGCCTATGCTTTTGGTAATAATTAATTTATTAATTTCTTGTCTTTATTTTTTTTTATTAACCTTTTGGAAATTTGAATACTGTTTGTAGATAAGGTATTTGGGCCTGCTACAACGACTCGCCATGTGTATGATATTGCGGCTCAGCAAGTTATAAGAGGCGCCATGGAAGGAATAAATGGTATATTTTTTGCTATTTTTTATTTTTGTTTTAATTTTGTAGTTTTTATCGGAATCTTTTGCGAAATATTCATTTCAAAATTTGTGGAATTAATATGAAAAATTATTGTGGACCATGCTGTTTTTTTAGGAACTGTATTTGCTTATGGTGTTACCAGTAGTGGGAAAACTCACACAATGCATGTAAGTTTCCACTTTTATATTATTATTTATTGTTTATATATTTTTTGCTCCTTATATACCATAATTATATTTATTATGTATTTCATCTTTTGTTGTAGGGTGAGCAAAAATCACCTGGAATAATTCCGTTAGCTGTGAAGGATGTATTCAGCATTATACAAGATGTAATTAAATATCTTATATTTCACACTATATATGTAATTTTATTAAATTTCCTGAATATATTTTTTTCTTTTATCAGACTCCTGGCCGCGAATTTCTTTTGCGGGTTTCGTATCTTGAAATATACAATGAGGTACTTTCTATACTAAAACCTACCATTATTTATAGAAATATTCAGATTTCAGTTACATAATGATCTATCAATTTATTTCTTCTATATTTTTTCTACAGGTTATAAATGATTTGCTTGACCCATTAGGTCAGAACCTTCGTATAAGAGAAGATGCACAGGTGCACATCAAAACATTCTTTTTATATATAAATTAATTAGGAAATTTTTTTGTAACCCTAAATTCTTTAATTTTTTTTTCAAAATTATTAATTAATTTTTTTCTGTGAAGGGAACTTATGTGGAGGGAATTAAAGAAGAGGTTGTTTTATCGCCAGCTCATGCCCTTTCATTAATCGCATCTGGCGAAGGTAATTTCTCAATATTTTTATTTATTTTTTATTTTTTTTGCTGTTTGTCACTGCATTTTTAGGGTTTAGGGTTTTGTTGCCTAATATTGTTTTTGTTTAATTATTTTTGTTAATAGAGCACAGGCATGTGGGATCTAATAATTTCAATTTGGTTAGTAGTAGAAGCCACACGATCTTCACTCTGGTAATTTTTCTTTTTTTATTTCTCTTTTTAATTAAAAAAACTGTTTGTTTATATGGCTTTTGTCTTAGAGAATATTTTCATGAATATTTTTTCTTTAGACTATAGAGAGCAGCCCTTCTGGTGCAAATGAAGATGGAGAAGAAATAAGATTGTCTCAGTTGGTAATTTTGATATTTATTTACTTAAATTTAATAAATTTCATATACTTACCATCGATTCATTTATCATATTTTTTGAATTGAGCTGTTTATTTTTCTTTTATTAAATGAATTTCAGAATTTGATTGATCTTGCTGGCTCTGAAAGCTCAAAGACTGAAACAACAGGCTTGCGTAGGAAAGAAGGTTCATTCATTAACAAAAGCTTACTCACTCTTGGAACCGTAAGTTTATTTATTTTCATAAATACTATATTCACTCTCTTAATATCTCATATTTATTTATTTCCTTTTTGTTATTTTAAATCAGGTGATTGGTAAATTAACAGACGGAAAATCTTCACATATTCCATACAGAGATTCAAAACTCACTCGCTTGCTCCAGTCTTCTCTTAGCGGACACGGCCGCATTTCCGTAAAAACCCTTATAAAACTCAGCATTTATTTATTCCTCCTTTTTTTACATAATTTTGCTTAATTAATATGTGCATTAAATTGCAGCTCATTTGCACAGTAACGCCTGCTTCTAGCAACACTGAAGAAACACACAACACACTGAAATTCGCACACAGAAGCAAACATGTTGAAATCAAGGCTTCTGCAAACAAGGTATTTTATTTATTTATTTTTCATTTCTTACCTTTTTTTTCCTTTTATGTGATTCTTCAAAAGTTACAATTTCATTAATTCTTCCAGATAATTGACGAGAAATCCTTGATTAAAAAATACCAAAAAGAGATCACCCATTTAAAAGAAGAATTACAGCATTTAAGACGAGGCATGATGGAAAATTCATACATGGCTCCTTCAAATCAACAAGATCTCGTAAACCTAAAACTCCAGGTCTCTCTCTCTCTCTCTCATCCCCTCTTTTATTCCTCTAAAATTACATATATTTAATTAATTTTTAAAACATTTCAGTTGGAAGCGGGACAAGTGAAGCTTCAGTCGAGACTAGAAGAGGAGGAAGAAGCAAAGGCAGCCTTAATGGGTCGAATCCAACGATTGACAAAATTAATCTTAGTATCCACTAAGAATTCTATCAGTTCAAATCCAAATACCATTTCAGGGAAACCCGGTGTTTTACGCCGCCACTCTTTCGGCGAAGACGAGGTAAACTTATTTTCTTCCATTTTTACCCTTTTGGTTTAATAAAAATGGTTGAGTTTAATTAGTTATATTTGGTGGGGGTAGTTGGCGTATTTGCCGGACAGGAAGAGAGATTACTTCTTGGATGATGATGTGGCGAGCCATGATTCGTCGGAGATATCTGTAGGAGGAGGGAAATTGGATGACGACCCTGCTAGGTTTGATAAAAGGAATCGCAAACGCGGCATGCTTAGCTGGCTCAAAATCAAGGTAATCTTTCTGTTAAGAATTTTCAAACTGTTATGTAGTTTATCATGTATAATTAACTAATGATTGCTAGAATGGCATAGTAGAGTATGTTACTAATTTTTCATTTAACATATAGTACTGTATTAACTAAGTTCTATTTTTCAAAACCCACGTTAGTCGCTTGTTTGTAAGCCATTCACGACAATTATCTTTTGCTCCCAAATACTCTATGTTTACATCCCCCCTCTCTCATTTGGTCCCTTCTCTCTCTATTTTGCTCGCCACTTTCTCTCTCTTGGCCCCAAACCAAATTCTCCCTCCCTCCCTCTCTCTCTCTCTCTCTCTGTCTCTGCCTTACTGAATGGGGCAAGATGAATGCATAAATACCTAACATTTAATAAACTGCAGAAAGGGGAGCAGATGACAGGAGAGAGCGACAGCTCAGCAACGAGCGGGCCCCCTTCAATCCGTCAGAAGCAGCACTCCTTCGACCTGCGAGACGGACGCAGGAGGTCCGTGACAGGCGGCGCCAGGCGAGGAGGAGGGGACCACTTGTCTGAGTCCTCTCCCCTCGCCGCCGCCCGCTCCACCACTCAGGCCGGCGATCTTTTTACTGCCACCCCAACCGCCTTCCAAGGTCGCCGCCCACCTCCGGTGATCTCTCTCGCTCTCCTCCTCCCCCCCTCTTCTATCTCTCTGGGGTTCTGTTTTGTCACTCTCCCAACCCTCTTTGTTTTCTCTCTCTACTCTCCGTTGCATCCACTCTTTTCCTTTTTCCTCTCTCTCTCTCTCTCTCTCTCTCTCTCTCTATATATATATATATATATATATATATATATATAATAGAGGATGGCTAAAATGTTTTGGAAAGTATAGCACATTTTATACTTTGGACTTCTCATCCATTGAATATGCATCGTGACTTGTGCAATGAAATTTTCTCGTTCTTTAACACGAATCATGATGCACATCCAATGGATGAAAGAGTCCAAAGTATAAAATGTGCTATACTTTCCAAAGTTTTTAGGTTGAATGCTATTGAACTGGCCAAGGGGTTTAAGTCTTATTTTTAGGGTTTAGGGTCTAGTCAGTGTTGAATCAAGTAATCTAACTAGTATGTTTAATATTTTGTTATGATTTGTTTGTTGTATTTCAGTCAGGAACAACGATAGTGGATCAAATAGATCTTCTGCATGAGCAAGTCAAAATGCTCGCTGGCGATATTGCGCTCTGTACGAGCTCTCTCAAACGCTTGACTGAACAAGCAGCAAACAATCCTTCCGATTCCCAAATTCAAGTACATATATATTATAATCTTATTTTATTTATGCATATAGTTTTACCAGTCTTGTCAATTTTTTAAATAAATGTTGTGTTTTTGTAGGAGCAAGTGAGGAAATTAAAGACAGAGATAAATGAAAAGAAGCTGCAGATGCATGTGCTTGAGCAAAGAATGGTCGGCTCTCTTGAGGAGACTGAGCTCACTTCAAACATCGAGATGTCTCAGGTCCTTATTTTATTTTTATTGTATTTGTTTTCAATTTTTATTTTGTTTTAATTTTGTGAATTTGTTTTTAATTATGTCTTTTTTGTTGTTATTTGTGGTGCTGTATTGTAGACTGTTTCAAAGCTGACTGCCCAATTAAGCGAGAAAACATTTGAACTCGAGGTTTGCCTCTGACTTTCTCTCTGTCCCCATTTTATTTTCTTGAAATAATTTTTATAACTTTGGTAAAATGAGCGAGCGTGTGATGCTCATATTTCATCCCTTAAATTTTATCCTTTTTTGTTGTTTTTGCAACAGATCATGTCAGCAGATAACAGAATTCTCCAAGACCAACTGCAATCGAAGGTGGTTGAATTTAGCATTTTAAACTCAACTAATTCTCAAATCAACCCTTGGAAAAATATGCCTTCTTACTGACAAGTATGCTTTTTTTTCCTCTCATATTTTTTAACAGGTGGCTGAAAATACAGAGCTCAAAGAAATAATCACACTCCTTAGGCAAGAAAACAACGAACTATTATCAAGAAGCAAAACCACTACCATCTCAAACGAGGAAACCAACAACAAAGACTCATCTCTCAAATCCCAAGTCCTCATGCAGGTTCAACTTCTCTTTCCATCTCTCTCCAATTTTTTTTAGCAAATATTAATCATACACATTATTCCTCATTATTATAAATCCATCTCCAACTCAGGCCGCTGAAATAGAGAACCTGAAGCAAGAAAACCACAAGCTTCTAGAAGAAAAAGACGGGTTAGAAATCCACTCAAAAAAACTCTCAGAAGAATCCTCATACGCAAGAGAATTAGCAGCAGCAGCCGCCGTCGAGCTCAAGAATCTTGCAGAAGAAGTTACCCGCCTTTCCTACGAGAACAACAACCTAATAAACAAATCAAATTCAAAACAAATTTCAAAACAGAGTTCCTTTAATAAAAAGGAAGGAGAGACGGAGATTCTAGTGGAGGAATTGCAGAGGGAGCTGGTCGCCAGCTGTCAGAGAGAAGCGCTTCTAGAAGCTGAGCTGGCGGAGAAGGGGAAGAGAGAGAAGGAGATTGTTAGGGTTTTGGAGGAGGTGAGGGGGAGAGAGAAGGAGCTGGAGGACGAGCTGGCAAACATGTGGGTGGTTGTGGCTCAGTTGAGGAAGAAGAATGAGGGAAATGGAATCCCGGATTTTGAAAATGGGATTTCGGATTCCGGTTCTTTGGAGGCGAGGGCGAAGTATGAGAGCGAGAGGAGGAAGTGCGAGGAGTTGGAGGAAATTGTGTCTAGATTAAAGGTTGTTTATTTATTTATTTATTTATTCAATTAATTAAATAATTAATTATGATTTTGTTCAGTGTTTCATTGGGTTTGATTTTTGTTTGTTTATTAAATTAAAGGGTATGAAATTATTTTATTTATAGGGTGAAGGTTTGAGTGGATTGGATACAACGGTTCTTGATGATTTGCAGAGTTTTCATGTCGCAGCCTTGTCCAAAATTTGCCAAGAAAAGGTAAAAAAAATTATTAAATATATATATATTTTTTAATAAATGTGGTGTTTTGTCGAGATTTATAAATGCTATTATGTGGCAATATTTTTTTGTAAAAAAAACTTTTAACAAATGGATTTTGCAGATGTCAAGTAGAGCTCTATAGCGCATTGTTCAACTTTTTTGGCTTCTGAGGTTAGTTATGTTTTTTAATTTCATCTTATGATTTATTACACTTTTTTTTTTCTATAATTATGATTTATTACACATTTAAAATTTGATATGGCTTGTTTCTATTCAGGTTCGCCCTATTTGTATAGCTGATAATTGAGGGGCAAAAGTGTGAATGTAGGACTTTCAAGTAGGAAATTTGAATTTTGTAGCCTGATTGAAGAAAATCTCATAATAATTGTAAAATTTCTGAGTTCCCTTTCTGACTGACATGTTTTAAATTTGGGTTCAATTAGTTAAAAGAGGCATTTGTAAAATATCTACCAAAGTTTTAGGACATTTTTCGAATTTGAAATATTGGACTGTATTTTTGTAACTGCTACCGGTTTTAGCAACCCATTTGTATTTGTATAACATTTTATTTTCCATTTTGTTTTTTTTTATGCTCATGCCAGTACTTGTTTTGCTGGAGATGATGTATAGTTTAAAAATTTAGACCAAAATCTGAATATTTGTACATTAATGGCTCTTAAAAGCAGTATATATTTTTTTATTTTTTTTTATTTTAAGCCTAGTAATGATAAAGTAAACAGATCCAGAGCAGCAATTTTAGCAAGACAAGTAGATTTTATATTTGCAAACATCATACTAGATAAATTGTCAATTATGTTTCACCACAAAAAATGATGTAAACATGGTAATAATATTGCTCTTTATATTATTATCAAACAAAATGAATATTTTTCTGATTGTAAAATTATTATTGATGTTTAATAACAAAATTACGACAAGAAAGCACTATAAACCTACTTAACTAAGAAACAAGCAAGCACCAACAAAAAATAGTAACAAAAAAAGACAAAGAAAGAAAACAGTAAAAAATGTATAAAAAATACATGAAGTCACGAAAGCCACAACACAAATCACTCACCGGTGACCAAATCCTGCAACCAAAAATAAATGCCCATAAACATAAAATAAAATAAACATACATATAATATAGAATAAACTAAGTTTTAGCATAGGTTTTTTCTTTTTTCAATTTTTGTTCTTTCTTTTCTATAGATCACAGAAAAAAATGTAAAAAAACCTTTAATTTATGAAAAAATAAAAAAAAAATTGCATTTGGACAGGGGATTTTCAGCCCTCTCCAAATTTCAAAAAAAAAAAAAATGAATAATTAATTTCCACATACCGTGTTTTTCACAATTCATCCTTTACGGTTTCGGTTTCTGGCTGAGTAGTCTCTTCAATTACAGACTCAGTTTCTTTTGCAGTTTCAGAAGGATATTTATTTTCGTTTATAAAATGAATTATTGCTTCAGCAGTTCTGCCTCCATTAAAAACTTGCATCTTTTTATCCGCCGAATAAAAATAAATTGTTGGGTACGCTGTCAACTCAAACTCCTTTGGTACATCATTCAGTGTCGCATCCTACAATAATATCAAATAAATAAACAAAAAAATAAATAAGCATAAATTAAGATTAAACAAATAAATTAAATGGGTATATATAATTATGAGTACCATTTTTGCAATGACGATATTATCCTTGTTTTGAAGGGAAGTCGCGACTTCATTCAAAATTGGTTCCAGTTTCTTGCAGTGCGAGCACCACGGTGCATAAAACTCCAAAAATACTGTAATATTTTTTTTTTATTATAACAATGTTTTTTAATAATATTTTCTTTCTAAGTTTTCATAATAATGTTTTATTAACACCTAGCATATACATTTTCTAAGTATTTTAAACTGTTGGTGTAGTTGTAATAGAGACCAGTATCTGGTACTGTACCAGTAATAGTATAAAGTAGTACATATGTAAAAATATTTATAATTTTTTTAAAGCTTACCGTTTTTGCCAGAGTTAAAAACCGTTTCATTAAAGCTTTCAGCAACGACAATTTTGACAGGTTCATCGTTCGTTTCTGGAATCGGTTGCGATTTAATAAACGGAGTCAAAGTTCCGTCCTGATAATAAAATTAAATCACAATTAATTCACACATTAGACACACAAATCTATTTATTAATAATATTTGAGGCTTTACCAAGTATTCTTTAAGCCAAGCTTGGATCTGATCAGGCTGGACATTTGATTTGAGATATTTTTGTCCAAAACCACCTTGTACGACAATAAGAGGCAACCATTCATTTCTCAGTCCATAATACTACAAAAATATAAAAAAGATTGTTTTAATTACACGTGGAAATTATTAGTGACGAATTTTTCACATATACCCCTGTAAATTTTAGAAAATATATACCTGAAAAGCACCACGACTTGCTGTTGGTTCGCCAATCAAAAAGCTCAAATTCTTGGATTTATATTCTACTGCAGCTTCATTTAATTCCTTTTTATACTCGGTAAATTTATCGTCTGTAAAGCTCGTGAAAAGCATAGCCTAAACAATAATGATTTTTTATCATTAATTTCAAATTTAAAGTATGTAGTAGTGCCAAATAATAAAAATAATAAGATTTAAATTGAGAGATGTTTTACTTTGACGTTGGAATTTGAGAAGAATTTGAGAAGAAAAGGTTGGTTTGACGGATTTGAATCAAAAGTTACCACCAATGGCATGCTTGCTTCATTTATAAAACTCTCCAATTTTTCCACCTCAAATTCCTAAATTAAAAAAAAATAATGAAAAATTACATCATCATAAAAAACAAAGATAAAAAAAATAAAAACTCAAGTAAATTTCATTGGCTCTTTTTATATTTCAAGTTTAAATACCTTGGAATCGGCAAAGAGATCATCAAACGGCTTGAAAAGCCTAACAAAAGGCGCAGCCAATGAGGAGTCGCCACGTGGCAAGATCTTTGCATCCTTACTATGTCCAAAATTATACTCCGCTCTCAATTTTTCCGCAATTGAGATAAAATTCTCAAATTCACTCCCACTAAATTCATCAAACACACCAACCTACATAAATAAATAAAAAAACCAAAATTAATTTTAAATAATAAATTTAATCAAATATAAACTCTGTTTTATCACCGATTAAACTCTTAATAACAAGGAAAAAAAACGAAATTTAATTAAATATAAACTAACAATAACTACTGATTTATGACCAATTAAACTCAATAAACAAAAAAATAAAAATTTAATTTAATTAAATATAAACTAACAATAACTAACAATATTTTAGTAAATAATAAACAATAAATTCAAGCAATAAATAATAAATCATAAGATGCTAACAAAATTAAATCCAAGTAATACACAACAAACAATAAATAACAAACTCTAGCTAAAAATAACAAATTCAAATAATAAATATTTCAATTTTACTCACAATAACCACAGATTTTTCCCCAATAAATCCCTCAGCCTCCTCTTCCGATTTGAGCTCCACCGAGGCGGGCCCCACCTGCTTCTTCAAATACTCAACAATTCCCTCTTTTTCCCTCGCCCCGTTGTAATCTTGCACTATGGCCCCTTTATTTCTTAATATTTTAATCGTGGGGAACCCTTGTACGTTGAATTTTGTTGAGAGAGGTTTGTTTGACTTTTCGTTCGCGTCGACTTTTGCTAATGTGATTGGTGGGTCATGTTTGAGTAATTCTTGCGCGGCCTTTTCGTACTGAAAATTAATAATTGTTTGAGAGAGAATTAAATTAATTAAGGAAAGGTGGAGATATTGATGTGTTTTGAATATGAGATGAATTGTATACTTACTTCTGGAGCGAGTTTCTTGCAATGTCCACACCTGTATGGAAGGATGAAAATAATGAAATTAGCTGGTTTTTGATGAATAGATTTGAAAAAGTAGCTTTTGTGCGATGAAAAATCAGGATTTAAGTTTGAGTTAGTGAAAATACAAGTTTTTCTAGGGTCAGATGTGCAATCTTGCCATTTCAATCCTTGACAGTGTTTTGGAGATAGAAAAGATGTAGATTCGTTATCAAACACAATTCTCCAAAAAGTCAACATTTTTCGACCTTTATAACTATTTTTTATATATATCGATGAGTTGACTCAATCTTCATTTTGCGTGCATGTCGATTCAAATTTAATCTAATAAAAAGCTTTTTTTGAGCTGCTACTTAAGTCTTTAAATTACAAATGCACTAAAATCCCGACTGAACTGAATTGTCAGAGACATGATCAAGATTCAAGAGGAAAAACAAATCAGAAAGAAAGAAAACAATATTCAAGTTAATTACCAAGGCGCGTAGAACTCGACCACAATGAAATCGTGCTTCTCCACAATCTCCGTGAAATTGGACTCAGTTAGTTCAATCACCGCCGGCTCCTCCTCAGCTCTAACATTTGCAGAGACGAGAATAATCGTCAAAAATAAGAACGTGATTTGCAGCTTGCATATCGCCATTGATGACCTCACAGATCTGATCCGATCAAGAGGTTTTAGAGAGACGCGACGACTAATTAGTTATCAGAGCAGGTTAAATAGCGTTAATTAATTTCTATTAAAAGTCAAAACCATGGTTTTGAGTCTTTTGACCACTTCTAATAAACCCATGGTTTGACCAATGAGAGCTCGCCACGTGGGATTGACGTTTAAGGTCGTCGGTTCCCGCAGGATGGTTTGTTTATGTCCGTTGGATTTAGAATGGACGGTGCAGATTAATTTCGACACGTCACGGATAGAAGAGGGGGCCGTAAGAATGAGGATAAAATGGGGCCTTCAGTCTCAAGCTGATTTAGACAATTAACAACCCAGTTTGATAGTAGTACGACTTTTCACTTACTGCTCAATCCTCGTAGATTAAATAGAATGCTGTAGATTAAGATTAAAGACGGTAATAAAAGACTGAAGAAATAAACTCAAAACTACTACTTGATTCATGGAGATTTCCATTGGAAAGACTGGAGAGATGCCGAGATAGCAACGTGATGGTCACTTTCCAAGCACGACCAAACCTCTAGATTTTAGAGGGCCGATGTTTAAATCATCTTAAATTTGGGCTCAAATTCCATTCCATTTTAAATTTAGAGGGCGTTTCATTAAATCATCCCAATTTGGGATTTTAAATTTAAAGGGCCATTATTTAAATCATCTCAATTTGCGCTTAAATTTCATTCCATTTTAAATTTAGAGGGCCGTTGTTTAAAACATCTCAATTTGGGCTCAAATTCCAGTCCATTTTAAATTTAAAGGGCCGTTGTTTAAAACATCTCAATTTGGGCTTAAATTTCATTCCATTTTAAATTTAGAGGGTCGTTGTTTAAAACATCTCAATTTGCGCTCAAATTCCATTCCCTTCTCAAAATAAATCTCTTTTGGACTCAGTTTTTTTTACCAATCTTGAGCCCATCTAGCTTCCATTTTCTCCTCTCCCCTTATTTATTTCCTTCTCAGCGGGAGTGATTCTTCTTCTTCTTCGCAGAGTATCGAAGATCGAAGAAGATTTGTGAAGGTTTATGCTTCGTTTCTCCTGAAGCTTAAACCCTAACAACAGAGAGAGAGAGAGAGAGAGAGAGAGATGGTATTCGGGCAAGTGGTGATAGGTCCGGCAGGTTCGGGTAAAACGACTTACTGCAATGGCATGTCTCAATTCCTCCAGCTCATTGGGAGGTACTTTTTCCAATAAATCCCTCAACTTCTTGCTTTTCATGGTTTTATCCTTTATTTTTTTCACTTTTCCTTGACGGAACTGAACTTGAAGCACCTTTTTAAGTTTCACTGTGCTTATTTTAGAGTATTTCAGCTTAATTGAGGCTTGATTCGGGATCAAAACCCTCAATTGAGGCTTAATTGTGTTAATTGCAGATTAAAACCCTTAAATTTGATTTTTTTTCTCTGTTTTTTTTTTTGCAGAAAAGTGGCTGTTATAAATCTTGATCCCGCAAATGATGCTTTGCCGTATCCTCACAATTAAAATCTACACGATTTTGTTTTATTTTATTTTCTCAGCCCAAACATTTTCCAAATTTCAAATATTTACTTAACAATATATAGATATGAATGTGCAATTAATATAGAAGAACTTATAAAACTCAGCGATGTCATGTCTGTGCATAATCTCGGTCCAAATGGAGGTCCGTCTTATTATCTTTCAAAATAAAAAATGCCCCTTATATTAATAATTTTTTTATTTTTTTTATTTCAAATATTTGTTAGCTCTTGTATATTGCATGGATTATTTGGAGAAAAACATCGATTGGCTGGAATCTAAGCTTGCACCTCTTATTAAAGGCAAATATTTCAATAAACCCTCTTTATTATCTTTTCATAAAATTTTATCAAAACATTTAATTTTTTTATAATTCTTTACAGATCACTATTTCCTATTTGATTTTCCTGGCCAAGCCGAGCTTTTCTTCCTTCATTCCAACGCAAAAACTGTAATCAACACGCTAATCAAAAACCTAAACTTAAGAGTAAAAATCTCTCACACATTATCTAATTTAATTAACCTATTTTAATATTGATTTTTTTTATTTTTAAAATTGACACGTGTGGCCTTTTGTGCAGCTGACAGCTGTCTATTTGGTAGACTCGCATCTGTGTTGCGATCCTGGAAACTATATCGCCGCTTTGCTACTTTCTCTCTCTACAATGGTTCATCTTGAGATGCCTCACATTAACGTTCTCTCCAAAATTGACTTAATTCAAAAATTTGGCGAACTAGGTATATTTCATATTAAACATGTATTATTCCCTCTCTTTATCTCATTCGATATATATAACTGAACATTTCTAGTTTCTTTTTCTAAACTTTTTAATTGTTGTTTAATCGGCAGCGTTCAATTTGGAGTACTATACAGATGTAGAGGATTTATCTTACTTACAACAGCACTTAGATCAAGATCCTCGTTCTGCTAAATACAGGTCCATATTCATTCATTTAATCTACTTATTTAATCACATTATTTTCATTCTTTTTTGAACTTAATTAAATGACAGGAAGCTGACGAAGGAATTATGTAACGTGATAGAAGGATTTAACTTGGTGAATTTCTCGACTTTGGACATTCAAGATAGAGTGAGTGTGGGGAATTTGGTGAAGTTGATTGATAAGAGTAATGGATATGTTTTTACTGGTGCGGATTCTAGCGCGGTAGAATTCAGCAAGATTGCGGCTGGCCCTCTTGATTGGGACTACTACAGATATCCTTTTCATAGAATTTTAATTTAATTTTTATTTTTTTATTTTCTGAAATAATAATTTGACTTTTTGGTTTTGGTTTGCCTTGACTTGTAAATACGACGTTAGCTGTGCAGGAGAAATACATTGAGGAAAAAGAAGAGAAAAAAGAAGTGGAGGAAAAAGAAATGGACGAATAATTTTTGTTGTTTTTTAGTCTTTTTTGTCAATTTTTTTTTTCTTTAGGGGGGAAAATAAGAAAATGGTTGGAGAATGAGAATGTTTGAAATTAATTTAGAGGGAGAGAGTTGTAGGATTGTAAAGTTTGTAATTTATGTTTTGGCTTGGGCATCTGAGTATGTTGTTTAATTAATGTTAACTGTTCAGATTCATTTGAACTTCAATACGGTCATGAAAATTGAAATGCTGAAAAAAAATGGTCATATGCCAAGTAATATCAATTTAATTTAGAAAAACATTTCATTCAATAAACGGATTTATGAATTAAATCGAACTATCTAGCTAATTCTATTTTTTCAGCAAGTAGTACAATTTATGTCCACAAGAAGTGAATCAACTCATCAATCTGAGTATGATCTGTACATACAACTGATTCTTTTTTCTTTCAAAAAAAAAAAAAAAATGAATATTTCATTTCTTTTACACAAATTCTAGCATACATTTTGTCCCTCTAATAATTCAAACTTCACCTTATGAAACGGACTCAACTCATTAATAAATCTTTCAGCTTTCTTTCCCAATCTCTCATTTCCAAACTCTCTACACGAATCAAAAATCCTGACCCACATTTGCAAACTCAATTCAAATTCCATTTTTTGAATCTTTTCTACAAATTCTTCCAACTCAACCAAAAACCCATGCTTTCCAAACAATTCAATCATGCACTCAAAATGCTCCACACGTGGCATTATATTGTACTCCTCACTCATTAAAATAAAGTATTTATGCCCTAAATCAACATAACCCTCACAAATACAAGCCAAAAATACGCCAATAAATGTCACATTATCCGCTTTAATATCTCTCTTGCGCATTTCATCAAACAAATCGAGCGCAAAATCACCTTTTCCGTTATAAGCACAACCCAAAATGATGGAATTCCATAAAATCACATCATTCGATTCCCTAAGTTTAAAAACCCTAATTGAATAATCTATCAACCTACATTTTGAATACATACTAACCAGCGCATCTCTAATTATATCGTCAATTCTAAACCCGTTTCGTATAATATACGCATGAATTTGCTTTCCGTAATCTAGCGAGAAAATATTTGCACAAGCGGCTAAACCTAAGCAAAAAGTCGACTCATTAGGGTTTGTTTCATACAACATAATTTTTAGGGCAAACAAAGCCTCTTCTGCTCTACAATGCCTCTCGTAGCCCGCAATTAAAGAATTCCACGCAATTGTATCTTTTTTCTCCGAAATTTTAAAAAATAAAATCTCCATATTTCTCAAACAACCGCATTTCGCGTACATAGAAATTAACGCGTTGCATAAATAATTGTCCAAACAAAGTCCGTGTCGGTATATAAAACCATGTATTTGCCTCCCTTTTTCTAAATCAAATAACCCACCACACGCTTTGAGAACCGCACCAAGGGTATAAATGTCAAATCCGTTTATTTCTTTTTGCATTTTTCTAAAAAAACTCAAAGCTTTGTCCCAATTGGAGCATTTAATGTAGCCACCAAGCATGGAATTCCATGAAACCACATTTTTCTCAGGCATTTCATCGAACAGTTCTTCTGCGTCAGAAATTCTTCCCATTTTTGAATAACCTAAAACCAATAAAGTCCACATAAATACATCTTTTCTTTCCGATTCGTCGAATAATTTATGAGCTTCATTTAAAGCCCCACATCTTGCATACATTTGCAAAATTGAGTTTCTCACAGGATTATTAAGATTAAAATTACAATCATGTCCAAGTTTTACGATGTATCCATGAATTTGTTTGCCTTCTAATAATGCAGAAATATCAGAAGAAGCAAGAAGAGCGTTTGATAGAGTAAAATTCAACGGTTTAACTCCATTTTTAATCATTTGAGATAAAGCCTTCAAAGCTTTTTCTCCTTGACCTAATTCGTAATATCTACGTATAATCACATTCCATGAGACTTCATTTGGGTTCGGCATTGAATCAAACACCTTCTGTGCATCACTCATCAAATCACATTTTCCGTAAATATCCACAAACGAGGTGTTTATAATCACATTTGAGGCGAAACCGAGCTTAAAAACGAGCGTATGGATTTGTCTGGCGGGACAAAGATCAAGAATTGCTGAACAAGAACCAAGAACGGAAGCAAAGGTGACATCTTTCGGCCTGATTCCTTCTCTGTGCATGAGAGAAAATAGCGACAGAGCTTCAATTGAGAGGTTCGAGCGAGAGTAAGAAGAAACTAAGGCGTGCCATGAACCGCCGTTTCTGTGAGGCATTTGGTCGAACAGTTCTTGCGCACGGGACAAAAGGCCTCGTGAAGCGAGTGCTTCAATGGCTCGGTTGAGAATGAAAACTGAAGGGAGTGAAGAGGAAGGAAGGCGATTGAACTGGGGAAGGAGAGAAGAGAGACTTGAGAGGATACGGCGGAGAGAGGCGGAGGTGGCGGGGCCGCCTCCAGTTCCGGCGAGTGTCGCCATTGTTAGTGTGCCGAGTTGAATTAGAGTTGCATGAAGTGTTTGTTGTTGGTTCGGCTTACTTTGAAAGTTTTGTATTATTGGTTTTTCAGTTTGTTTTTGCTAAAACAGCTGATCAAATAATCTGAGTAAAATAACCATCTAATTAATTTTTAATTTATATAGTAATTATTTGACATGACTACTTTTTTAATTGATATATTTTTATTGTTTGTTCTGATCTAATAAATTGACTTGAAATTCAGCAGTTCAACTTCAATCCTAGTATATTAGGGGTTTGAAATTCTACTTATCTTATATAATTATTGATCTCAATATACAATCACACGTTAACAGTTTTGCTATGTAATATACTACGTTAAAATGTTACATTTTGTACAAATGTACAAAATAATCTTATTAATGCTGTCATATATATCATCACAAAGACTGACAAGCTTGGAGATATATCCCACTCGGCATGAATATGATACCACTAGCCTAACTCCCACCATGCACAACTACTTGAAAATGTGCCAAATTATTTTTCTCATAAACGAAAAAGGGAAAAAGAAAATTCAAATGAAAAAAAGTTGAAAAGTTGAGGAGGATGGAGAGATTGCATCACATAAACGTCATATAAAGGGCAAAAGGATCTTTTTTAAAGGAGAGAAAATCTGAATGACCTGTTTGTAATTTTTATGATCAGGCTATCCCCAACACGTGTAATGGGCCACTATCCAGGCCCAATAAGTGCTCTAACTCTCAGATAGCCTTTTATCATTTTTATCACATCCTCTCAAGTCCTACCAAACATATAGATCTCCATTTGGCATTTTTCAAAGTTTTCGCGAATAAGAAACTACAAAAAATAAAAAACATTATAAAATAAAAAGGAGATTTTTATAGGACAAAAAGTGCAGAAACTCACAAATTAATCATCAAAATAATAGTGATAATAATTGAAGTTTAGCATATGATTAGTTATCATATGCTTAAAATACTTAGTTGAAATATTTACTTATCATTCATTAGATATGTATCAATATTTATGCTATGTAATAAAATAATGAACTCCATATAATCAATGAGGAAAAAATGTCTTATAAAAAATAAATATAATGTGCATGTACATGACTAATATTTCATAGGTAACTCGTGAATGCAAATGACGTATAAATTACCATAGTAAGATAGAAAAAATATATGTAGAGAAATATATACAAAGTATAGAAAACGTGTAGAGAGATAAATAATTGTTTATTTGATGAAAAATATGATTTACGGTCTACAAACATTATTTATTGGAGTACTTCAGCAATATATTTTATCGATGTCTTATTACTACATTATTCATATGTGTATATCTACTAGATAATAATGTATTAAATCTCAAACATTTAGCTCTCTTTTAGCTATTTTTTTTGTTTAGATACATATTTAATTAAGTCACATAGATCTAAGTAGTAATGGATGCATGTGGTTTTGTTTAAAATGGAGAGAAGAATGAGTTTAAAGTAAAAATCCTATTGGAGGTTCATTGTTGCTTCTTCTTGTCCCATCTTAAAGGAGCAGCAATGCTGCATGCATGGAGAGGTGCAATCATCTCCAGTCAAAACTTTTGTTCAAAGGGACTCTTTTGGCTTATCTTTTTCTTGTTTTAGTTCAATCAGGACAATTAATGTATATCTCCATTTTCCATGGTAATTGTGAAGAGAAGGCCATGATAACTGGCTCTATTTGGACACACAAGGATTTTTCTTAGATTGCAAATATAAAAAAATGGTATAATTGGATCCAATAACCCGATTTGATAGTATCATTTTGTGTGTCCAAAAATGTCAGAAAAAGTGAACATAAGAACTATCTGAAAATGCTAGTTTTAAGATCTGGGCATAATTATATTAAATTCATAAAAATTAGCATCACTCTAGATCTTCATCATGAGAATTTACTTGGTTTACATTACCATTAAATGTTTCACCTATAAGATAACATAGAAATCTGAATCATTGATTCACCATTAAAATTTGAGAAAAGTTTGAATTCGACTCATCACTATTGAGTTAATGCATATTAAAAAAAAAGAACTATTGAGTTATGCGTTTCTCACCTCTCACTATTTTCTTTTTCATTTTCACATATAATGATCATGTGAAATTATAAAAATAATTGTAATTGTTTAATCTTGTCCGATTAATAAACATACCTTGTTGTCATTGACTAGGAATCATAATGAATCAAGCCACTAATAATTTTTCAGCACATATTTGTTGAATAATATAATAGTAATTAGCCGAGGGGCATTAAAATATCGATGGCGTCTTGTCGAAGTGATTTATTGTACTTTATCATAAAATTCTATGGAGTATATCATTATACAGTATTTTAGAATAGGAAAATTTGTGTTGGTGACATGTGACGCTTGCATAACATCAGCACACACGACTCCCTTTCTGATTAATTCTTGTCAAGGCCAAAAAATAAAATAAAATTCTACTTAGAAATGATACATTGAAATCTAGGTTAAAATGAGAATATCACATTATGCCTTAATGTTAGTATAAGAATTTATTCCAACACTTGTATAATATCCTTTAGAGTATTTTAAGGAGTACAACATATCGCAAGTGAAATACGTAGTTATCGTACACCATAATTGTATCTGTATGCCAGTTGTTTAGCTGATCAACTTAGCACACCATAATGTATCCTTTGTTTAAGCAAAATACGTTAATATTAATATATAATAATGCATATTTTATTTACGTAAAATGTATTTACTTCGAAGATTAGATTCTGGAGTTGTATTCACAATCACCTTAGCAAATCATTTTTTTTTCAAACAACAAAATATTATCAGTTTTTCATAAAGTGTAATATGCATTTAATTCATTCTCACCTTATTCTCATAGAGGAGAAGAAAAAAAAAACGAGGGAGAGAGAGACGCTTGTTTGACAAATTAATAATTTTGCATTATCATGTTGCATTACGATCTCATCTTCCATGCAACTTACACATTGCCCCACTTAATATATATCACATTCAATAAATAATGATACGTGTAAACAATAGACAAAAAAGTACAGACTGAGTTGTAACCAAATCCCCAGATAATTATGAAATGTTCCTAACAAAAAGTGTTTTCCAAAGATGTTAATCATTTGATAAGATTTTTCATTTTGAGAATTGAAGTGCCCTTTAAAATGTATATATCACTCTTGTCAAGTGATGAAACAGCTTGGATGAATTTTTTTTTTTTTTTACAAAGAAGTCTTGGAAAACTGGTTTCTTATCACTTACTATCATGTCATGTTAAAAAAAGTTAAATCATAATATGAAATGTTGACAAAGCCCCTTCTTTCTCTTACAAAAATGAATCTTTTAAAAAAATTCAATCAATGAACTTGTTTCTCTTTGATTTGATTGAAATATGTTGAACTATTTTTTTAACATGAATAAATTAGTAGCTCCTATTTTGTCTTCTTTTGAAAATGTAAAAATTAAATAAGCATAGATTTGAAGTGGTGTTTTAACTGCATCACATCACACACATCCATATATCAACATATCATATCTCTCACTTTGTCTGCCTCCCTCCATCATGCTTGTAAACCCCTTTTAAATTTATCACTTCCCTCCATTATATAGAACTGGAGATCTCTGTAGTTTATTGGAGTTGTCATAGATAGAAGGGCACTTTTCCAGGTTGCTAGAAATGGAGATGAGAGAAAATTAGCCTTCCTGCTAGCCGCCTTTGAGAAAAGAAAGATCTCTCACTCAACAGTATATATATACGTTCACTTATGAATACATTTCATTTTCATATACCACCTCACCTAACTTAGCCAAACATTTCATTTCTTCCTTCCATATAGTTAGCTAGCTAGTCTCTCTCTTTCCCTCCCTCTCTCTAGGTTTACATGCAAAAGTTTCTATAACCTAGCTAGGCATCAAGACAAAAAACATGGGAGGAGGAAGAACAAATCTACCGCCGGGTTTCCATTTCCATCCTTCTGACGAAGAGTTAATAGTTCATTTTCTCCGTCGGAAGGCCGCCCTTCTTCCGTGCTATCCTGACATCATCCCGACCGTTCATCTGCATCACCATGATCCATGGGATCTTAATGGTACCTCTTTTTCTTTTTCTTTTTCTTTTTTCCTTTGCAACATTTCATGAGTCGAATACATTTTTATGATCACCTTGTTGTGCTTCTTTTCATCTTTTCTTTGCTTATGTTGTTAATTTAAAATGTAAATAATTATATTCACAAATATTCATCTTTTCTTTGTTACATTGTAATTTTGAAGGTAAAGCGTTTCAAGCAAGTGATAAATGGTACTTCTTCACGCAGCTAACACAAAGTAGAGGATCGTTAAACGGGTATTGGAGTCAAGTCGGCTTAGATGAACCCATTTTCAGCAGCGGAAGAAATGTTGGGTCGAAGAAAACCCTAATTTTCTACATCGGAGATCCAACGGAGGGTGTCAAGACGAATTGGGTCATGCATGAGTTCCATTTAGTTGATGGTAGTACTAGTAGTAGATCTATGAAGAAGAGGGGTCACTCATCAACGGTAACAAATTTTGGGGGGAAAAAAAATTAGTAGATTCACTTATCTTTTTTTATTATAGAAACACAAATTCTCAATTTGATGTGATACGTACTAGTTATAATTTATATCCACATACATGTATCTCATGAAAAATATTTTAGGAATGCAACAAATGGGTAGTATGTCGAGTTTACGATTCGAGCTCGGCCGGTTCACAATCGGGCTTTCGTGATGAAGGGACCGAGCTATCATGCTTGGATGAGGTCTTTCTCTCTCTTGATGATCTTGATGAAGTAAGCTTGCCAAATTGAGATGATCTACATTGAATTGAAACAATTAAAATCTTATTTGTCATGTTAGGTCCTATGCCCATCATACTTTTCGATCGATGCAAGACAAAAAAAATGAATTTTCGAGGGGCGGTTTGTGTAGTCAAATATGTTAGTATATGTTGAATATGTATTTAGTAAAGAAAAATGTCGATGAATCGTAAAGGTTTGATGGTCATCGGAGCTAATTAAGTAGTAATTTGATCTATTTTAGTTATGTATTTTTGGTTCAGATGAGAATATTAGCTTCATGCACTGCCTCTCTCTTTCTCATTTGTTTGTATGCGTGGCTTTCTCTTTCTAATTGATGATCCTTTTCTATGTGACTTGGATGATTCCATGCCTTCATTGTGTAGTGCCCACAAAACAAAGCAAAGCAAAGCAAAGGGACATCTTCAATAGAATTTTGCACATTTGACCTCGCATTTATCAATATACAATTACCTTACAAAAAATTATTGTCAAGAAAAAAATGAAATTAATTAGCAAAAAATCTTATTGTCGGTAAGCCATATCAATTTCAACTTGTAGTTTTTTTTTCCTAATAAAATGGTATATATAGATATCTTCATAGTTATATCTTACTCATTAGGACGATTTTTTATAAATAACAAGTTTGCAACGGCATAACGAAAAAAATCCATGGTTTTAAAGGATAGAGATGACGCAAGCATATCGCTATCTATGTTGTCATGAAAATCCCTCAACTATATAAGTTGCATAAATTGCACGCTTGTGGAATATATATTTGAAGTGCTTCTTCAATTAAAAAATATATGATATAATGAGACTCCAACATTGGTTACTTCTTCTTTTGGTGATTCCACTTAAATATATTCTTATTTGAGTTCAAGTCCTTTCTCTTTTTTATTCTTTTGACAAATCCATGAAGTTTGATTACCACTATTGACTTTTCTAATTTTTCATGGAGGTTTGCTATAATACAGATTTTATACTTATTCACTATAAATTATTCAAATTTTCTACTGGTTCATATTTAAACTTTCTACAAATTCATTATAAATTATTCAAACTCAATAATTAATCTACAAAGCTTATAATAATAGTAAACTCTTCTAAATATTTAAATACATTTAAATGATTCTTAGTTAATAAAAGTTGATAATATACTTAATATAAAAAAGTTTTATTTTTAGGGAAAAAAAAGATAAATTTAATTTAAACAAATATTTGATCGTTGTCGTGTGGTCCACTAAAAAAAACAAAAAAAACAAATGGGTTTCTATATAATGGAGTTAAAATAACAACTGTTGTCGGACATCAATCAAATGCACCAAATTAAAATGATTCTTTTTTATCTATCATAAACTTTGAAAGATGTCATGCAATAATGGATAAGTACCAAAAAAGAGGTAAGACCTACAACATAAATAGATCATTAAACTAATAATTTTAATTGGAATCATTAAGTTTAGTAGTTTACTTTATATAACTTAAAGCTCAAAAAAAAGTAGTTTACTTTATATAACATCAATAATATGAAGTGCGAGGGATGTCTACCTAACTCCCTACTTTTATCTCTAGGTTAGTGCCATCTCAAAATTATCCACCTTTTAAATCATTTTCAATTTTTGTATTTATGTTGACAAAAATGAAATCTTCTTATTTTTTATAAAAAATGCAATGTTATTTTTTCATTTCATAGGTTATATAGTGACAATTATCTTTTCTTTTTTTTTTGACAGATATAGAAGTCTCGTGTGCCCTCGTATGTTTCCCAGAAAAAATCCCGACAAGCCGGACTCGAACTCGGGAAGTCCCTCCTTTGAGTGTGTGGGGTGCCGTCCGACTGCGCTAGCGGTCTTTGGCAACGTGACAATTATCTTTCAATTGATACAATGAACATATATGTTTAAGTATTCAAAAAAATAATATATGTTTATGCTTGGAATCTCACAGTTTTTCCTCAAATTTAATAGTCTATCATTTCTAGTTCGATAAGCCACTAATTATTTATTTTTTTTAGAAAATTTTTGGAGACGGCTTAAATCTTCCTTCCAAATGATTTATATATATGATCTTAAAAGTTACATAGTTTCTTTTTCTTTTACAAATTGAAAATTAGAAAATAAAAGAAAAAAGAAAAATCAATGGGGCTATTCTATATAACCCGGATTGGCCCAACCCTACAAGAATAGAAAAATAAAGAACCGGGTTTACAAGTCCGGAAAAGCTAATTCTAGTTTTGGTAATATCTCAGAATTTAAAATCTATTTATTACAAAAATCTTCAAATTATATTTCTTCTTCAGACAAACCTATCCTCTTCTCTCTCTTCTTCTTCGTTTAGTTCGCTTGGCGGCGGATCTGAAACCCGAAGGTTGAATCTCAAAACTTCCATCTCTTCTCTCCTCTTCCTCTCAACAAGTTTGATTAGCTCCCATTCTCCAACTATTTCATCCATCAACTCTACCTCAACTCTTTTCTCCTCTATAAAAGCATGCCGGCATCTCTCTCTCCACATGCAAAATAGAAATAGCAAATCTATTCTCCTTAGTTTCTCATTTCTCCTTCCTTGGTGACCATTTTATAAACATCATCGAAGGATCCAGTTTGTTGAGCTTCTGGAAAGTTGTTACTGATCAAACACCACCCCTTTTTAATAAAATCACATTGACCAGTAAGGTGTTTAGTGGATTCTAATTCTCGACAACAGAGATAGCATCTATTAACGAGCTGAAAATCTTTCTTCTTCAAATTGTCCTGGGTGAGTACTCTGTTCTGAATAAAAAGCCACACAAAAATTTTCATTATCATAGGTGAAGTTACTGATCAAATTGTTTTTAATGGATTTGAGGTGTGGATTCCCATTGCGAGAGCATGGTAGTTACTCCTTGTAGTGAATGATTTTTTATCAGTCCACCTCCAGACCACCGAATCAGAGACATCTGTAAGCTGAACTTAATTAATGATATCTTGTAACTCCAGCAGTTTTTGCTGGGGTAATTGAGCTGTGATTAAATGAAAGACCTCTCCCAGATCTCGAAGTTGTTTAAATAATATAATCTCTGATTCATATAATCTCTGATTCATATATTGACTAATTAATATAATCTCTGATTCATTTTTCTCGTTAGAGCTCTAAGTTACCAATTTTATTTTAAGAAATATATTTGTCCCTATTGATACATACATACTTTGCTTAATTAATAAGTTGGGGAAACCATATATTGACTTTCTCATCACTCCCACCCCCACTTTGCAAGAGGGGCATTAAAAAGAACATTTCTATTGTTTTGGAAACAAAATATTTACCATTTTCATAAAGTTGATCAAAGTACCCAAGGAAAGTGATTGTTCATGTCTTGTTCATTTTCTCCAATAATTTAAAATACTATCATGAATAGGGACCTGATAGAGCACGACTGTTCACGATGGGATCCCATAACAGTATATATAATTTATTTTCTAATAACAGTATATATATAAAAAGTAAAATCAGTATATAAAATGGGAAAAACAGTATATAAAAGTAAAAAAATAAAACACACACAAAGAATATATAACAGTATATAAAATGACATAATAGTATATAAAAATGAAAAAACAGTATATAAAATAGAGAAACAATATATCTACAGTGCCGTCGTGCTACAGTGCAGTCGTGTTTGCACATTTCCCTTATGAATAAACTAGAAAATTGTTTTGTAGTTAGCTAGGATGGTTCATGAATTTTAAACTTAACAACATGTATATTTATCAATCATTAAATTGAATAAATTATGCTGTTAAAATGGTGTATTACTAAATTATTCAAATAATTGAAATACTAAGCAAGCCCTAAATTTAGGGGTGTTAGTGCAGTTGCTTTTTAGCTTTCCATAATTCGTAGTTATATTTATAGTTAACAAAGTTCATTAACTGAGTTAGGTTGAGAAGAAGTATTAGTGGCCAATTGAGATTAATATATCCTTCCACGTACATAAGGATATAAAGGTTAAAATTTCAAAAGAAACAAAAAAGAGATTTATCTTTGAAGTTTTCTGTTCCATCTACAGCAGATGATAAATAAAATTTCACTCTTCAGCAAAACAACTTTTATTTTCCACCAAATTGAATTTTTCTTACCACCGCCAGCATATAATTAGAAAAAGGAAAATGAGAAATCACGACGGGGGTACTGTAGCGATTCTGTAGCGACGGATTAAAATTATATATTATTTTCTCGCGTCTCTATATACGCTATATACTGTTTTCATTTTTTTTAAATATATATTGTTTACCTAATGAATTCTTATATACTGTTTATTTTCAGTTTATATGTTTATATACTGTTTTCATTTTTTTTAATTTATAATATTTTACCGAATGAATTTATACTGTTTTCAGTTCATATTTTTTTTCAGTTTTTATATACCGTTGCTACAGAATTGCTATAGTACCGCCACGCAGTATCGGCTCCCTTAGAAAAATTTGAGGGCTTACCAAAATATAAAGGGTATCCTACAAAACCTCAAATATCTTGTATACCCCTTAAAAATGTGAAATTCATTAGTACCTCTCCAAAATATGAAAATATGAACATATATAATACCCTTCTTTACCTATTTTTTCGAAAGAATAAATAAAACATCCTTTTTTCTTACTTGACTATGTTTAAATAAAGTATTAAAAACTAAAAAGTTCTAACATTAGTATTAGTAAAGTTATAAAAAGGTTCTCAAATGTAGCTCCAGCCCAAAGCCCAAAACTATACTAGGGCAAAAATAGGTCAGATATAGAAAAGGCCTAGTTGTGTTCTTGATATATCCGTTAAGATGAAGGGCATATCCGTCATTTGCCGTCTTCTTCATGAAATCCACATATTCCTTATCCATGTATAAACTTTTTCCAGATGATATATACATTTCTCTCTTTATAGATATTTCTAGCTTTATGCAAGTTGAAGGTGATTGCACTGGACCAAGCAACAGTACAATGCCACAAGACAAAATTGACTCCCAATTCAATGTTTTATGATTTTCACACAGATATATCTGATTCGATCAGGACCCTCCTACACACAGCTATTATTTTAACATATATATGAGATTTTATTTTCAATTTACTTTTCCTTAAAAAATATTTCACTAACTATTTTACTGATTTTTGGGCTATATATGCTTTTCTTTTTTGAAGGAGGATTTGCGATTGCATACTCTCATCAATTTCATTAATGAAATAAAAGTTCCAATTACAATCAAGTTTTCCAAAAATAAGTTACAAGAAAACTAGACGAAAAGAAAAGAAGGGAGCGGGTAAGAATGACCTCCCGCTAAAAAAACCAATATATGCTTTTCATGGATAAATTTTATTCAATTAGATCCCGCTAATCTGTTTTTAACATAAAGATTTTATTATCAATAGAACTGTCTTTTTTAATTGATTCACTAGATTTTTAACTGATCAACCTTATATGTTTGTCTGTTTATGGGACAAAAGTCAGTAAAACAGTTAATGAAAATAGCTCATTTTATTATAGTTTCAAATGTATAATCAGATCGCAGACAATTCAGACCCACAGCAATTGTATTAAAATTTGAAACATACACATCAAGTCCAAATTGGAGGAGACAGTGGATCAAAAAATTTATGTTTTATAGTGTCCAATTTGGGGGGATTTGGTCCATTGAAATTTTCCTACTGTGCATTAGTGACATAATAATGGAGGTGTCCACTATGCACATATAAATCTATGTTGGTGATGCCTTTCTTCTTTTGTTGACTCATTTTCCACTTTTTACTTCATTTGGCAGATCTCTTCTTGTTTCATATTCACGCTTTGCTCGCTCAAATGAAGAAAATAGCCACTGTTCTTTTTCTGCTGCCTCTCATTTTATTTTAATTATAGTATTATTCTGACAGATCAACTAGTTATATTGAATATCAGTATACTCATAACATTTTATTGATCATGGATTAATTTACATTCATATTTTCGTGCATGCAAAGCAGCAATCTAAGTTTGGGTGACATGTTATAAATCAGACAACAGTCAAAATGATTCTGAAAGCCCATGCAATTGAAATGGGCCCTAAATCCTCACAGAAAAAGATAGAAGCATAAAACTGGACCCACTTGACAGTGACTGAGAAAGACACTGGGCTGCCGCATTAAATTCTCCTTAGCTGGTTCTCACTTCTCAAATTGGTTTCCTTGCTTCCATTAATGAAAAAATCATGCACACATTAATAGGGCAAAATGCCCCACAAAGGCTTCTAATTTGGAGACATGTCACATGCATCTAAATTTTCTAACTTAGGACATAGCATATCCCATGAAATATATTTAGAGTTAATGAGAATATACCCCAAATAAATATTAGAGTTTAAATTTTATTTACATCGAATAATTAAAGTGGGGCAAAAAGTTTTTTTATTGACATCTCTTTGTTCAAATGTTACTCCAACATGAATTTTGTAATTTCAATGCAATTCTATTGGAAAGTTTCTTTTGGCTTTCTTTTTTTATTCTGTTCTGAAAATTGAAAACTGTATACATCGATGTAACCAAATAAAGTGAAAGATTACCTACATATTATAGTTTACAAATATATGCAATTTTCCAATTTTAGAATACTTTTAAGATATTGGAATGTAGTTTTCATGTGATTTTTTCCAGTAAATATCTTTGTTCAAATGTTACTCCAACATGAAGCTAGTTTGTAATTTCAATGCAATTCTATTGGAATGTTTTTTTTTTGGCTTTCATTTTTTGTTCTGTTTTGAAAATTGAAAACTGTATGCATCGATATAACCAAATCAAGTGAAATATTACCTACATATTATAGTTTACAAATATATGCAATTTTCCAATTTTAGAATACTTTTAATATATAGGAATGTAGTTTTCATGTGATTTTTTCCACAAGAAGAAAAATAAATATCTTTAGTAATATCATAAAAATGCAGGGTGTGAAAGGTAACTTTTCACTGATGCTCCGTTAGACCATTAGTATATCAAAAATGTCCTTGCAAATAGGAAGAGAATATATGTCATGTTTTTCGCCCTATTGTACTAACTATTTTTTTATGCTTTAATTTATGCTGAAGGATCAAATTAAGCACATATTCACCCCCATTTTGTTTTTATCCATTGATTTAGAATACTGTATAACTATGTTACTATTATTTATTCAAAATCAGCGAATCATGCACAATTAACACTTTATTATAGATTTTGTTGTGTATCTTTACATAAAGATCAATTAACTATAATAATCAGTATATAACAATTATAAACTAGCATATATACATTATAGGACAACATGCATATAACTTATTATAGATGATTTTATAAAATAGTATGTAGACATTTTTTGAACATGACATAACAATAACAAAATAGCCAGTATATGTATTATAAAACATTATGTAGTAGTAAGAAAGGATACATAGGTATTGGCTATAAAACATTATCAAACATTATAAAATATTAAATAACAAAATAATATAAATTAATAATAAAATAGCATGTAGTATATATTGAATTGTATATATATGTGAAAATGAGACATATTTTGTTAAACCCAATCTGTACCAAAAATATTTTTTTGGTAAAAATACAGACAAAATAAAAGATATATAAGTCAATTATCATCATGTCAATAAGCACCAACCAATTTGTTTTATTCAAGATCTAAAACGTGTTTCTCTGCTCTCTAAACCCCACAAATTTGCCAAAGAAAAAGTAACTTGTAATCATTTGAAGGGAAACTGGACACGCCAAACAGTCAGATAAACTTAAAGACGACATGCTTTCTCAAGTGCATAATTTCATTTTCTACCCTCTCAAAACATTCATAACATGAGTTTATATAGCCTTGCAAAAATGAAAACGAAATGAAAAAAAGTCATAGATATGAAAAATACAATCTGTACTCTTCATCTATATATTCTTTTCTCTTCCTTATTCATATATAATAAAAAGTAACAATTCAGGAATAATTTAGAATCAAATCAAATAGACAAGACAAGAGAGCATTCATGATATTTTCTATTAGTTTGGTACAATATTTCATTCATACGTTTGCAGGGGCAGAAGGAAAATGAGAAGAGAAAGTGAAGTACCGGAGAGAACCAAAAGCGTTTCTGTTTCAGTGACAGAAACGTGCGGATACTTGACACGTGGTAACTGGAGATGTCCTGTTCTGCGCCGCAGAAGGACTCTGACTCGTCCGACGTGGCTCACGTGTTCTTTTGCCAGCCCTCCACTGTCCTTTTCCATGCAACAACTCCCTACAATTCCATTACTAGATTACCATCGAAATTACATTTTGGTTAATAGTTAAAATTTTGAAGAAAAATATTCATGATTTATGAATTTGCTTTGGCTTAATCAACCTTGGTTAGATTTTAGGATTCAATTGAGGTTCATTTGTGGATTCTAGAGGAGGAGTCCAACCATTTTCCTCTGAAAAAGAAAAAATGAAAAAAAATTGAGCGTTATAAGCCACTAAATTGTTCAAGCATCTAAAACCATCTAAAAAGAAATAAAACATTTGAGAAATGCTACTCAGTACCAGTTTTTTCAACTCGTAGGCCCCTGATTATTTTGTCATACACAGTAAACAATAATTAATTAGTAATGCATTTATCATTAAAGTTGATACTTTTTAGAGGGTACATCATAACAACATGACTTGTTTAACAACTATAATTTCAAAATCGTATGTAAAGTTCGAATAAAACAAATGAAATTGTTATTTGCTTTTTTTTTGAGCTAAATTGCATAAGTTCTTGTCTTGTTTTTGTGGCATGATATAAATACGAACGCTTTATTTAATATAGCAACAATAGGCGATCGCCTATTGCGTATTCTAAAAAAAATTTGCAGAGTTCAGTGAAATATTGGATGCTAATATGATGATGGATAATTCATTTTTTGAATTATTCAACAACATCAACTTGCTACTACATTAAATATGATGATATAATAAATTTACAGTAACTACTGGATAAATATAATATTGATAAATAAATTGATTACTTAATAAATTTTACATGCCAATATATCCTAAATATTTCAAAAATACTATTCTGAATCAGTATATCTCTCTTTCAAGATACAATATTTATAATAAAGACGAATAATAAAGAAAAAATAGTGTTTCTCTCTCTTTCAGAAAATATTATTAGTAAAATTCTTAATAGTGTGTGAGAATAACTATTGGATAAATATATTTTTGACCGACTAACTAATTAATATTATAAATCAGTATACTTATTTAGCAGCAAAATTAGCCACATTTCAAAAAATAAAGTCATTATACTTACATTATATAAAAATACAATTCTGAGTTGTATTAACTATTTATAATAAAGTCAAATATTAAAAAAATAATCAATGCATCTCTCTTTTAGAAAATATTATTAGTAAATTAACTAATTAATTAATTTCACAAGTCAATATACTATATTATTTCGAAAATAATTCTATATTCTATTAACTATTTGCAAAAAGTCAAATATTACAAAAATATTCTATTAACTATTTGCAAAAAGTCAAATATTACAAAAAAAAATATATAGTGTGTCTGAAATATTACTAGTTACAAAATATAATAGGGTGTGTGAGAATAGGGCTCATATATCATTTGAAGCAGGGAAGCAATATAAAACGGTAATGGATGGTTAAGGGCCATTCTCTCTTAGACAGAGAAAGAGATATCTGTGCCCCCTCTAAAGATTCTCCTTTCCACCTCCTCCTCTCTCTCTCTCTCTCTCTCTCTCTACAAAACACAACCATATCTCTACACATCTCTCCTTTTCCAATATTTTATCAACTCTGCTTTCTGATCTGATTCTCCCCCTCTCTTTATATCAACAATATAAACGCGAGTCATCAAATCAAGCTCACAGGCAAGACAAATCAGAGAGAGAGAGCAAGAGAAGAAGAAGCTGGAAGTTCCAGTTCCAGCGCGTAAACTCGTTTGATTCAAGGTACGTGTTTCACTCAACTTTTTCAGCCTCCTTTGTCTAATTGATTGAGTTTGGATTGATTTTCATCTCCTGCGAATTTTGAAATTTTCAAACGAGGAGATTTTGGTCCTCCTTGCTAGTCGCTTTCTTTAGCTTCTTCAAGTAATTTTCTCAGTGAATTTCTCAGGTGAATTTGTTCTTCTGAAAATTACATTTTTGTCCTCTCTTTTAGCCTTATGTGCAAAGTCGTTATTGTAATTTCAAATTACAGTTGTTAACAACAATCATGAATTAGTAGTCTTCTCTAAAAGAAATTCATGAATCAGATTTTAATTGGCAAATTATTCAACAAATCCTTTATAACTGCAAACAAATAAACACTTATTTCCTATATATAAATTAATAAATTAAAATTGAATGTCAAACGTTGAACTTCGCTTCTAATAAAAATGTACAAACATTCCTTGGTCATTTGATAATTTGCTTATATAGCAATTCACGCAATAAAACACTCCAAACGAATCGGTCTACGATGCACCGAGTGCAAGAGAGAAATTCTAGAGAGCTCTGACGCTATGGCTATAAAACGGAACCATAGCCGTTGGAACAAAATCGGACGGCTGAGATTGGTCAACTGTTGTTGATTTTGCCGAGACGAAGCGGGAAAAAGTGACCTTTTTCTGCCCGCATGGAGACATTTATGCGCCTCCTGTGACATTTATGTCATTTTCCTGTTGGAACACTTTACAAATTACCTCCTTAAATATTTTTATTTGTGTTCATCCCTTTAAAACTCTTATAATGTTCCTCCTGAAAATTATTGCACCCACGATCTTTAAATTAGTGGGGTGGTGTCTCACCATTCTATTAGATATGGTTTGGCATCTCTTTAAATATCTTTATTTGTGTTCATCCCTTTGAAACACTTATAATGTTTCTCCTAAAAATTATTGAACCCATAACTTTTGAGTTAGTGGGGTGGTGTCTCACCATTCTATTAGATATGGTTTGGCACCTCTTTAAATATCTTTATTTTTATTTATCCCTTTGAAACTCTTATAATGGTCCTCCTGAAAAATATTTTATTTATCTTCATCCCCTCATGAAAATCTTTTGAATTAGATTCAAGCACAAAGCTTGACTGAATTTACTAGGGGGGTCAAAAAAAATTTCCTACTGATTAGCACTGTACAAAAATTTTGGGGGGGCTAAATGCATAAAAATACATGTATTTAAAAAAAATTCACTAAATCACTACTGATATATATTATTCCGTCAAAATCTTGGGAGGCCATGCCCTCCTAGTCCTTATTAAGCTCCGTCCTCGATTAGATTAAGCTAAGTTTTAAATTTTGGTGGCTGAAATATCTTTAAATTTGTTGAACATGCATGAAATAGTGTAAGATCATCTTAAATTTGACATTTTAGCATTTGAAAAAGAATATGTTCAAAACAAAATATATGGCATATGTATTCTATGAAGAATTTTCATTGGTAGTGTTCATATTATTAGTTAAACTATATTTAGCATCTCAAAACTATATATATATATATATATATATATATATATATATATATTCTATTAACTAAAATTGAAACTAAGCCTTGTTAGGGTTTTAAATGAGAACAGGATTTTATGATGCAGATCTAATTCAAAACTTTATTAGGGTGTTTGGATAAAATCTAGTTTTGAAAAGTCACCAGATGCTGTTCCACCTTTATAAGATTTATGCGGACGCGGCCTCTCGGCCTTCGGACCGCACTATAAAAAATTTGTACTTGCATTCTTTCTAGAACCTGGCTCATGACCGTACGGAATATAACAGATGATATTTAAAGTCAATGAATCAGGTTGGCCTCTCGGTGTTTGTGAACCGCGTCCATTGAGTGGAATTGTTTGTGTCTGTGATGATTCTCAACATCATGGCGCAATTATTGAGTAATGTATTCCTTGAGGATCTTGTATTTATTTCCTGGACCGAGATAATTTGGTCCTAAAATTAACAGATAAAGTAAAAAAAAAAAAAAAAAGCTTATACTGCGCGACTGGTACTGTAGCGATAGTATATAAAAACTGAAAACAGTATATACAAACATATGAACTGAAAATAATCAGATTCATTCGGTAAAACAATATATATTTAAAAAAAAATGAAAACAGTATGTACAAACATATAAACTGAAAACAAATAGTATATAAAAATTCATTCTGTAAACAATATATATTTTAAAAAATGAAAACGATATATAATTTCAATCCGTCGCTACAGGGTCGCTATAGTACCCCGCGTGATTTTCAATTTCCCAAAAAAAAAAAAATCTTTAAATATGTGCGTACCACGTGAGCATTATGGATCAAGTACTTGAGTTGTATTTACAGAGAGAGGAGAAATAACTAACTTTTTCTACAAGCACTTCTGAGTTAGTGGGAATTAGAAATTAATTTGACATAATCACTTGATTAAAATATGAGATACTTTGTTAGCACTCCTCTGATTATGTAATTAAGAAAATATCATAATTCCAAGCATAGCCAGAACTGACGTTGATTCCTTGATTCCTTTTGGTTTGTATGATTCTTAATTAGATAAAGCTTTTCTAATAAATAAAGTTTACCTTACTTTTGCATTTATATAACCGAATTTATTATTGAAGTGATATGTAGACGTGATTCCTTACAATGTAAAAGTGGCTTTGTTTAATTTCTACATTTGTTTAAACAAGTTGCAAATAAAATAAATTTTTGCACAAGTCTAATAAGGATGTCATGGGATGGACCACTCTAACATATGAAAATAAATAAAAATTTTATTAAATATAAGTCACTTTTGCAAATAACTTGTAGCCTAGTTGGTTAAAGCATTTACATGTGTGGTCAAATATCATGGGTTCAATTCTCATCGAACACAATTTAGCACATATTTAACAAAGTCTTTCTCCAATGATTGAACATAAAAAAAAATAAAAAAAATATATATAAGGCAAGTGACAAATAAAATATGAGCTGATATATCAAGATATTTTTGTTTTACGATGTCACAAATATTAATATTTATATTGGCCTAATTTTTTTCTTTTGAGTAAATTGACATGTTGGCCTAAAATGACATCAAGTTTGAACAAATTCTAATATAAAATGAAGACTTATATTTGTACAATAGACTAGTGAAATATTCTATTGGGCATGGATATATATTGATATATTCACGCAATTTTATGAATGGCTAAGAAGCTACGTTCGGTTTTTATTTATATCTCTCTAGGTTCAGGTTCCAAATATATATATATATATATATATATATATATATATATATATCTTGATAGACATGGTCATTTAATGCAGTATATCTTAGTTTGGATATGGTCCAAGTATGAGAATACATTAAATTCTACCACTCTACAATTTCCTCATACTATTTATAGTAACTGATGAATAATTTTTTCTTTGATTAGCAGAAAAGAAGAATTTTATAAAGAGTAAAAATGCGGCCTTATTTCGATCCTGAGTATGAAAACTTCAACCAAAGAATCAACCCTCCAAGGTCTCTCTCCCACTCTAAAATATAATATAATTTCTATATATTCTCATAATTTTGATTAATTTATGTCTAATTAAGCTCCTGATAATTTGATATTTCAGAGTAACCATTGATAACACAACTTGTGATGACTGTACATTAGTAAAGGTAATGAAATAATCCTCTTTTCATCTCTGTAATTATATTATAATCACATTTTCTCATTTTCTCATTTTTTTTTTAATTTTTAAATTTTTTTTTAAAATTTAGGTGGATAGTATGAACAAAACAGGAATATTACTAGAAGTGGTGCAAGTTCTAAGTGACCTTGATCTAACCATTTCAAAAGCTTATATTACTTCCGACGGTGGCTGGTTTATGGATGGTAAATTTTCATTTTGATCCTAATAATTAAATAATTAATACATTAATCAAACATAAAGCAACATTAATTAGCCCATAAATCTAATCTTAATAATCCTCCAAAATACAGTTTTCCACGTCACTGGCACCAACGGCAAGAAGGTAACCGATCAGAAAACCACAGACTACATCGAAAAGGTAAATTCAAACCTAACATAATTATATCTGAATAAAATAATATACATTTTTCTTCCCAAACCAGGCGTTGGGGCCAGAGAGCAACATACTTGGCTCCAAACGCGACACATCACCCTTAAAATCCGTGGGCATGCACTCCATCGGCGACCACACAGCAATAGAACTCATCGGCACTGACCGGCCCGGTCTCCTCTCCGAAATATTCGCGGTCTTAAAAGACCTCTCGTGTAATGTTATTGCGGCCGAAGTGTGGACGCACAGGATGAGAATCGCGTGTGTGGTTTATGTGAATGATGTTGATACGGGCAAGGCGGTGCAGGATGTGAGTAGGTTGGGCAAGATTGAGGAGCAGGTTAAGAATTTGTTGAGAGGCGTCGGTGATGATTCAAGGTGGAAAATTTAATTAATAATATCTTTTTATATATTTTCAGTTATCCACTACCTTTGTATAGAACTAATTGAAAAAAAAAATTGTTGTATATCAATATATCTTTTTATATGTCCATTCTACCTTTTTGTATATAAATATATTTTTTGTAATTATGTTATACCTTTATGAATTTCGGTGATACTGGTGACAAATAATCCGGTGGTGTGTATAAGGTCCCTTAATTAATTAATTTGCTTATTTGTTTGTTTATTTATTTATTTATTAAACACCGCAATTTTTCAGGGGAGCGAGGACGAACTTCGCGAGAGGGTCAACCCCGGTTGACCGAAGACTCCACCAGCTGATGCTCGCTGATGTGGACTCCTCCTGCACGGATCCCGATGCAGCAGCAACCGATGAGGTGGCGGAGATCCGGCCGTTGGTCACGGTGGAGCGGTTGGAGGAGAAGTCCTATTCCGTGGTCAACGTGCGTTGCAAGGACAGGCCGAAATTGTTGTTTGATATTGTGTGTACATTGACTGATATGCAGTTTGTTGTGTTTCACGCGGCTGTTACTTCTGACGGTCCCTATGCCGTGCAGGTTGTTATTTAATTAATAAGTTTATTTATTTATTTATTTAAAAATGGTGACAAAAAGCATGATGATGGAATGATAGAGTTTTACAGTAATGAACGAGTAATGCTTGTTCTGTTGGCTTGGCTCTATCGTGCTTCCGTCATGCTTTTTGGTCATGTTGTGTAGCTTTTTTGTTATTTATTTATTTATTTATTTTTGTCTTATTTCTTTATTTTTTTAGTTGATCTACTTTTCTTTAATTTTTGATGGATTTGTGGTACGAAATTATTTATTTATTTATATATTTAGGAATTGTATATAAGAAGAAAGGATGACTGGTCGCTCGACTCGAAAGAAGTTGAAAGAGTGGTTAAATGCCTTGAAGCAGCTATCCTAAGACGGGTTTCCGAGGTAAATATTAAAATCACAAGGACCAAATTGCAAACAAAAAGAAATAAATATTCAAAATTTCATTAAATAAATTTGTAACCAACCTAATTTTATATACATAACAGGGGTTTAGTCTAGAGATATGTGGGAGAGACAGAGTGGGCCTTCTGTCTGACGTAACTAGGGTTTTACGCGAGCACGGTCTGACTGTAATTAGGGCTGACGTGGCAACAGTAGGAGAGCAGGCCATGAATGTGTTTTACGTGCGGGACCAAGCTGGCAGACCGATTAGTGCGAGTATGATTGATGCAGTAAGAAATGAAATTGGACAGACGATTATGTTAAATGTGAAAAATGTTGGTATTGGTACTGGTACGAGTACTAAGGTTGTTGGACAGGAATGGACTGGTACTGGTTTTGCGAAAACCAATTTCTTTTCTTTTGGGGTTTTGTTTGGAAAAATACTTAGCGGGAATAATCTGGTGTGAATTGTGGAATAAGGGAGTTTGGAGGGTTGAAATGCAAAAAAAGAGTTGAACTTTTTACCAATGTAAAGAGTTCAGTCTGTTGAATCTGTTGTATATAATCAACGGTATGCTTGTTTTCATGACGAATAAGATATTTTTAATTTATTACTAGAATTTTCTCAAATTTATTGTAGATATATTCTGTGTTCTTGATCCAAAACAAATTGTTTCTATGTACTTTATAAATTTGGATATTTCGAAATTACCAATTTTCGACTAAAGAAAAAACAAACAAAAGCACACTCATGAGATTCTTTACAATTACACAAGACAAAACTAAAAGAAATTTGAGTTAAAAATCATAATAATTCTACACAATTTAATCAAATCAACACATACAAACATTTATTTTTCGATTTTTAATTACTTGTGAGGCGGTTCATAATCATCATCCACATCATAAGCGGGGTTACAAAGGCATCTGAATAATCTTCCAATACCCTAAATTATTATTATTCATCAAATAATAGTTAAACACGCGTTAATAATTAATGATTTATATAATTTTACAACAAATAAATAATTAAGACTTGCCTGAGTGAGTAAAGGCGTTTTATAAGGAAGTGAGCGACGCGTCTCTTCTTCGGAGTCAGAGTCAGAATCGGAATCAGAATCTTCTAGAATATTCTTCTTTGATGTGCCAGCTGGCAATGCCTGTTTTTCCCTCTGAAGTACAAACATATTTTCATCAAATAACCCCTCAAAAATATATTATTTATGCATACCCAAAATAAATTTAATTAAAATTTATACCTCAAATATTTTTCCGAGGATTTTCAAAGCGACAGCACGGGCCTTTAATTCCTCTTTCTTTACATTTACTTCTTGCAAAACCTAAAAAAAAATCAAAACCAGTTACAAAACTCAAAATAGTTCAACTATAAAAAAATAATAAAACAATAATTACCATTTGGCAAACATGAAGAAGCGTAATTTCAATATCAACAACGTTAAGCTTCCAAAGAGAATTCATCATCAAATCTTTATTCATTCTCATTTGCAAGTCAATTTCCCGTTCTGCCCCTCCAATTCCTTCTTTATTACCTTGTCTACACATTTCTTCTTGTAATTGCAACAATTGCAACGCCCCTAATTAGAAAATCACAATAAGCTTTTTATTAAATTAATGAATTAATAAAAACTGAACTCGATATATATGAACACTGGAAACAATATACTGACACGAAAAGCTTTATATTTAAAGTGAAAATAGTAACTCACACTAGAACAATATATTGTCCTGTAAAAACTTCATATTGAGACTCAAAAAAGTATATGGGCACTAATTAATTTTAAAAATAAATAATTAAATTAATTAATGGTACCTTTAGCAGCGGTAATTTGAGATTTCCAATAATGCCCCTTGTTTCTTACCCACTCGGCTAAAAATGGTACGCCTAAATACATCACTTTTTTTCCAAGTTCTTTTGCTGCTTGTCTTGAATAAACATATCCTATTGTTCTTAATATACCAAGCCCAAATGCTGTAGTAAATAAAAAAAAAATATTGAAATTAAGTTAAAGGATAATAAAAATACTCAAATTTACTAGAATTAATTAATTGGACCTGTATTAGCGAGTCGTCTCGCTTCAGATTCAGCACGGTTTATAAAGCTCTCTTTTTCGCCCCTTACAAATTGATTAAGAAAATCTCTTAAAAATCTCGCGAGCTTTTCTTCCCTCTCTCTTTGTATAACCTTAAATATTTTAACCAATAATAAATCGAAAAACAAATTAGAATAACTTTTCCTTTGTTTTTCTAGAAATTAATGATGATTAATAATGATTTTAATACTTTGAGTTTGTCTTGAAGCTTTTCAGAACTATCAGAATTTTCAGAGTTTAGCTCAGAAGAAGCCATTACCGCCATTGCCAGCTGGCCGATATAATTTTCAAAAATATCGCTTCCAAAAAGAAGCGTAAATACCACTGATCCATCTAGCATATTTTCCCTGTTTCACATTTTTTTCATTTATTAACAAATAAATTTATTCAAATGAAAATTATGTAAGGAGATTTAATTTACTTGGAAATGGACTTTTTGCCAAAGCCATCATAAACTTTTCTTTGTAATGGGTCGCTCAAGATTTGGTAAGCTTCTCCTAAAATCTGAAATCTCTCAGCTGCTTGAGGATCGTTTGGATTTTTATCAGGATGAACTTGTTTTGCCTAATCAATTATAAAAAGAAACAAACATGTTTCAGAATTTGATCAAACCGATTAAATTTTGATACTCTTTTAGCTTGATTTAATTCACAATCATAAATATAACATATTGCGAATGAATTGATGTACGGTTTTATTTATTTTTTATGGAAAACGGGAATAAAAACGTACCTTTAGGTAGTAAGCCTTTCTGATCTCATCTTCTGATGCAGATGGAAGAAGACCCAGTATATCATAATACTCGGTTTCCTTCGCCATTCGAGCTTCTCAGCCAAAGCCCTTGCTCTCCTCTCTCTCTCTGTCCAAAGAGTGTGTGTGTGAGTGTGTGGGTTTGTTGTTGTGATGAATGGAGAGAGAGAGAGAGAGAGAGAGAGAGAGAGAAGAGAGAGAGAGAGACTGAGAGAGCCACATGGTAAAGCCCTTTACAAGCGGCGAAATGTTGGATTAAAGAAATGGATTCATTCGGCTGGAGGTGGGAAAGATGATGGAATGGAATTGGTGGAGAAAGAGAAAGAGAAACAGAGAGAAAGAGAAGTGCGGTCTTTTTCGTTTTGTTTATTAAGTTGAATTGATTTGTGGTAGAATGAATGATAGCAACTTTCTTTTGAGTTGTTGGTCTACTGTTTCTTTTCTTTTCTTTTCTTAATTCTTAATATAAGCACCTTTGAATCCTTTCTTTTTTGTTCAAGCCCTGGATGAAATTATTTATTTGGGAAGACCCCTTCTTGTTTTGTGAATTGTGTTCAGATAAGATTATTCTAAGGAATGATCACTGATATGATAAGATTGAAAGAGGAGAAAATAATTATATATATTAGTTTATGAAACTTTTTAATAATGCAAGTACTATTTTTATTTTGAAAAATTATCCGTACCATCCGCTTATATACCACTTAAGCACCACCCGTTTATAATAACTAAAACAACCAATTAAATTATTTATTTGGGAAGACCCCTTCTTGTTTTGTGAATTGTGTTCAGATAAGATTATTCTAAGGAATGATCACTGATATGATAAGATTGAAAGAGGAGAAAATAATTATATATATTAGTTTATGAAACTTTTTAATAATGCAAGTACTATTTTTATTTTGAAAAATTATCCGTACCATCCGCTTATATACCACTTAAGCACCACCCGTTTATAATAACTAAAACAACCAATTAAATTATTTATTTGGGAAGACCCCTTCTTGTTTTGTGAATTGTGTTCAGATAAGATTATTCTAAGGAATGATCACTGATATGATAAGATTGAAAGAGGAGAAAATAATTATATATATTAGTTTATGAAACTTTTTAATAATGCAAGTACTATTTTTATTTTGAAAAATTATCCGTACCATCCGCTTATATACCACTTAAGCACCACCCGTTTATAATAACTAAAACAACCAATTAAATAAGTCGACACACTCAAACAACACCGGCCCACGTTAAGCCTTCTAAACATGCAGGTTCAATTTAACTTCGCGATCCGTCAAACACACGACCAGGGATAGAGGCAGGAATTTATGTAAAGGGGGCCTGACCAGCTATTATATGCCAAAAAAAGTTATTTATTTAATGATTAAAAGCAATATTTTTTTTTCTCTTGAGTATAAGTTACTATAGTAATTTAATATAATAAATTTGATAGAATAATGACTACTATTTTCAACGACATCGTTATAATAAATAAGAAATAACAGTGACTGGATAATAATCTGCTAAAAAACATAGTATTAATATTTTTAAATAATATGATAAATGCATTTTTAATCATAATTACTATAGTCAATAAATATTAGAGTTTAGACTTTTTTAAAACAAAACATTTTTTCAAATAACTGAAAAATGAGGTATTTATGAAATTTTGAGATATTTATAGAATGCAACTAATAATAGAAATTCTTCTCATTTTAATAGATCATATAAAAGAAACTTTTATAAATAATATATAGGTTATATATATATAAAGATTTATTGACAAGTAACTATTGCATTCAAGTTTTAAGTTCAAACTCAACTATACAAATTGTAAATACAATAATTCGGTTCTTTTGTGGCCTTATAAAGTGGATGGAATCATGTGGAACAATATTTGTATAAACTATAGTTTATATATTCTTTAACTTACCACAGAGAATCAAGATTTACTATTTTGAAGTTAACAATAACTTTTGCCCGGCTATACTATACTACATCTTTTCCAGGACATCTTTTTGACTTTACTTCTATAACCTTGTTGTTTCTATTGTTTACTCAATAACTTCAGTCCATTGCATATAAAAAGGAGTAAAATAAAAAATTTGAAGGACCAAAATTAAATCCTCAAGGACTAGTATTGAGATTTCAAATTTATAGACGGAGCTTAGGCCCCTTCTCTCCCCCCCCCCCCCCCCAACTCCGTCAATGCACACGACCCAAATTATTATCATGTCTTTCAAATTCAAGAATTATTTATTTTCAAACTCCATCTTTCTCTGTAAATCTTTTGGTGTTGTTGATATGTCATTTGAACTTGAGAATATGTCCTTTTGTATTGTTGTATGTCTTTTTGTATTTTGCTGATATACTTTATGTATTGCTGATATATCTTCTGTTATGTATTAATGATATACTTTTTGTATTGTTGATATGTCTTTTTGTTCTGTATTAATGATATGTATTTTAGTATTTCTAATATTCATTTTAGTATTTTAATTTTCCTCTATCTTTTTATATAGCTGATATTTTTTTTGTATAGATAAATGTCATTTTTGTATTGTTGTATGTCTTTATGTATTGTTGATATACCTTCAGTATTGTTGATATGTCTATTATATTGCTCACATACCTTTTGTATTGCTCGCGTGTTGTGATATGTTGTAGGATCAATAAAACATTACTGTGTTTCAACGCGCGTAGGTGATTGTTTTTTTGGTGGCGCATAGTGCACATGATTTTTTGGACAACATGACGACTTCTGTGTGAGTCGGTGGTGTGGGTGGTATATAAGCTGGTTGTCTGTATCCAAACTCTTTTTTTTAGGAAAATAATGCAAGTACTATTATTTATTTATAAATCTTAAAATTATGACAAATTTTTTCTTGTATTTTTTTTGTAAGATCTAATTCACAATTTTGACTTGATAGACTTTACTAAATATGTGCTACACAATATTTGACGGGATTCTAAATTGAGATCTCTGCCAAAGTTTTATGATGTCTTACCGCTTGAGCTAATAGATCCTAAAAGCTTGTATAATTTATTAATTTATTATATGTGTAAAAATAGGTAAATATTATCACTTTGTTCTAATGATTGCAATTATAAATGTAAAATAGATCAATGTTATTGGATTGACAATGTGGAGACAGATATTTTTCTATATTCCGTATGTTCTATTGACTGAGAAAAATTATACATTTTAAGGGCTTGCATGAAATTCAACTTGGATTTAGAAAAAGGTATATTTGACAATTAGAATGATGGAGGGCAATGTGAGTTGGGCCCATGGAGGATTTATATAAAGATAAGGGACCTTTTGAAAATTTTAAATTCTATCAAAATGATGGTGTCTTGTGGGTTGATAGAAGTTAGAACACGAATCAAATAAAGTTAATAAACCATATTTAATCTTTCCTAACTTTGTTATCATTAGTTGGGCTGAAAATAGTTGGGCTATTAAGGCCAGTTTAAATTTGAAAAAAATAAGAAGGGCATAATTTCAAAATGAACTTTTTTAATCATTTTTCAATATGTTTACTTGCCATTATTTCATACTGATTCTTCTTTCCTGTATTTTAAAATCATTTCAGAAGTAGAAAAGATACGAAAATCTACAATTAGTTTAGTTAGTGTTTACGTTCATTTGACTTTAATTCTTCAGATTTAATTAGCAATTGAGAATGCGCAACAATATTACGCATCATAGCTAAATTAAAATTACATTTTATATAGTCTCATTGTATATGTAACTGATGATGATCAGTGATTCAATGTATATTTTACCATAAATTTGATAATTTTTGAGACGGGTAAAATTTCCAAAAAACCGAAAAAAATAGAATAAATCTAGAAGCTCTGCCAGTCTGCCACACAAACGCACGTGTGGTGTGAAATTAGGTCAAAATTTACGTCTCTTAAAATTTCCCTTTTTGGATGGATAAAAAGTTTAAAATTCGGGTATAAATCCAATTTTTGAGTCAAATATCATCCTATATGTTCTTCCTTTTTTTTTTTTTGCCTTTGAATCTTCTTTCTAGAAGATTCAATAGGAATGATCAAGACAATACACCAAAAAAGAACAACTTTAATAAATCAAAATCCAAACTATTAATAAAATATTCATTTGAGCTGTTTAGTAAATTATATTTAAATGTGTTTCTTCAGTTCTTCTGTGACTGTAGATTTTTCACAAATAAAAAGCAAAATATAACTGACAAGTGACAAATACATAAATCACAAAAATCCTACTGATCAAATATTCATTCAATTATTGTTTCAAAAAATGAATATTTTGACAATAATCAGAAGAACATGAAGTAAGTATTTCACTTATCATTTTTATCTGTCAATTGATATGTTTTAAGCCAAATATTTATTTTATTTGTCAATTGTCAGTATTCTAGCCGTTAAATCTTTTTTGTATTTTAATAATATTTCCATTATTATTCAATTTGCATTGGTCCGGTCTAAATAATTTGTACCACTTAGCTTCCAAATTCAATAATTTCAGTCCAACTAGTGACCCCATTTAGTTGGCATCATTTAATTTGTTTGAACCTAATATCCTAGTTTTCTTCTAAATATTCATCACGTTCTAATAAGTGATGAATCTTAACAAAGACCGAGAAAGATGATAATTTTCAGCGTGCAATATATATAAATCAAGTAATGCAATATCCAAAAATAGATTGATAAAAATGATACAAAATATTAATTTTCTATCCAATATACCATACCATTCAACATCCATTTCACATATTATTTAGTAATGTAAGTATCATGATTTTTTTATAATAAAATTTCTTTGATATTTGTAAAAATTGAAAGATACCCAAGATATCTACTGGAAAAAGGGGCCCTAATTCCTTAATTTGTGCAATTTGGAATTTAATGGACACAAAACCCTACCATGTAACAAAATCTATTATTACTTTTGTAGCCATGATATATTTAACTAGCCCTAAATTAAATAATATATACCTACCGTTTAGTTTTGCGGCTCGAGAGTAAACAAAACGTAAGTTACTAACAAGTATTTCCTCCTCTACGAAAAAAATATTTTCTAAAAGAATTTATTATTTGGAAAATATAAATATATTATCTAAAAGGTCTTTTTTTCTTGGTTCAAAGTATGATACATGGTCGGCCCATTCCTCCATAAGATAAGTGCATGGATTTCTTTGGCCATTAGCTGTCTCTCTCACGACTCTCGTGAATTTTCTCATCTCTCTCTCTCAACACTTTGTTTATTGAGATAAAACCCAACAAAACACGAATTTCAATGCCAATTTCAAAAACATTTCATCACTAATTAGAAGGGGCCTTGCAGTCAGAGATGAGCTAATATGTTTTACTATCCTTTTTGTCTAGGTCTACAATGCTGAGATTACAAAAGTAACATTTTTGTTTTTTGGCTGTTTAAAATTGAAACCATTTTCTTCAAAGAGATTTCAAAATTGAAATCAGAGTAATATTCATATTTTTCTTTTTCTTTTTGCCACTTATTTGTTTTCAACCTAATTATGTTCTCTTTCAAAATACCTCTAGTAGAACTCTAACCTAACTCTCTCTCTCTCCTCTCTCTCTCTCTCTCTCTCTCTCTCTAACATGCATATTTTGGACCTATCACAAGACCTTTCCTCTTTTCTGACTGCTCCAAATTAAAGTTCCCTACTGAATCTATACATATTCCCCCTTCCCCTGTTTCACAAATTCTACTCCTCTCTCTCTCTCTCTCTCTCTCTCTCTCTAAACCTCATTAATGGTGGAAATGAGCATCCCTCATCTCTTCAGATGCCCAATCAGTCTAGACCTCTTCACCGATCCAGTCACATTGTGTACCGGCCAGACTTACGACCGTTACGCAATCGAACAGTGGCTTCAAGCCGGTAACTGGACGTGTCCAGTCACAATGCAAACCTTACAAGACACCTCTCTCGTTCCAAACCACACACTCAGACATCTAATCGAACAGTGGCTTTTAACCGGTCTCAACCCGAACCGTCAAATAAAAAAACCCGAACCCATTTCAGGCCACGTGGAATTGTCTCTCGCCGCGATAAAACAAGTCCTCCAATCAGAAACCGCCACGTCCGACTCAAAGATTGACCTGTTGAAAAAGGTTCGGATCTTGTCTGTTGAATCGGACGTGGGTCGGGCTTGTTTGATCCAATTAGGGTTCTTTGATTTGTTACTACAACTAATCTTTGAATCTCCATTGAATTCACCATCATTATATAGTTTAGAATTGGTAGAATTATCTCTTGATTGTATTTTGACCCTCAAACCATCAATTCATTTGGATTCTCTCAACAAAATTCTCAAAAAAGACCCCAAATTTTCCTCATTGGTACAATTATTAGATCAAGGCAATGCAAAAATCAGTACGAGTCTCTGTCATTTGATTGACATAATTGCCACATCAGCACTAACTCAAGAGCTAGCCTTATCCATCGGTCAACTACCACATGTCATGCGCTCATTGGTTTCCATTTTGGAGTGCAAAGCTGATGTGGCATCATGTGAGGCATCGGTCCACGCCATACACGCATTATGTTCATTAGAGGCCAATCGACTTAACGCGATTAAAGAAGGCGTAATTAACGGTTTAATTAAATATTTGTCAAGCAATTATTCAACAAAAAAGAATTCTTCTCCAAAGGCATTAGCAGCATTGGAATCATTAATGGAAGTGGGAATTGGCAAAAAGACCCTCATAAAGATCGGAAATTCGATACAAGTCCTTGTGAAGCATGTTTTTGTCATTTCGTCAAAAAATGAAGGGAGCGAATTCGCCGTATCAGTACTTTTGGTACTTTGTCGAGACTCGGTACTCGTCAGAGGAAAGATGGTCAATGCCGGAGTGTTGACTCAGCTCTTGCTTTTGATACAAAGCCAATGTAGTGTGAGAGCTAAGAATAAATCTAGGGCTTTGCTCAAGTTGCTTAGGTTGAAATGTAGGGGTTGTGATGATAAGTTGTGAGATTTTTCTTGTTTTGTGGGGATATTATGAAAATGTACTTGGTTGATGTAAAATTGCAAATGGTAATTCGTAGGTAATGTCTTTGCATAATTTCTTGTTTGTGTTAATTTGTAAAGTTAAATTTGGGTTCAAAATTGGTTTGAATGAATAGTTTTGTTAGTTCATGATTTGAGCTAAATTGAGCTAGTTTTTCAAGTTAAAGCCAGATCTTTTGGGGCAATAGTCAACTCATGGTGCGATTTGGGTACACATACTTTATGTTCATAATTTATTTGTGCTCTTGCTTATGCAACACTTTCGCAGAGTTATGCGGATTTAGGATTTGTGAAAATATCATGTTAACCACATATAATAATTGCATAATATTTTGACTTTTTTCTTAACCACATATAAGAGTTCTTTTTGTTGCTTATGGGTAAATTATTTTCAAATGCATATTGTTGCATGTGGGTACTGATATAAATTTGTCAAAATTCACCTGGCAAAATATTGATATTGAAGTATATTAGTTGGAATTTTTGATTGAATAGAAATGACTCATGTCCAAATTTTATTTTTTAATACCAATAAATTTTGAACTCACAATCTATAGCTTACTGTGTTTTTAATACCAATGAGATATATTAAGACTTTTAAGAGTAATTATAATTTCCTAATCTTTTCTCATTTCATAAATTTACTTCATACTTGGTTAGTGTTTAATATTTAGGGTTGTATATTTGTGGTCATATGCAAATGCCACAAGAAATCTACAATTAATTGAGAAAATACTTGAGAGTCAAAGTTAATACTTCTACTTTTTTTTTTGAATGCCTAATACTTCTACTTTACTTGAGAAAATACTTCTTCCTTACATTTCTGGAAATTAGAAAAGATAATAATATGTCCGTTTTAGACAAATTAAAGTCTAGTCTTAGTTCCACCTAATTGACATTACGACCCAAAATTAGAGAAATACTCCTTCAAAATTTTCAAAGCCTCCATTTATTATTCAAACGAACAATTCTCATCTCATTTCAAATCTTAAGTCGTACTATATACAGTTCTCAAATCAGATAATAGGTACAGAGCTATTTCATAGTATGAAATCTTATGAATTGATAATCATAAAAAATCTACATAAATTATCTCAAGAAACAACTTATAATAGAAAAACAATAAATTATTCACATTTTTGTTAGAAATTATCTCTGAATCAAATAAGATTTATACAAGCCATAATAAAGAATATGTAATACTGACGTAAAATTATAATTCAACAAATTTAAAGTTTATTTTCTCATCAATGCTATATTTAAAAAAAATAAAGTACAATTGTTTTTATAAATTGATTATAACTTCATCTTTATTTTCTCACGGAGTAATTTTGATATTTCTCACAATTTATATCATATAAAAAAACTTTGGTAGTAGATACCAACATTGTATACGAGTCATTTCCTCAAATCCAAAAAAACTAATTAATTTTTTCAATTAGCTTAGCAATTACATCTGATTCATAATTTGGACGAAAGTTATTTTTTTTTAAAATGCAAATCTCAAACTTACTTATCATGTTTTTACTACATATTGGTCTTGAGTCATAATTCCGTCTGATATGGTGATATCTAATCCAGTCATCCTTACCTCAATTTAACAGTTTGTATATAACACTTTATTTCACTTGAAGATACAAGATATTGAAAGTCATTATGAGAAAACATAATGATGCGTTCGAAAGCATAATAATTAAAATCTTGGATGAAATATCTCATTATCCTTGTTCTATTTTTTATTTTTTTCGCAAAAAATTGAGCTATCGGAAAACCATATTTTGAAAGAAAAACGCCGGGAAAAAATTGCCTGAGAGATAGAAAGAGAGAGACGCATGGGGCCAACATTCTATTTTTCATTTATTATTAATCTATTTTCTTTTTTCTTAATTTTTTGAGGGGGAGAGAGAGACATGGGGCCCAATTTTTTTTTTTTTTTGATAAATCATTATTTTGTTCTTTTATTTTTATTATTTTTATTTAGGAATGAATTATGTGTAGTGAGTATTTAGTGGTTATTGATATTATAACTCACAATACATAAGTTACACGGTTTAGTTTTCAAAATATTTTCTTTTTTTAATCTATTTTATTTTTTAATATATGTATTTTTTAATTATTTGAGGGGGGGGAGAGAGAGAGAGAGAGAGAGAGAGAGAGAGACATGGGGCTCATATTTTGTTTTTGATAAATCATTATTTATTTTTTTGATTTTTATTTAGGAATGAATTATGTGTAGCGATTATTTAGTGGTTATTGATATTATAACTCACAACACATAAGTTACACGGTTTAGTTTTTAAAATATTTTCTTTTTTTTATCTATTTTATTTTTTTAATTATTTAAGGGAGGGGGAGGGGGAGAGAGAGAGAGAGAGAGAGAGAGAGAGATGGGGGGGAGAGAGAGAGAGAGAGAGATGGGGCCCATATTTATTTATTTATTTTTGATAAATTATTATTTTATTTTTATTTTTATTTTTATTTAGGAATGAATTATGTGCAGCGAATATTTAGTGGATATTGATATTATAACTCATAATAAATAAGTTACACGATTTAGTTTTCAAACTATTTATTTTTTATTTTGAAATTTCACACTAAATCAGGATAGAACACGGAACACCAGATCCGACCAATCATCTTCTTGCACTTTCCAATTACATATAAAATCGCCACAGTTTGTCAGAAAATCAGAAAATTTCAACGGTTTAGATTGAATCACATCACCTCATATAACGGTCCTCATTAAAAGATGATGTGGCCTCTTTTGGGACTCTTCTTGGATGTTAGAATTTGGGGGGAGGGGGGGATTGTTAAAATATATCTTTCTGTTTGTATTTATTCATGAAAGAGATCGTCAATACCTAAACCCTACCAATTCGGTACCTGTATTTTCCTTTTAAAGTTAGGGTTTAAACAAACAAAAAAATAATAGGTACACACAACTTGTTTTGATACTCTATAGCATGATGCAATTGAAACATACTTTTTCGTGCAAAATGTATCTTTTGAATATTTTTTTAAATATTTATCACTGAAAAGGTTTGTCTTTGTCAAAACCTATGCTCTTATTCATCACCTGCCCTATGTATTGTATCAAGCCAGGTTCAGATTTGATATGCACTAATTTAAAGAAGCTCAAACCACACAAATCATAATCAAACCAAACAAACCAACACAAGAACAAACTTCTCATAAGTTCACCCCTACAAAGTACACTAAACAAATCAAAACTAAAAACCATAAAACCAAACAGCTAAAAAAATATCAATTTTCTCTTCCAAATTAAAACCCAAAACAAATCAATATCATTTCATATTTTCTAAATTTCATAATAATTTCATGAATTGCCAAAACGAACCACAACACAAGTGATGTTATCACTGCTGCCTCTAGCGTAAGCCTCTTCTATCAACCTTCTAGAAGCCGCTTCTGCATCCGAAACTCCCCGCACCAGGTCCACAGCATCCTTCATGGACCAACAATAGAAAAAAGGTTTATAACAAATTTTATCCAAGTTTATTTAATATTTTTTTGTATAATTACCTTATTGGATATGACATTCCAAAGACCGTCGCTCGCGATGATTATAAAATCTATCAACTCAGTATCTTCCTCCTAATAAATATAGAAAATAAGAATATATTATAAAATTGTATTTGATATTTTAAGCTGAAAATAGGAATTAAATGTACATTAAAATATTACTTGAATTTCTGGTTCGGCAATGACAAAAGGTTTGAGTAATTTATCTCCAAACGCGCGAGAAACTGCAAGAACTCCACCGACTCTCCAAGTCCCTAAAATTATTTATTTTCAAATTATTTTTATCTAATAAATAAGGGAAATTCTTAAAAGACCCCCTGTATTTTCTGAATATTTCGAAAACAACCCTACTTGTCGAAAAATAACATTGGAGGGGCTGAATAATTGTTGGAAAATATAACATTTTTTTTAAAAATATTCAGAAAAAATAAGTTTTTTTTAATTCACCAACAAATTAATTAAATTCTAGTCTGAAAGAAATAAATAAATAAATAAATAATATACCAGCCCACAAAATAAAACCGCCAGCCTTTTCAATTCTCTGACGCTCGTCAGACCTATCTGGCTTATGATCAACCGACAAAGCAACCGCTACAAAAATACAATTAAAAAATATAATTAAAAAGTATAATTATAATTATAATTACAAACACAAATCATAACTCCAAATTACAAAACTATAATTAAAATAAACAGAGAACAATTTTTTTTTAAAATACCAGAACCGGATTTAGAAGCGACAGTTCTAGAGTCACCAACATTTGCCACAAATAATTTATCTCCAATTAATAAAGCTGTTGTAGCAGTTGAACCTGCATCCTTTTGATTATCCTTTGTACCTTCTAAATAATTCTCATCTGTTTGTTTAAATGCTTCCACTGAATAAAAAAATAGAAAATTAAATTAATGTTTGGACTAATGTATAAATATGATGAGCTGTGGGGTAATTCTGTAAAAATGTCACACGAACCACAGACCAATAGCGGTTTTTGTGTCGGAAATGAAATTCGGATGGCCGATTAAATTGTTGAATAAATTCGCCTTTAAATATTCTGCTGCTCTAGATCCACCATGCCCTATATTAAATCACAAAATAAAAATACCTATTAATTTCTGAAAAAGGTTTATATATTTATGAGAAATTTATTGTTTGATTTTTACCGTCAAAAACCGCGAAAAAGGCTACCATTTGACCATTCACATCATGAGTAGTGGCGTGGTAAAAATCCTCCATTGAAGCCCTTTTGCCCTTGAAAGTTGAGTAGCCGTAACTAAAACCCCCATTTTTCGCACCAGTCACAAAACTGTTTTGAAATTGCAGAATCAGTCTAAAAATTTCTCACAATTGATCTAATTTCAGAGTTTTTAGAAGCAAGATGCTTCTTAATTAGTCTAAATTGATCGAAAAGTGAAATGAAATCGCAGAAATATACTACACTCAAGGAACAATCAGAGAAAAGAAAAACAGTATAATACCTAATTCCGCCTCCGCAAAAGAGAGCATCAGGCTCAGCAGATTTCATATTATTATTACTATTATGCGTCATGATAATCAGAGAACCAGTGCTGAGTTTCGCCTCCCTGTCATCATCCCACGACGCAAAACAAACGAAGAGGTAGACTAAAACTACAACAATGGAGAAATACCTCGCCGTGATTCCCACTTCTTCTCCCCTCCTCCTCCTCCTCCTCCTTGGATCTGTCAACCAGATAATCGGGATTGAAAATGTCTCGATAAGAATGCAGAAATTGTTTCTTCTCTCCTCGCTCGAATTTTTTTAAAACATGAAGATTAATCAAATCTCAAATCTGCCCCTAGAGAATGTGAAAATTTTGTAGCAACACTCAGCTCGCCTTAAATTTCTAATAGTGATGAAAAATAATCAATTTTCAAGGGATCTATTTGTAAGAGTATGTAGTGAAACAATATTTATTTGTTTGGGCGGCGAGGGACTGGACAGTTGTTCACAATTTACAACTTGAATTGAATATTCCTGGACCCGGTCTTTCTATTATTAATAAATTTGTGGTGATAAATGAACTACGGTTTATATAGACGGTGTGTAAGAAGTGAATTTGCAGATTGAACTGGCGTGAGGATTTCTGGGAAAGGCGTCAGCGAACGAAACGTGTTATGTCTCGGTCTAATCAGGAAATGAGCCTTTTGACTTTACCTCTAATCTTTTGTGCTACTTGTTTTTTCTGCTTTTTATGTAATCTGTTTTTTTTATTAAAAAGAAGTATTCATCACTGTAATTTAGAAATTATTTGGCCCAATAGTTAACTAAAATAACTACATAATTAATTATATATTACTTATGTATGTTAATTTCTATATAGTATATTTTTGTCTACATTATGTAAAATGCTGAACACAGAATGATATGCAGACAACTATATGCTGAATTAATACTGGTACCGAGAAATGCAAAACTATAATGAAAGATAAAACTACAATGTTAACTTAATTATCACAATAACCATCCTCCTTAAGGTACATTATACTAGAATTAACCAAAAAACATCAACGTACTCATAAAAACCCTAATCCTCCCTCCTATATACAAAAAGTGTACAACACACAGAACATACACTCACAATCTAACAAAAAAAAAACAGATTTAACTTAATTTAAATCAACTCCTCATCTAAAATCTCTTTGGGGAGCCATAAGGGCTCTGGAAATTCAACTGGTGAATCTCCTGCCAATTCTCAGTTGGAATTGCGGTGCAATTATTGGGCCTCATTGGGCTGAGGGACCGATTCACTGGAGATCTCTGGTGGGCTGTTCGAACTGGAGAGGATGACAAAGGGTGGGAAGGAGAAGGCAAGCAGTTTGTCTTGGCGTTTCTTCTGAACTGCCTTAGCGGGCTTGAACATGGGGATACTGGTAACGACATGTGAACACTGAAAAGGAATAAAATATGTTAGTTAGTTAATGTAGTTGATGATGTGATATGATGTTAAATCGTATTTTTTGTTTAAATTACCTGGATGAAGAGGGGAAACTGGTGAAGTTAATGTCTCTTGCGCCGATTTCTACCTCTCTTAAAGGAGAAATGCTTCTCCTTGTGTAAAACTCCGTTCTTCCATTTTGCATCTGAAACATTTTTAATAAAAAATAAAAATTAATATCCACATATTTTTATTCGAAAAAAAAAATCCAAATATTCAATTGATATATTTTGTATTTTCAAAACGAATTACATATTTTACCTTTGGAGAAGCAGCACGAGGGGAGGAAGTAGTGGATTTCAAATTCGAACTCGAATTTGAGTTTGAATTTGAATTTGAAAGCCAAGGATGTTCCAAAAGCTGAAAGGCAGTTAATCGATTTCTTGGATTTCTTTCTAAGCAGAGTTTGAGGAAATTTTGTCCTTCAGAAGAAAAATGCTGCGGAATTTCAGGCATGTCCTTACTATTCGCGATTTTAAATAATGCTTGCACCTAAAAAAGAAAAAGAAAATTAAATTTTATAGATGGAGTGAATTTTATAAATAAAATTATGATATTTGTGTTTTTTTTAATATATTTTACCCCTTCAAATTGGCTCCAAGGCGGTTTGGAAGTGGCCATTTCGATTATTGTGCAACCGAGACTCCAAATATCGGCTGAAAGATTGTATCCACCATTCATAATTACCTAATATAATATAATTAATTATATTTTAAATGTTAAAAAAAAAAAATATGAAAAATAATAAATAAAGATATATGAAATATTATACAAACCTCTGGGGCGATCCAATAAGGGCTTCCCTTGAAAGATTTTATTGACGTGTATGATGATATCTGTAAAAAAGAAAAATAAAAAAGGTAAATGAAAAGTAATATTTTTTAATAAAAAATGTGAATGGATAATTAAAAATAAAATGTATGTATACATGTTTAGCCATGCCAAAATCAGCAAGCTTGACTTCACCATTGGGACCCACCAATATGTTCGCTCCTTTAATATCCCTATTATTAAACCAATAATTATTATTCAACTCTTTAAAACTTACTACAATATAAATATTAAACTATTAAATTATTAAGTTATTAAAGTATACCTATGGATCGTATTTCTACTGTGTAAATATGCAAGACCAGACAAAATTTGCCTTGTATAATTTCTAACTACAGGCTCTTTAAATGCACCATATTCTTGAAGTAATCTATGGACCGATCCACCTGATACATATTCTAAATATACTGATAACGTATCGTCGGCCTGAAAAATAAAAAATAAAAAAAAAATAAATAAATTTTATAATGAATTTTGTAAAATAAAATAAATTTCGGAACTTACAAGCTCACTGCCGAGATACCGCACAATATTTGGGTGCTTTAGCTGACTAAGCAAAGTTATCTCCTGTTTTAAAAATATGTATTAATATAAGTGAATTTATATATAAATATATTAATATTCATTAATGAAATAAGATATATAAAAAATACTTGGTTAAGTTGTCTGAGACATTCTTTTGAATTTTTATCGTCAGAAATGAAAGCAACCTCTTTAATCGCACACATATGCCCACCCTCACTAAAACAAATAAAAATATATATATAAATTTGTAATTTATTAATTTCAAATATTCAACAAAACATTCAAATAGAGTTTTTTTTATCATTTTTTACCTGTTAAACCCAAGATAGACCTGGCCAAAAGTGCCTCTGCCCAACAATTTACCCTTTTGCCACTGAGACTTGCACCTCGGCGAGCCAGGTGGCAGAGGCAAAGGGTGAGGTGGACTCCTCAGCCCGTCCGGTCCGCCAGCTGGCGAACCGGGTCCAGCCGAAAGATCGAACATTCTGCAGCTGACAGGAGAGAGCGGCGACTGGCTGTGCCGGTTCGATCTTGGCGGACTCAACAAATTACCTGTTGTCAATAAAAACATTCTAATTATAATTACAAAAGCAACAGTACTAAGGTAATTAGTTAGGCAGAAATATTTAATTACTATGATTTTTATTACCGCGTGGGGCTGTGTAGCTTGTGGATGGATCGGATCCGTTTGCTAAAGGGGAGGCTGAGGCATCTGAGAATCGTCTTTGCTTGTACTCTGCCACGTGGTGGATTCTCTGTGGCGCTGAGGTGGCTTTGGTGGTGGTGTTTCGCCCCCTTTGAGTGTTTGCCTGATCTGAGTATCTGAAGGTTCTAAAATGTTTAATAAGCAAATCAAATTGTGCGATTGATAGAAACTAACAATAAGTATAAGCTAAAATTAGTACAAAATTAATCAAAAGAGGAAGTGTTACTTTTGTACAATTACAAATCGACTGAAAGAAGAAGTCAATTGTAAAAGAATACCTATCAATGGAAATATCCGGCGTCTCATCTGACCCGCCGGAGCTGAGGCTGGACGAGGCGGAGCCAGTGACGGATCCGGGTAGAGAAATCGGGAGGGGAAGCGGGTGGCCGCAGATCGCCGGAAGCGGCTCCGAACTGGTGGCAGTAAGCCCGTTGGACATAGGGAATTCATCGAAATCAGAGGGCTTCTTGCGCGGGCTGGACGCAGCTGAACTGGGTACGGCCTTGTTCTTCGATTTCTTGCTCCTCCTCCACCAGGCACGCATGGTGATTTCGAGCGAGAAAGAGAGAGAGATAGAGGGATAGTGTCAAGGTGAGAGTTGAGAGAGAGAATGAAGAGTAGACTGCTTAACTATCTGTGCTTAGTAGTTATTACCCTGGTCTTGTAAGACCTGGCGTTGAGCTAGTGCTTGTACCTATGGCCAGTTGCAAAAATCCCCATTTGGACCCATTAATTCCCGATTAGCATCAAATCTTTAGAAAAATGACTGGATTTAGTCAAATCTTTTTGAAAAATATTGTCCGATTTGAGCCTGATTTGGGCCGATTTTTATGAGATTTGATTCTATTTTTCTAAAACAGCCCAAAAAATAATATTTGTAGACTCTTTATGTCTAGACTTAAGATTTAGTTCTTTTCTTTGTGCGACTTGCGATTCAAACGACGAGCAGCGACTAACTTTTGGTGGGTGACGACTGAGAAATTATAGTGTTACTTTAACATGTTATATGGTAGATGAATTTATATTATTTTTTTATGAGAAATTATAGTGTTAGTTTATAATTTTATAATTAAAATATGATAAATTATACTAACATAATTGTTCGATTAATTGCCGACTAATCCCGATTAATCTGATTAATCCCAAATCTCCACCTCGCCGATCGAGGAGCGATTTGCGACTTTTACAGCATTGCCTATGGGTAAATAATAATTAGATTTCAGTTGTAATTTATGTTTTGTTTATTGATTTAATGGTGGATCAGGTTCGGGTTGATTTTAGGAATTACAAGAAATGATAAAGAGACTCAGATTTTCCACGAATGACTTCACGATTGCGGTCTCATTGGTGAAGACTGTTGGCCCCACTCAAAGTGCTCATTACACGATATTTTCTTGGCTGGCGGGAGATCTCGTATGGTAAGATCACCTGCAGAATTATGTATGTAGTATAACATGTAAGGAGTCATTTTTGTTGATTAAAACGGATCGTTACACGAATTGATTTGGTGGGGAAACGTGAGAAAAGGTTAATCATGAGAGGCGGCGGGTGACGTGGCAGGTGGGAACCTTCTTCGATGGGGGAAGGAAGGTTGGTGCCTTTTTCACTGAGGCCCCAGTAAGATTAATTAATTAATTGTTTATGCATTTACTTGTGCTTGCTTTGCAAATACATTAGTGTTTTTTTACATTTAGGACCCGCTTGTCTTATCTGGTGGTTGAGTTGAGCCCTGTACATGTTAACGTCAACAACATTAAATTAGTTAATCAAGCACAAGATAACCGCTGCTATAAGACTTAATTTCGGTTATTAACGTCATCTCAAGCGTCATTTAAATAGTAAGTTGTGTAATTAGCCATCAATTAAGATTAATTAGTCATCAGTTAAGATTATTTAGTCTGTTAATGAATGTGAAGTTTTAGAAAAATTGACTCAAGGAAATTCATTTCGCCTCCTTGAAGGTAACACAGCGTCATGCCAATCGTCAATCTCATTAACTGTTATAATTAATTCTAGCTTAAGTAGTAAGCACCATTAATTATGGAATACTTAAGATGATCTTGATTCTTCAATCTGTGACCGGTTCCTGATGGGGACTGTCATGCCAATGGACCAGGTCTTGTATACTTTAAAGGGGTAAAAACAAAAATGTTTGGTTATGTTATTAGACCAAATCAATATACTTTTTACCCCTTTGTGATATTGAATGTATATATGTTCGAAAATATATCACAAATATATATATATATATATATATATATATATATATATATATATATATATATATATATATTTATTAAATAGAGAAGGTTCTTTGTTGCACTTTTTTTTTTTGTCAATGAAAATTACTAGACTATGTGTCCATTGACATATCACAAAAAAATATAGTTGACACATAAAAAAATACATAAATGGAAAGAATTTTTGTTTCTGAAAATGTACCAATTGTTTTTGTGTTTATTTATTCTGAACATTCTCAATAAAGGTTTGAAAATGTACCAATTGTTTTTGAGTTTATTTATTCTGAACATTCACAATAAAGGTTTGAAAATGTAATTATAAGGGAGAATCAAAGTCTTTTATTTAAATACTTCTTAATTATACCTAATCCAATCGTTAATCACGTGT